>OY757914.1:12017073-12224573 GCA_963585895.1 Sepioteuthis lessoniana | reverse complement strand
AGGTGTTTTTTGTTAATTTGGGTGTGATGAATTCAAATTTATAAATAGTTTTGCTCTATCACCTCTAGTTTTCTGGCTTTTAAATAGTCTCATTTTAGTATAAACAGAGAATATATGTGCATATTTCAAGAGTTTCAGCAGCTTATAACAGATAAAACAGGATAGATAAAGAACACTGATTGAATCAATACACTTGGATGACACAATTACACAATTCATAGTACCACAGACAGTCAAAAGTGTGTTTTCTTAGAAGATCTGGTGTATTTTGCTTCCGGGATGTCACGCAAGAGCATCCAGCAGAAGTCTCCCATCATTTGCCTTGATAGTTGCTCTCCATCTTCGTAATGTCTTGGTGGAATCTTTCTCCATGCTCATTACTCACTGCTCCAAGGTTTGGTCGGAAGTAGTTGAGGTGGGAATGGAGAAAATGAATCTTGAGTGACATTCGGCACCCCATATCCTCGTAAGACTTTAGCAACTTCTCAATATAGGCTTGGTAATCTGGTACGCGTGTGCTACCAAGGAAGCCACTACAGACTGACTTGAATGCTTCCCATGCTCTCAGCTCCTTTAAGTTAAGAAGCGTCTCAAAATCAGTATCCTTCAGCACTTCTCGGATCTGAGGTCCAACAAAGATGCCCTCTTTGAGCTTAGCAGCACTAAGACCTGGGAACACAGTAAACAAGTGTTGGAAGGCAGCACCATTTTTGTGCAACGCCCTCACGAAATTCTTCATCAAACCAAGCTGGATGTGAAGAGGAGGAAGAAACACCTTATTCATGTCCACCAGAGGATTCTTCTTGAGGCTGTGTTCGCCAGGAACAAAAGTGCTTCAAGACCCCCAGTCATTCTGCTTGTAATGCTGAGATATAGCTCGACTATTCCAGAGACAGAGAAAGCAACAGTACTTTCTGAAGCCCGCTTGCATACCCATAAGAATACCAATGACCTTATTTGTTCCGATTCTTGAAACTGGTGATCCTTACATCTTCCTGGACTAGGTTCCACTGTTTAAGCCGAGTAGCCAAGAGCTCTGACTGCTGTTTTGACAGATACAAATCACGAGCAAGATCATTCAGGTCCTCTTGCGTGATCCAGTGTGGCTCATTGCCACTTGTCCCTGAATATGTAGACTCAATATCTTCCAAAGATATTAATCGGTAGAATCCTCCCTTGAAGGCATTTTTTCATCTGATGAAGAAAGAAGATCCTTATTTACTGGAAGTGTGGGTACAGGAAGATCATCTGAATGGGGAACGGGTCTCAGAGCAGATCGAAGGTTGGGATATTTGATCTTTTTCCTAGAAGATGCATTGAAACCAATTATATTAGTTAAACAAAAAAACGATCATCTGCGTGGTTTCGCGGCTCTCTCCAAACCATCGGGACTGCAAAGTTGAAAGCCGCTTTCTTGCCATTAAACCATGCAGTTAGTCCATTGTAGCAGGGTTTACAACAGAAGTGTGGAGCCCAAGACTTGTCACTAATTTTACAGTCAAAATAGTGAAAGTAGGCGGTTCTGAGGAGGGAAGTGATGGTTCGACGCTGTGCAACTGATGTAGCAGAAAGAATTTGCCTTGTTGAGGCATCCTCGACATTTTGACGTGCTTGAAGCCATTGGAGAATCTGAAAATATCACAAAGTAAAACTAAATGTGCATTTGAAAATTTAATACTATTATTTAGTAACCCAAAAGATGTGTAACACGATAGTCGAGGGACACCAACCTCTTGCGCCGCCTGCGAGGCAACATCATCCATTGACTGCTAGAGTGTGCATTGAGACCTGCTGCCTTAACTGTCAAAATCCGTCTTGATATATATATATATATATATATATATATATATATATATATATATATATATAAGGTAATGCTATCACTTACATTTAGGGCATAATAACTAAAAAATAAGCCATAATTCTTACAATATTAGAATTAACCCTGAATTCATATACGCCTTTATGTACCGTATATGCACAAAATAAACACTATGCATATCTAAAAAACTAGTGGTGATGAGTAAAAACGGATTTCAAATTTGAATTCAGCACCCTCAAATTAGGTAAAAACGGGTATTTTTGTGCTTGCCTCAATTTCTTTGTAAACCAGTGTAAGGGGTATAGTTTTAAAAAGCAAAATAATTATTTTATAAGAATCTTTTTTTCATAAATGTAAATTTCTGCATTGTTCGAAATTGGTGTAGAGCAAAAATCATTTTTATCGCGCAAAAATATTTGTTTTGTGGTGATTTAAAATGAGCACAAATCAAACAGTGCTTCATGTTTGAATAGAGTTCTGTCATCAAATCTTTAGCGGCTAAAAAGTGCAAACCATGTTAGATTTACAGAAAAATGTTAGATGTGTACAAAGAAGCTTATTTTTGAGAGAAAATGTTTACAAATAGGTTTGCCTCAACGAGCCTGATAGCCCAGTCGGTGGGGCTGTAAAATACATCAATTGCATCTCTGCAGAGGGGGAAGACCCCCCCTCCCCAATGAGTGTCCTGAATTTATCCCGAAAGATCTGATGATGAGGCTTCAATAATCCTGGAGCTTTGGGAAATGCGGAGTATCCCTTCATTGCCATCGCTCCGAGGTCCACTCTGAGTGGTAGCAGCTGATAGGGTCCTATCTATGGGTCAAATAGAATTGTGTGACATTTAAACTGAGTTCAAACAAATGACTTATTTGAATTGTTTTAAAAAGTACTATTTGATCCTTTAACTGGTAGTAAATAAATGACTGATGTTAATGATACATAGCATTACTTGAAACTATTCAAATTTGACCTATGTTAAATTGAATTGTTTTATATAGAACTGTTTAATCATTTAACTGTAAGTAAACAAATCACTGATGTTAGTGATACATAGCAATACTTAGGACCATTTAATTTTGACATATGCTAAATTGAATTGTTTGAAATAGAACTGTTTGATCATTTGACTCTGTGTAAACAAATGTTTGATGTTTCATTGAATTGTTAGTGCACTTGGAACTATTTAACTAATTTTTTGCTTACAAATCAAATATATCTAATATGTATGAATAAAGAGGTTTTGGCATTAAATAACCAACAATGCTTGATATGCCATGCAACCCAACCAAACTAATCTACGAGCCTGGATCGAGAAGATGGTCCGTGAAGTGGAAACACGCTGACTGTTCGGTAAATAAAGGTTCTGGGCACAGCAGTTAGTAAATAAGGTCATGCTGTCACTCTTTTGAGATATGAAAGGATCGATCACTATTAATTTCCCTGAAAAAGATACAACTGTAACAAGCACTTCCTATTATCAACCCCTAGGGCAAAATTCCCCCCAATTTATTGAATGGCCCGCGTACACACACACACATAGGCGCACATATATACACATACACATGTTGGTGACCGTAGTCGAGGGCGACCAGAAGTCTCCCTTTTCAATAGCGAGTACACCGAGGTGTCGGGGAGGGCGCTACTCCTTTCCCTGGCTTTCTCCACTTTACCCTTAATACATACCTTATATTGCTGAGTGTTAAGCAAGGAGGTATCAAGTACCATTTTTAAAGTCTTTGGTATGACACGACCTGGGATTGAACCCAGGTCTACCGGACCGTTGGCGAACACTCTACCCACTAATCCAATGCACATACACACACACATATATATATATATATATATATATATATATATATATATATATGGGATAAAAAAAATATGAACCCAGTAAAGGAAAAAATGTATTTTCAGTTGAAGTAGAGTGGCACGACGAAATGATTCAAGGACTACTTGAAAATATCTTTCATGCCAGTGTCATCGATCATCACTGATGGTCTACCCTTGCTGAGAACCGTGAAATTTGGCGTCTCTCAACCAACTATGTTGTCTCCTCCTTTGAAAAGGCACTGGAGAAGAAACCGTGACCAGATCCTCAGCTGGGCCCACTGACCCCGTACCTACCAGTCCCGCAACGGCCTTTGCAGCCAGAAACGTACCAGTAGTCGATATGGTGCTCTGTGGGCATTTCGAGCGGAAGTAATGAATGTTGTCGAATTTCCGTGGACACCGTTCGAAGGAAGATACACTTCTGAGTAGACCCGGATGCAGTATTTCCTTACTTGAGGTAGCAGTTATTTACTAAGTTTGGCTCAGTTGTGTTAATTTACTAAGCTTTTTTTTTGCTTAGATGTAGCACAAGGCCGCATGAATGGGGCACCCAGTGAGAATCGAACTCACTCGTGTAGGTTTGCTAATCTACCTTGCTAACCATTACACCACCCGAGGTGCCCGTTTGGCTTAGTTGTGTTAATTTACTAAGCTTTTTTTTTGCTTAGATGTAGCACAAGGCCGCATGAATGGGGCACCCAATGAGAATCGAACTAACTCGTGTAGGTTTGCTAATCTACCTTGCTAACCATTACACCACCCGAGGTGCCCGTTTGGCTTAGTTGTGTTAATTTACTAAGCTTTTTTTTTGCTTGGATGTAGCACAAGGCCGCATGAATGGGGCACCCAATGCGAATTGAACTCACTCCTGTAGGTTTGCAAGTCTACCTTGCTAACTATTACACCACCCGAGGTGCCCGTTTGGCTTAGTTGTGGTACAAAGCCAGATGTATGAAGCACATCATGAAATCGTAATGGCAAGCTGGTCTAGCTTCTGAACAATTACATTATTTTTTTCTTCAACATTTGTCTGTTCTATAATATCTAGTGTGTTATATGCATCCAAATGGGTTGCAGATATTACATTCAAAGTGAATAAAGGTTCAAATTTATTCATCTTTATTTACCAGTTTCTTTCAATGATTATGATTCAATTATATATATATATATATATTCAATTATATATATATAGTGACAATTATATATATATAGTGACAAAAATTATATATATATATATAGTGACAATTGTATATATATAGTGACAAAAATTATTTCGTGAGTCAGGAACTAACTTATTACAGTTTTGCCTAAGTGGCTAATCAAGGTACCTAATCCCGACATTAGGTACCCTGATGAGCCGCTTAGGTGAAACTGCAGTAGGTTAGTTCCTAACTCACGAAATAATTTTTGTCACTATTTTGCTCTATTGAGCACTTTTTTGCACTTGTAGCTTAGCAGCAATTACGGTGTTTTTTTTTTCTTTTGACCAATCAATTGCCTATCTGTTGATTTTTTTCAATTGGTATGACAAGGATGGCCTTTTCTTTTTTTTCCAATATATATATATATATATATATATATATATATATATATATATATATTCCCCTAGACTTTGATTCGCTGTATATTTTTATTTTCGATTTACTTGCAGGTTTTTTTCCCTTACCGTAAGTACAATTATTAAATAAGTTATTTTATATATATATATATATATATATATATATATATATATATATGTATATATATAAATGGTTGGTATATGCAAATTTAAAAAGACAAATACCTAGGGATATGTGCAAAAATAGGAGATTTACAATATGAAGAAATTTTATTGAAATCACAAGGGCCCTTTCATCTTCAAGAGTTTTTTAAAACAATGTCGAAACAATTAAGTAAAATGGTGGGGGTGAAAATAAAAAATAATAGCAAGACAAAGGGGGGTGGAGAAAAAAATTAAAACCACCCAAAGTCAAGAACGAGATATCTCCTAATAAAGAGTGTTTGGGACTTGGCTTGCATAGAGAAAGCCTATTAAATAAAGTATAAATGGCCTCCAGGACAATAAGATGTTGTTTAGTCTTAGCTCTATGTGACGGCAAAATTATCAAAATCCCAAGACGGGAATTTATTTTTCGCACGTGTGAAGACAGGGCGGTCTGGCACTTGATCCCTTGTAGAATAAGTCCTTATTCAGAGTCCTTTCTCGGGCATGTAGGAACTGGCATATTATGTGGGGGTTAATTTGGGGCTAGACTGACCGCCGCTGGCAAGGGGGGTTCCAAATTTCACGTTACACACACACCCACCAGGCCACTAGCTCTTCCTACCCCTATTATAATGGAAGATATGAGCCTCTAGGTTTTGATATAATAATGATATTAATTATAGTAGTCAACAATTCTAGTTTCCCGTAAAATATCTTAAAGGAAAGAATAGGACAATTTAGGCGACAATAACATGAGGCGAAAGAAGCTGAAAAAGGAGCATGCAATCGACAACTTGACAGGCAGACAACACAATGAACAAACACGTGGGGACATTAAAATATCACAATCTTTTTAATACACACGCGGACACACATATTCAACGTGTCGGCTATATTATCAGCGGATAATACATAACTATAAATGTCTTTCTTCCTTTTTTTCCTTTTCTTTAGTCTTTCTTTAAATTGAGAGGGAGAGAGAGAGAGAGAGTAATTGCAATGCTTAAGAAGGGTGTAGGGAGAAACAGTCTTAATGTTTACTAATCTTTTTGACGTGTTCCTTCGGAGAGTATTTTCTCTTTTACGGGCAGGCGAAATTTTATTTATATATATATATATATATATATAGCTCTGGCTGGAAGGCATAGGTACTTCTTGTCCAAGATTCTTTCCGTTTTCCCCCGATGATTTCGGTGGTAGTTTCAATATACCTTATCACTTCAACTACTGTCCCGCAAATCCCGTTCCTGGTGCTTCGCCAGAAGTTTGGCAGGAGATTCGCCTCATCTATTCACGACGACATCTCTCTTCAAAACTGATATTCTTTACCCCTATTTCCGCCAACGGGAAAAGGTGCCACTTCCGCTCTAGGGCTCTGGCCAATCATTTAGCCTTTTTTCTTCCTTTCCCAGGCGATTCTTTTGGACTACTATCTCTTTCACCCGGTCATAGTATGCAAACATCTGTTGGCTTTAATTCTGACCTGGATTTGTTTCTTCGGCCGCGAGGAATTGACCTAGATTCCTATTCCTCTCTTAACGGTCATTCTTTGGCGGACTGCTAATTCAAACACGGAGGGGTAGTAGTAATTCCTTATTTCTCTCCTCTAAGTGGTAGACCACGTGACAAAGACCACAAAACACTCATAGCTGCAATTAACCACGCAACTATTTAAGGCATTCAAATGCTAACGGATGGCAGATTCGTGCAATTTTGAATGCCCGATCTTGTGTGTTTACGAATATCTCTTGGAACATGCTGTTTAACTTTAACCTCAAGATGTTGGGAAGTACGCCCTACATGTGTGGCATTACAGCAACATTGAAATTTATGAATTAGATTGTTTTGTTAGAAGATAGGGGGCTCATCTTTATGAATAGAGCAAAATGCAGCTCGAGTTGTAAAGATGGTTCGATTTTTAGCCGCATGATAACAGTGTGTAACAGAGGAAGAAACCTTCTCAGCAATCAACTGGATAGGAGATCCAATCCAAGGAAATCTAACATAAACTGCGCATTTAGAAGGGCCATGTGGCCTGATGTTATTCCTAAACTTATGAACAGTTTTGTTAATGGTGTCAACAATGACTTCCTCATGATACCTTATAGCGATGGGGATATCACTATTACTATTATTATTGTTGTTGTTTTTGGTTTAAGTTGGTTTTACGTTGGTTATGTTGGTATTACGTTGGTTGCGTTGGTATTTAGTTGGTTGTTATCCCCTCGCTAAATGTTGATGGAAAATAAAGGTGGTGGAGAAGAATGAAGACGTCGTTAGGTTTTAAATGAAGGTTTTAATTATATTTACCACCGCCTCCGCTCGGGCAGGATATGACACAAGGTAAATGATTTTAAGCGGAGTTTAACAGGTTTGAATTCAGAGTTTTCCTTTTCCTAGACTAGTTGCCTCACCAAGGCTGAAGAACCTAGTCTGCCCTACTATTTACTATTTACTATTTAAATGAAGGTTTTAATGGCAGCATGAAGTAAGGGGTTTACGCTGGTATGCTGCGAGTCTCGTAGGAGGGAAAGAAGGTAGGAAGTTGTTAGAGTGTATCATATAATTTTTTTTTTTACTAGGATTCCTTGGTCTATAAGAATAGACCCAAGGGTGTCCGTAAACTAGATGGCTCTCCTCATAGTGGTTGACGCTGTTGCCGCTAGTCAAGAACAGACAATAAAACGTCTGTTCCTATTGACGATTTCTGAGGGAGAGAGTATTTCGCAGGCTTTCTTCAATTTTTGAGGCTGCTAGGAAATATAGTTCGGGCTGAATAGAACAAGTCATCCTGATTGGGTGAAAATATTCGGCGATCCTAACGGTCAAATTAAATTACGCGCCAAACAAAATACAAGGTTCTTTCTGCTACAATCTATTACTCAAAAATAAATATTTAGTCTTTTCAAATTCGCTTTTAATCTGAACAAATCTTTAGAGCTCTGAATGTGACACAGTTAATCAGGTTAACCTTTCTGGACTTTGGAACAAAAACATCCCAATTCAAATACAGACCAGTGAACGTAGGTTTTCTATATATACACGAAAGTAAACGAACGGCGTTCAACGAAGACATCCAAGAATGGTAATTTGTTGTCCTTCTCTTCATCCATAGAAAAGGTTAAAGACGGATGTAATTCATTCAAACAATGGAAAACATGACAATTCTTCATTACGTGAACTAAAACAAGCGAAGGTGTCATCCACGTGACATTAAGTAAATATAAGGTTTGGGGAACCCGGCGAATTGTAATTTCTCGAGAAAAAAAACAACAAAAATATTAACAAGAATAGGGCCCAAGAGAGAGCTTATCGAAATACCATCTCCCTGACGGTACATGGTGTCATTAAAACTGAAGGAAACGGATTTGGTAGTCAATTCCATCAATTCAACGAAAACACTTTCAGGGAAAGAAGGAACAGATGTCAACGGACTGCGATATAAAAAAATCCGCCCAAATAGAAATTACTTCATCTAGAGGAACATTAGTAAACAGTGAAGCAATATCATAGGACGCCATAAATTGAAAGTCAGCACAAGGAGAAAGTTGACGAATAATGGAAGAAAAAGTAAAAGAATCATCCACACAAAATCCTGAAGAAAATGCTAAAACGGGATTAAGTGAATGAATTAACCATTTCGCCAATGAATGTTGTACGGAATAGCACATGGACAAAATATGTCACAAAGGAATATCAGATTTATGAATTTTGGGTAATCCATACATTCTCGGTCTTTGCGAACCAATTGGACGAATTAACTCAAAGACTTATCTCGAGATAAACTTTTTTTCTTGAACAATTCAAGAAACTGCTTCTGTAACTTAATTTCCAATTTATGGGTGTCATCAAAGGATAAATTACCAATTATTTTAGAAATTTAGAAGTATCTTCCAAAATGGTAGCCATTTTAGTAATATAATCAATATTATTCAGGATCACAACGCTAGCACTTTTATTAGGTCTAGGGAGTAGAATATTACAATTCCGTTTTAAGCAATTAGCAACTTCAAAATGATTCTTCAGCCACAAAAATCCACTAGAGTTGACCGGAGTATTAATAAGTCCATTAGCTAGGTCAGATAAGTGAGTCTTCAAATAAGACAAATTTTGTTGTGACACCTGAGAGAGCTTAAGTAATTGAAAAAACCGTAGCTCAAACTCAGAAAAGATCGTAACTGAATCAATGTTACAAGAGGAAGAACACAAAAATTCAATCCTCTCAACAAAACCAATTTTTCACAATCAGACAAAAATCAGAAAAATTAAATATGTTTATCCGATGTTAGCACACAACCAAACTTCCTCTTAATAAGGAAGCGTAAGAAGCTTTTGTTTTTATCAAGAGTCTTATCTTTACTGTTGTTACCAGTATTGGACAGTTATTTAGAGAAGCGAAATATATCAACGAAGCTAAGATATTTCCAAGCTTTCTTCCAAAATGTATGTAAACAGGTCTTAAGGGAAGAAATATACTCAAAATAAAAGACGATTTCATCTTTTACAAAAGCATGTTCAACCTTAATTGCGTTGCAGCATTTCATTTTAGAAATATGTCTTGAAATATAATCACGGACAACTTTATTATTCATACAAGATTGAAGGAATTGGATCTTATACGGTATGCCGATTAAGGAGAAATTATTTTGTTAAGGTGGCATATGATATATGGGCTCTACTATTCCTTAAGCTAGATGAATAAATTGTTAGTACAGACAAATTTAAAAAGGCAAATACCTAGTAAAATACGCAAAATTAGGAGATTTACAATAATAATAAGAAGAAATTTTAATCAAATCGCAAGGTTCCATTCATCTGCGATTTTTCAAGCGACAGCCTTCAGAAATTGTTTAAAACAATGTAGATAAGATTCGTAAAAAATGGGGTGGATGAAAAATGATAACAAGACAAGGGGGGTAAAGAAAAAATTTAAAAAACCCCTAGTCATACACGAGATCTACAAATAAATTCAAAGAATGTTTGGGGTTTTGCTAGCATAGACAAGGTCTATTTAATAAAATATAAACTGCCTCCATGATAATAAGATGTTGTTTAGTCCTAGCTCTATGCAAGATTACAAAACCATATTTACCAACCCCTCCACTCGGGCAGGATATGACACAAGGTCAATTTTTAAGCGGAGTTTATCAGGTTTGAATTCAGAGTTTTCCTTCTCTTAGACTAGTTGCCTCACCAAGGCTGAATAACTCAGTCTCAGAAATTTAGACAACTAAATTTTCTCTAGTCTTTAATGATATGGGGTTACGTGTCATTTAAAGGACATGGGGAGATAACAATCGACACACAATCAATGCATATGTGTACATTGAAATCCTCGATGATTTTCTGGTTCAATCGATAGAAAATTGATTTGGTGATTATGTCATTTTTGAAGAGGATAATTTATCTTGTCGCAGAGAGAAAAGAACATTAAGGAGCATATGAAATCAATGAGATGGCCGGAGAACAGACTGGATATAAATCCAATTGAATATTTATGGTGGAATTTTTTAAAATGATCCGTGAGAAAGTTTCCTCCAGCAGAGAATATCTATCGATTGCCATTCGATAAATTTAGAACCACTTGGGTAGATAATATTGCTTTAAATTAGCAAAACCCAATCCTGAAAGAATTAAAGGCGTTATAAAATCTCGTAGGAACTTTGAGCTTGACGAGTTCTGTTTAACGGCATATCAACCTCTGTGGGTTAATTAATGCCAGAACGGTTAGATTGGTTTTGTCCTGTGAACATTTTAGGATTTAGGGTGTTGGTTTTTCTTATGTGTTTTATTTCATTAGTTTAGATTTTTAGTTTGGAGGTTGGAGCTTGAAAAGAAGCAACTAAAAATTGATTTTAAATTCTTTTTCAGTAAATGAATACCATAATTTTTTCCTTAATATTCCGTTGTTCGATGATAATTTCCTCTTTCTAGATTGGAAAAAATCGTTTTAATTTCAATAATCTAATCAGTTTGTTTAAGGTGTATTTTATGACACCAAAAAGTTCAGTTATTAAAGAAAAATGTTTTTTGTCTTATCTGTTATTCGCTTATTTACTGCTAAATAAAAAGTATCCTTAGTTGACATCTTCTAAATGTGCTAATTCCATTATTTTGCAAAGAATAATACTTATCTTTGTCAGACACTTCTTATCTATATCTTTACATCTCTATGTCCCATTGTCTATGGCTATGTAAATACCGAGGTGTTTGTATATGCTATATCTCCACATACATACACACAAACATAAAAAACATATATATATATATATATATATATATATTATATATATATATATATATATATATATATATATCCTCAATAACAATTAATACAGACCTGTAATCTCATAATTGCAGAAATAGCGAGCAGCACCGCCTGACACTAAACTACATCTGATGATGAGCCCCTACTTACGGAACTTTGGTGTGTGTGGGGTCACTTTTTCATTGCCATTACTCCCAGATCCACTCTGATCCAAAGAGGCAGTATCAGTTTGTGTCTTATCTATGAAATGAACCACATTTCGCTATTTGATTAATAAAGAGTTGATATACCGTTAAACAAATAAATCAAAATAGACCAAGCTTTATCGGGGGGGGCTTTTATTAACCAAATGAAGATCTTCAATCATGACAACTGTGTAACTTTCCGACTAGTTGACACATTCAACAAAAAATGCACAAAACACAAATAATCATAATCATCAATTCGTGTTTATTGCTCGGAATTCCTTGACCCTCTCTCACCATCTGTCCCTATCAGTCATTGCTTTTAGTAAGTCTTACAGACGGCATCCAACATCGACTAAAACTGATGTGTTCCCTGAGAAAAAGCCCACAGGAGAACGTTTGTTTCTGGATATGTTACAAAACTTTTAGCAGGAAGAATATCTTGTGAAATGCAATTATAGAGAATTTTTGAATTGAAAAATTGAATCATAAAAAGTTGTAATTCACTGTGAATTTTCTAGAAATAACCACAATGTCAGTGAAAATCTTTTGTGTCTGTCCTTCCCTTGGTCTGAATCAATGTTAATACCAATTGCTTTAGAGATACAGAATTCTACATTTTTTATTTGTTTATTTACTTTTTTTTGTGAAGATTTACCGACTTCAGCCATGTTTATGTGGACACCTGTGGGATGTATATTGAATAAGTCTTTCAATAATAGGGAATTAACAACATTATATATATATGTATATCGTGAGAGAAAAAGAGAGAGAGGGAGGAGAGATTTGTGGGATGGTGAGAGAGAGAGCGTCTGAGATATCAAGGAATACAGCATCCAGATAAAATATTGGTCACTTACACCTACACACATTATATATATATATATATATATATATATATATATATATATATATAGATAGATAGATAGATAGATAGATAGATATGTATATGCACATGTGTGTCCCAAATATAAAAAATATATTAGACACAAAATATGTGCCAGGCCACACACACACGTGTGTGTGTGTGTGTGTGTGTGTGTGTGTGTGTGTGTGTGTGTGTGTGTGTGCGCTCGCGCGTGTGTGTGTGTGTGTAAATCCCAATATCTATTATCTGATATCCATACAAAAGTCCTTAGTGAACATTATCTGGGGACTTATCGACCAGCATCGAACTACTTAGCAAACGTCTAAGTCGATTCGAGATTGCATCTTTTCGGGTATTTTTTTTTGTTTGTTTATTTGTTTATTTGTTGCTGTTTTTTCTTGTTTTGCTTTTCTTTTCATTTTCGTTTTTTTTGTGGGGGGGTTCGTAGGGGAGAAGTTCCTTCGTCGCTGTGAAATGCGTGCGTGAAATATACTTATGCACCGAAAAATAAATTACCTGAAATCTTCCAGCAAAAATTCATTTTCAGTTGTGTCTATTTAGTTTGCATATATTCTCTACTTACGCACACAGAATCACAATCTACATACATACATACATACATACATAGACAGGACACATAGATAGATAGATCGATAGATACATACATACATACATACATACATGGATGAAGATGAACCGACAATTATGAACTCATTCACAAAAATAAACTGGTAAGTACATACACACACCGATATATATATATATATATATATATATATATATATATATATATATATATATATATTTCATAAGATTAAACGAAAAAAATACAGGTTTGTAGTTTTATTATAAATTTATTTCAGTTCTACAAAATGCCTTCTTCAAATGGATAAAATACATTTATATCTACAAAATGAATTTTTTCCTTTAATTTTATACAAAAAAATGTTTTCACTTTGCACGTGAATTTCGATGTATTTTTAATCCAAAATTAATTATACATTCGATAATTGGATATTCCTATTCCCCTTGGATTATAACCTAATAGTCTAATCCTTGACTATTTTCTTCAAATCATATATATATATATATATATATATATATTATATATATGACAAGAATGCTGCGTGCAATCCTGAACAAGTCCTGGCAGCAACACCCCACAAGACACCAACTGTACGGCCACCTGCCCCCTATCACGAAAACTATTCAAGTTAGACGAACCAGACATGCAAGGCACTGCTGGAGAAGCACAGATGAACTCATAAGAGATGTACTCTTATGGATCCCCACACATGGCCGCGCAAAAGCAGGACGACCAGCTCGAACGTACATTCAGCAGCTATGTGAGGGATACAGGATGTTGTCCTGAAGACCTACCTAGGGCGATGAACGATAGGGAGGAGTGGCGAGAGAGGGTCAGGGATATCCGTGCTACCAGCGCGATATGATGATGATGATATATATATATATATATATATATATATCGTAAAATGTAAACAAATGGAAAAATTTATTACATTTTCGTTAAATTCTTTCGCTTATATCGAGATTGCTGGAGGCTGTGATCAAGTAAACGTAAAGTTGGTCGGGTTCCGATCTCACCTTGTAGCATTTCGCGTGTCTAGCCATACTAATGAGTTGTGATACAAAGAAACAGTCTGTGTATAACAATATATATATATATATATACATATAGCATGGTTATATGGAATGGGGACACGCATACATGGCAAAAAATCCCGCAGACTATTTGAATCTACGGTCATTTCCAAAACAAACCATATAAGCCTATACCCATGATGTTATCAGATCTCACCATACCTGGCGAACATCATAATACACGAAAAAAATATCGGAATAGAAAACGGATAAAAAAGGACATTTTCTCCATTCTGTGTTACCATACTTTTGAAGTTCTTTTCTTTCCCCTTTTTCGCTCCCCTTTCCCACCAAAACATTATAGTCAATGTCTTTCGACGAAACAGGATATACCGAAAACTCCCCTTCCACCTTTTCCCTATTTCTTTCCCATAACACAATCAAAAATTTGTAATGATACCGGATACATTTGACTCTAAATCCTCTCCTTCTTCTTGCAACACCTTTATCCTCTGAATCATCCTATCATGTCCCTCAGTTGCTTATAAATAGAAAAAACTCAGAAAACGCTTTCAGTTTGAAAATGTTCTTAGAAATCATCATAATCATCATCATGTCATGTCGCCACCACGGATATCCCTGAACCTCTCTCGCCACTTCTCCCTATCGTTCATCACTTCTGGCAGGACTTCGGGGCTACATCCCGTATCCTCACATAGCTGCTGAATGTATGTTCGAGCTGGTCGTCCTGCTTTTGCCCGGCCATATGTGGGGGTCCATAGGAGTACATCACTTATGAGCTCGTCCTTGCTTCTCCAGTAGTGTCCTGCATATCTGGTTCGTCTAACTTGGATAGTTTTCGTGATGGGAGGCAGGTGGCCGTATAGTTGGTTCCTTGTGGGGTGTTACCGCCAGGACTTGTTCAATATTGCTCGCAGCATTCTTGTGTAATTGCGCTCTAGCTTTTTTTCAGCCGTTTAGTTAGCGTCCTAGTAGTGCATCCATACAGCAGTATCGATACGACCGCTGCCTGGAAGAAACTGCGTTTCATTTTAACGGTCAGGTCTGATTATCTTAGAAATAAAAGAACGTAATATAACGTCTCTTAATTGGTTTTAAGTGTTTGATTAATCAACTTTCCACACACACACGCACACACGTATATATATATATATATATATATAATTTGAACGTGATTATTGTTGACATAACTTAGTTTACTGTCAACTACTTCTGTACTAGGCGCCTCTGGTGGTGTAATGGTTAGCAAGCTCGACTAGCAAACCTACACGAGTGAGTTCGAGTCTCATTGGGTGCCCCTTTCATATATGGCCTTGTGCCACATCTAAGCAAAAAGCTTAGTAAATTTCCAACTACTTCTGTACTTTGGCTGTCGAAAATTTATCAAGTTTGAATCATAAAGTGTTCTATTTCAAATGACTGATGGTGTTGTTTATGTGCGAAAATTGACAGATTTCATATAAGCCATCTTTAAAAATATCGATCAAAATCTGATAATTTCCCGGTGATTTTCCGAAGGGACATAAAAGGAAGTTGACAAATACTTGTCGATTGTCGAGATATTACTGGGTAAATGTATCAATGTGATTTACTGGGTAAATGTATCAATGTGATTTACTGGGTAAATGTATCAATGTGATTTACTGGGTAAATGTATCAATGTGATTTACTCGTCGGAACTCTTTGATGCGGCTGTCGAAGAGGGCGGGGGAAAACTCAATGGATTTGGAAGGATCTAAGAACTATATTAATATGCACATATGTTATATACAGTGCGGTTATATATATATATATATATATATATATATATACATAGTGAGTTGTAAGTGCGTTTTCGCTATTTATACATATTTTGAGTGTGTGTGTACAGGATTGTGCATGTGATATCGATATGTGTGTGCATGTATTTGTATGGTTGTGAATGTATTTGCGCGTGTGCGGATGTGTGTGTGGGATATATATATATATATATATATATACATAGTGAGTTGTAAGTGCGTTTTCGCTATTTATACATATTTTGAGTGTGTGTGTACAGGATTGTGCATGTGATATCGATATGTGTGTGCATGTATTTATATGGTTGTGAATGTATTTGCGCGTATGCGGATGTGTGTGTGGGATATATATATATATATATATATATATATATATATATATATATATATATGGGGGGGTGAATGCGTGCTTATGTGTGTACTAGTATAGTTCTTGTAAAAAATGATTCGATGACATACGTATGGATCAGCATGTCTTATTAGGGTCCGATAGATTCAATGATTTTGATGGCATGTCCACCTGTCTAGGTGTTCGTGCAAAAAAAAACCTCGAAGCTACACACCTATTTGTAGATTTCCTATTATGATGCTCTATAAAAACGCGAAAGTAAAAGTACGCTCACCGGATGGAGACTCACAGACTTGTCTGATATTGCTGGTGTGCTGCAAGGGAACACATTAGCACCATACCTGTTCAGAATCTGCCTACACTACGTACTTCGGACGTCGATGGATTTAATGAAAGAAAATGGCCTTAAACTGGAAAACGCAAGAATCAGAAGACATCTCGCACGAACTATAACAGATATAGACTACGCTGATGACTTGGCGCTTTTGGCAAATACACCCGCTCAGGCCAAATTCCTGCGGCATAGTCCAGAGCGGATTGCAGGCGGCATAAGCCTCAAAGTGAACGCAGACAAAACGGGGTACATGTGCTTTAATCAAAGAAGTTACATCTCTGCAAGAAATGGTGGCTCTCTGAAACTAGTGGACCTCGGAAGCAACGTTTCATCGACTGAAAATGACATCAATACGCGACTAGTGAAAGCATGGACAGCTACTAATAGGTTATCAGTCATATGGAAATCAGACCTGTCCTATTAGATAAAACGCATTTTTTTCCAAGCAGCAATAGTGTCCATACTACTGTATGGACGCACCACTTGAAGGCTAATTGAGCGTATAGAGAAAAAGCTTGACGGCAATTACACGATGATGCTGCGAGCTATATCAAACAAATCCTGGAAGCAACATTCCACAAAAAAGCAGCTGTACAGCCACCCACCGCCCATCTCGAAGACCATCCAAATTAGACCAACAAGATACGCAGGACATTGCTGAAAAATTAAGGACGAACTCATAAGTGACGTTCTCCTATGGACCCCTTCACACAGACGTGCAAGTATAGGACGACAAGTTGGAACTTATCTACAACAGCTTTGTAGCGATACAGGATGCAGCTTGGAAGACCTGCCGGAAGTGATGTATGATAGAGACAGATAGCGAGAGAGAGAAAGAGAGACAGAGTCAGGCAAATCCGTGCTAGGCGCACGACATAATGATGATGATGATGATGATAATGATATATTCATATTTACATTTTTTATGTAGTTGTTTCTTAAGATTTTTATTTTGTTTTTTTCGGGGTTTTTTTCTTTTTTTTTTTCCTTTTTTTCTTTATTTCCTTTTTCCTTTTTTTCTTTTTCTTTTTGCTTTTTTTCTTTTTTCTTTTTTCTCTTTTATTTTCTTTTTTTTCTTTTTTCTTTTTTTTTCTTTTTCCTTTTTTCTTTTTTTCTTATTTCTTTTTTCTTTTTCCTTTTTTTTGTTTTTTCTTTTTTTTCCTTTTTTCTTTTTTCTTTTTTTTCTTTTTTCTTATTTTTTCCTTTTATCTTTTTTCTTTTTTTTCATTTTTTTCTTTTTTCTTTTTCTCTTTTCTATCTTTTTTTTTCTTCTTTTTCTTTTTTTTTTCTTTTTTTTTTCTTCGCACACGTTTCGGTCGAATACAAATAATTTCCAAACAAATCTGTTTGATCCATTCATTTGTATTCGTAAGGAATAAACCGAACCCAAATTTGTGCAAATTATTCACATTAGAAATACCTCAAAGCCAATAATTATAAACAAATTATTATCCATAGATAGAAATACTTCTAACTATATAAAGTAGAAGTAAAGTTGGCGACCGTAGTTGAGGGTGACCCGAAGGCTCCTTTTTCAATAGCTACTACACTGAGGTGTAGAGGAGGGCGCTACTCCTTTCCCTGGGTTGCTCCACTTTATCCTTGATACGTACCTTATATTGCTGAGTGTTAAGCAAGGAAGCATCACGTACCATTTTTTTAAATCTTTATTTTGACGTGACCTGGGATTGAACCCAAGTCTCCCGGACCATTGGCGAACACTCTACCCTCTAGAAAATTATTTATATTAGGAATACCTCAAAGCCTATAATTATAAACAAATTATTATCCATAGAGAGAAATACTTCTAACTATATAAAGTTGAAGTAAAGTTGGCGACCATAGTCACTCTACCCTCTGGGCCTAGTGAGTAGAGTGTTTGCCAATGGTCCAAGAAACCTGGGTTCAATCCCAGGTCGTGTTATACCAAAGACTTTAAAAATTGATACCTCCTTGCTTAATACTCAGCATTATAAGGTACGTATCAAGGGTAAAGTGGAGCAACCCAGGGATAGGAGTAGCGCCATTCCCTACACCTCGGTGTTGTAGCTATTGAAAAGGGAGCCGTTGGGTCGCCCTTGACTAAAGAGAGACAACTTTACTTCTAACTATATAATTGTATGTAAATTATAAGTATGAGATAAGAATATTTGAAATCATGTCATTGGTCAAAATATTTATAGTCAATATGTATACTTGAAATCAATTAAGTGTGCAAACAAGATTTATTAATAAAATGAGATTTTAAAGAATAAACCATTGGAAATATAAATAGTTATAATAATTATCAATTATTTACTAATGAATCAAATAAAATAACTAAACTGAGTCCCCTTGACATAGTGTCTAACGCGCTGAACTGTGACATCGTGTTTAGTGAGTTCGAACTGTAGTCGTGCTATAACGTGCTATAACTTTCAGACCAATATTCTTGGGAAAGGCAAGAAATCCCTAATTAGCACCTCCCATAACTACGTGTAATATAGTTCCATTGGTGTTCTTCTACAAGGATAGCTTTGGCATTGAATAACCCACGCTGTGTAAAAATCAAATCTAAGACGCATATGAATATTACTGTTTATGACTGTTTAATCAAACACGCGAGTTAACATTTACTGAAATGAGAATAATTCAATAATTGATTCATCTTTTTATAATTTGTTTATGCGTCAAATAATTCAGTTAATCCTTTGATTTGGTTCGGGTTCTTTGTTTAATGGCATATCAACCTCCGTGGGTTATTGAATGCCTAAGCCATCCTTCTCGAAGAACAGTAATGATACGATTTAACCCGTATCAGGGAGAGGTAAGAAGGTTCCTACCATTCCCAAGGTTTGGTGGTTGGTTGGTTGATTGATTGGTTTTTATGGCGCATCAACCATTGTAGGTTATTTAACGCCAAATCCATTTTATACATATATACAGTTCTATTTCAAACAATTCAGTTTAGTATAAGTATAGTTTTTTGTTCTCACACAGTTAAATGTAAAAAGTAGTTCTATTTTAAACAACTCAGTTTGTCATAAGTACACAGTTTACTTCTATTTAACCCAGAGATAGGACAATATCATGTGCAACCACTCCAGGCTACAGTGGACCTGGGAGCGATGGCAATAAAAGGATTACTCCACATTCCCCAAAACTCCAGGTTTACTCGATCCTCACCATCAGATTTTTTAGTGTCATATCCAAGGCACTCGTTGGTGGGGTCTTACCCCTCTGCAGAGATGCAGTCGCTGTATTCTTCAGTCCCCGCCGATAGATTTGCTTACTTGGTTTGGTTTAGGGGCATATCAACCTTTGTAGGGTTATTTAATGCCAAAGCTATTCTCCTAGAAGAACAGTAGTGGTGCTATTTAACCCATAGCTGGGAGGATTAGGGGGTTCATACCTTTCCCAAGGGTATTTGCCCGAAAGTGAACGTAATAGCGCGACTGGAGTACGAAGTCGCATACTACGATTCCGCAGTCCATCGCTTTAACCATTACACTACGAGGACACCCCCCACCGCTGATAGAGCAAGTTTCCCAAGAATAATAGCCCGAAATTGAACGTAATAGCACGACTGAAGATCGAACTCAGTACGATGTCGCTGTCCAGTACGTTAACCACTATGCCACGATAACTTCCCCTTGTTAATTTATCCCTTTTTATAAATGAAATTCAATAGGTGTACTGGAAAAAATTTCTATACGCCTTTTCTTATACTTATTTATCTGACCGGAAATTGGTCTTCTATCTGGGACTTCTTCTTCAGGTGGTCTTGTGTTTATCTTGGACTCCGTGTCCATTTCTGTTCTTATTAATGAACACAAAGACTTTGAATGTTTTTCTACGTCTTTATTCACCCAATTTCCCACATCAACCAGACGGCTGGAGAAATAGCCATTTTAGACGTCCGTTCGTTACGGCGCTCTGGACAACTCGTTCTAACTCTACCTTACTGATCCGTTCTCAAGACAGAATTATCCAATCAGAGGACAGCTAAAAAGATCAGCAAGAGATCAAGTCTTGTTTATCACATCACTGGTTATTTTCCATGACACTTCTAACGAATTACCAGTTAACTTTTGAATTCCTACTCTTACTTTACAAAATTAATAGGCAAAAAATAACTTACTTGAGTTGGGGAATTATCTACGGTTTCATACGTTGGCAAGGACTCTTGAAATAAATGTACAGAAGATAAGAAAAAAAAAGGAAAAATGACTCGAAATTATTTTTCATGGTTGTTAAAAGAACAATAACAATATGTGTTAACAAGAGTGGCAAATACATTATGCAATTGACTAAGATATAATGAAAACCAAATGATTTATTTCATAAATTATCATTTAGAAAGTGACTTCGATGTAAAATAATATTCAACGTCTTTCTAATAACATGATCCAAATCATTGCTTGAAAAATGATGACATTGTCAAAATCTTGGCTCAAAAGTGGACAATACTTTACATAGGTTGTTCAGTGAAGTCTTTATCGAAAAAGAAATTTTATTTTTTGTTTTTTGTTTTCTTTTCTTTTCTTTTCTTTTTTTTTTTTTTTTTTTTTTTTTTTTTTTGATAGAGTATAGTTGCCAGTGGATTCAAGAATTATTTGAATAATCAAAGAGTGACATCAAGAGAAGAGGTGGAACACGACTTGGTCTCATCAAAAGCAAAAAAAAATTACCAGCTTGAGATCTTCAGGCTTGTTGACAGATTGAATGAGGTTCTAGTGAATATTAGATGTTATGTTAATAATTTAACATTTCTTTTGACATGATTTTTATTTTTTTGAATTATGATATATACTCAAAAATCAATCATTATATATATATATATTGATAATTTAGCAATAAAATAAATATAAATAAAAAAGTACGCAAAAGTGTTTAATGCTATTATAATGATAGATTGACAGATTATGAACAGACGAAGATAGATATATAGATAGATAGATCTTTGGACCAATCTATTTAAAACCTAAAATATTCAAATTATGAACCCTCAAAATCATTAACTTAAAATTTTATGTGGATTACGCAATAACAACAGCGGATATATATATATATATATATATATATATATATATATATATATATATAGTGCGAAAGCAAAGTATAGAATAATTTTAAAACATTTTTTAGTCTGATTAGTTCAATTTTGGGGGAAAAAAAGCTATAAATCCTAATTTTCACGATTAGCTCTATTATTCAAACACGTTTTCATTAAAATTCAACCCAATATGTATGAGTAAGAAAAGAAATCACAAAGAATCTATGATTTGCTTAACGCCGAAACCAAGACAAAAAAAATTCCGAAATAATTTGGAAGAAAATTAACGTCTCATTCATTGTTGATTTCTGTCTTGGCAAATACACCTCCAGTCTTGATACTTTTTGAATTGATTAATTGATTGATTTTAAGGCTATCTTATGCCTGGAGGTAAAAGAATTGTGTTCATTGTACATTTTTATCTTCATTTTTGTGTAACTGTTTCTGAAGTTTTTCACACAAAATTTATAGTTTCATTTATTCCAATCTAATACTAATAATTGTATGGTTGCAAGTGATTATTTCTGTTGAATAGTAGTCATTTATTTGCACACAGTCCTTTGAAGTAACCAATAACAATCCTTTGTAAACAATTATCGTGACCAGTAATGATCCTTAGTAAGCAATTAAATTGTCAAATAAATATTCTTAACGTGAATAATTTACTGTCTTATGGCATCAAGAATTCATATCGAATACCAATCATTTTAAACATCAATTTGAACCGTAGATGTGATCCAGAGAGGTTCTGTTACTCCGGGTCAGAGTGCATCAAGGATTAATGGCAATGAAGGGGTACTTACACTCACCAGATATCCAGAACTGGAGCCTCACCATTAGATGCAGTTTAGTGTTATACCGAAAACTCCTATTTTGGGGATGATGAGGCTTTCGTTTCTTGGTGCCCGTGGTGTAATGGTTATCGTCGTAGGAAATGAACACGGCGACACGAGTTCAAATCCTGGACGAGACTGATTGCATTTCACATAGCACTAATACTCTTGGGAAAGGTATGAATCCAATTAGTCTCCCTCCAGCTATGGGTAAATAGTTGGGCAGACTAATTTCTTCAGCCTTGGTGAGGCATCTAGTCTAGGAGAAGGAAAACTCTTAATTCAAACCTGTTCAACTCTGCTTAAAAATTGACCTTGTGTCATATCCTTCCCGAGCGGAGGGGTTGGTAAATATGGTTTTGTTTCTTGGTTTAATGGCATATCAACCTTCGTGGGTTATTTAATCCTGAAGATGTTCTTGTAAACGTACAATTGTCATAAAACTTAAGCCAAGGCTGTACGAGAGTTCATACAAGGTATTCGTCCAAAAGTGAACGTAATAGCGCGACTGTGGTTCGAACTCGCTTTATACGATTACGTAGTCCAGTTCGTTAGCCACGATGCCGTAACACATCATCCTGGTGGTAAGAAGTCTTTCTACTCAACTGGGGATATGGTCAGCGCTTTCTTAGACCCGCCGACGATGGGGTCTTATTTTGAATAAAATTAATCTTTTCTTCATTGTTCATTTCTGCTTTGGTAAATACAGCTTTAGACTCTATATTTTCTGAACATGCCTCATATACGTAGGCTACACATACTTTTATGATTATTTTGTTAATTTCAACCCCTTATATCATAATTGTAATTATTATGTTCCCTGAATCAAACCTGATCATTTGAACGATACTGACATGAACAGCGATGTTATTATTCTTAATCATCTCTTTTTGTCTTGTTTTGTTTTCTTTTTCTTTTTAAGTAATGTTAATGCCATGCCTTGCATTACTGTCACTGTTATCACAATCTTGACGAGTATCACAACGGAAAAGAAGGAAAAAAAAACTTTAAAAATGTCGAGAGGTTTTTATTTTTTATTTATTCATTTATTTTCATGGTATTCTTCCTTGAAACTTGATTGCATCCTTTTGTGAGAGAAGCTTCGAGAAAGAAAGGAACCTTGTCGTACCTAAGTCCAAAAAGAAAGAAAACCGTAAAGCGTGTTTTGCAAACCAGAAGCATCGAAGATGGTTAAAAATAAATAAATAAAAAGAAAAATTTTCAAATCTGGAGAAACAGAAGCAACCATTAGCAATGCGCTTCATTTCCTGCAGTCTGTAATTTGCCGTATTTATATGCAAAAAATTACCAGTTGTTGCGTGTGAGATGAATTCATGCGTAAAATATGAGTGCGTAAATTCCTTAACGAAAAAAGAACAAAAATATTATTTTTAATTTTCCAGAATGATACAAAAGACAAAAGTTCTTCAAAATAATTTTCATTTTCTTCTATCTTGTGCTCGTCAATATTTAAATCTTATCTCTCTGATAAAATAAAACTGGAAATCTTCCTAGCTGAAGCCGTGTTGTTACTCTTGTATGGTGGAACCTTTTGGACTTTTGGAAAATACTTGGAAAAAAAGCTAGATGAGATCTACACAAGGATACTGAGGGCTGTTTCGAACAAATCCTTAATGCCACACCCAACAAAATAGTACCTGCACGGCCACTTACCTCCAATCTCACAAAGTATGGGCATTTCTAGAGAAATTAGGACAAGCTAATAATTATCATTCTCGAACGCATCGAAACGCCAGTTTTGGCCAACCAGAAAAATCTTATATTCATCAGCTACGTGCGGACACTGGATGCGGTCTAGATGACTTACCAAGAGTGATGGCTGATAGAGACGCATGGCAAAAGAGAGTGAGCGGGTCAAGGGAATCTGTGCTATCAGCACATCTTGAATATGATGATGATGATGATGATGAAGATGATGATGAGTCATTGTATGTGGTTGTGTGTGGCTAAATACTGATTCTGAATCTATTTTAATCTTACAAATATAATAATGTATGAGCAGTAATTGTTTGTGTATAACTCATGTATGATACGCACCCCTAACTTAGGAATGCAAAATTCTTGAGTAAATCTTCTAGTCTATAAGACGCACTAACCTTTAAGACTTTGTGACATCAAAATTAAACATAACTTTAGCATTCGTTTAATTTTTTATTAATTCCACATGACTAAAAGCGAAAATTTATGTTGTTTACATCATGTATAAAAACACAAAATTTCGCAACATTAAGGTTAAATTCACGGTCATGTTCATACAAAAAAGCTACCGACTTACGCTAACTAAGAGCTCACTGTAGAAGAAAAAAATCCAAACGAACACACATTCCAGTGATTATTTTCCTGTAACGGCATTAGTTTGGACTATAGATATCATCTCGTGGGCACCTCTGGTGGAGTAACGGTTAGCAATGTAGACTAGCAAACCTAAACGAGTGAGTTCGAGTCTCATTGGATACCCAATTCATTCGGCCTTGTGCCACATCGAAGCAAAGAGCTTCGTAAATTACTATAGATATCATCTCGTCTCCATTATAGTGAGGCATATGGACAGAGAAAAAAGCTAAGTAAATAGTCTTTGTATATAATATGTACACCGAGATTTTGAGCTAAAAATCCTGTAAAAATAGCGTGTCTTATACAGGAATAATTAGATATAAATATAAAGACAAGCAAGTATATTATCAACAGCTTGATGTTAAGCTCATTAACAGTTTTCAAGACCCATTAAATCATTGAAGGATGCAAGTGAAGTTGATTAATTCTTAGTCAGGATTGAACCTGCAACCTCGAGATGATTTCACTTAAAAGTACTTTAACCAAACGCTAATATCCTGCTGGTTCAACCCCGACTACTGGTAAATGGCATGAAATACTTATATCTTAACACTAGTACCCTTTGTTATGGTTAACAGAATTAAAACAATCTACCTTTGTGGATTGAGTAAAGGGTTCACTTCGAAGTTCCGTGTAGACTCTCAAGTTCGACATGAAACACCTGAAGAAGGCCGAAAGATGCATCGGCTGAAACGTCGTAAGTATAACCATAAGATTGAAAACAATAGTCTGAATACTCTAAATGATAAAACTTCCCGTAAAGATTCTCCGGCAAGACTCTAACGAAACGCTTGGAGAAAAAGAGAAAAAAATATGCAAGGACTTTGCGTACTGTTTTCAATAAATCCTGAACCCCGCACCCTACAAAACAACTGCTGTACAGCCAATTACTTCCCATCTCTCAAATGATCCGAGAAAGGTGATCAAGACATGCTGACTACTGTTTGAGGAGTAAAGACGAACTCATGAGCGACTTTCATCGAGAGACTCCTGCACCTGGAATCACCAGTATAGTCTGACAAGCAAAAACCTACATGCATCAGCCCTGTGGATCTGCTGCGGTGTAATAGTAATTATTATAAGAAATGGACACACCGACGCAAGTTCAAATCCTGGACGAGACTGTTGGCATTTCACATAGCGATTTTACCCTGGGGAAAGGTAGGTATCCAACTTTTTTTCCCTCAAGCTATGTGTAAATAGAAGAGCAAACTGGTTTCTTTAGCTCTGGTTATGTAACCAGTTTAGGAGAATCACGACTCTGAATTCAAATCTGTTAAACTCTACTTAAAAATTGACCTTGTGTCACATCCTGCCCGCACAGAGGGGTTGGTGAATACATATATCAGTTCTGCGCTGGGTGTTGTATGGAAGACCTGCTCTGAGCGATAAACGATAGGGACGGATGGTGAGAGAAAATCAAGGAACACTGCGCTATCAGCTTGTTTTGATGACGATTTGCTGAACAGAAAGAAAATTCTTTTCATTACAGTGAGAGAAATAAATAAAAAAAAAGAACTATCACGTATTTAGTTAGCTGATAATAATGACATACGTGAGGAAATGCTTGAAAAAAAGTATCACGAGGTCGGCTGATTTGATTAATGATATATATTAGCAGATGCTCGATTAAATATACATTGGCAGGGAATGAATGATTAATTATGATCCTTTCTTTTTTTCTTAGAAAAGAAAAGTCATGTGCGCTTGTAGGGTTCCTAGAATATTGAAGTCAGTTCTCATTGGGGATACAGTCTGTCTATGTGGCTCAGTATACGCTGACTGTATCCCCTACAGAGGATTAAGCCCACACTCTAAAAAAGGCATCCTGTGTAAGACACTAAACTGTATCTTATAGGGAAACTCAAATTTTGGAGCCTGGAGAGTGTAGAATACCCCTTCATTACTATTACTCTCAGGTTCACTCTAACCTTCGAGCGATAGTACCTGTTAGGATCCTATCTACGGTTCAAAGAGATCAGTTTGAGATTATTTATATAATATAGGAATACTTGATACCATATTACTGTAAGTTATTTATAGTAACTTTAAACTATAATTCCTTACTAAGGATAAATATTATTGGTTATGGACGCAAACAAAACGCATAGAGAAGAATATAGTTGGGGACTGCACAAGAATTCTACGAGTTATTTTGAGTAAATCCTGGAAACAACACCACAAAAAATAACCGCTGTACGACCACTTACCTCCCATCTCAAAAACCATCCAAGTAAGACGAACAAGTCATGCAAGACACTGCAAGAAAAGCAAGGACAAACACATAAATGACGTTTTTCTTATCTCCTACATATGGACATATCAAAAAGTAGAGAAAACCTTGACTTATTTTTCATTTCAAAATTTAAAATTTAAATGAAGATGTAAGCTCAATTCAGCAACGCATGTTTTAAAGTTATGATGTATAGACGTCTAGATTTTGATCCAGATGCTTAGAATTCTTTTAGACGAGTCAACGTCTATTTCAAACAAATTATGAAGCTCGTCAATACTTTCTAAACTGCATTTTTAATATCTTTTATGCGGGTTGCATTGCACAATTCCTGAAATTCATCATACTCACCAGACATAGCCCACTGCAATTTATTTATAATTTCCTTAATTGAAAATTCATCTTAGGAGAAAGATTTCAGGTATGGTTAAGATATCAAAAGTAAAATAACTGCGTAACTTCACACTACCCATATATGGTTTAGTTTTATGACACATCAACTGTTGTCGGTTATGAATGCCAAATCCATTTATACAGGGTGGAACGATAAAAGTGTTGTCCTAAAGAAAACAACACTACAGCTTTATTTTTAAAATTTTATTGAAAAAATCAATTCAGCAGAAATCTATTCAATGTAGCCGCCTTCAGCCTCAATCACCGCCTCGATACGGATCCGGAATTGGGAGCATGCCTTTTCCACATGCGCCGGCGGGAGCTCGGTGAATACTCGGCGGATGGGGGCGATCATGCTGGCTTTGGTGTTGTGGAAGGTCATGTTGGTGATGTTCTCGACGTATGACCAAACGAAGTTGTCTAGCGGGTTCAGGTCGGGGAAGGAGGGGTGGGCTGACGGACTTGATTAGCCTGAGGTTCTTTGTCATCTCAGCCAAGATCTGGCTTGTCTGGCGCCTGTAGGACCAACACTTCAAGTCCTCCTTCACACATGCATTCACAGTTGTGTGTGAGACGCCTAAATCTCTGGCAAAATGCCGAATAGGCCGCTGGGGAGTTTCATCAATGATTGCCTTGAACTTTTCGATGAACTCCTTGGTCCGGGTCTTCCTGGCGGTGTCCTTCCGCTCCACCACCTCCAAAGGGTCGTCCGATGCGTTGAGCTGTGCCCTCAAGCGTTGAACCGTCCGGATTTGCATTTTGAGGGTGCTGGCAATGGTCCTGTTGTCATAACTTGGATCGGTAGAGAGCATGAGTTGTACAGCGGCGCATTTCCGATCTCGTTCGTTGAACATTGTGTCACTTTCAGACCTGATAGAAGGCTCCTATCGCTCTTGGGATTTGTACACAACTGGTCTAGTAGTAGATGGTCTGCAACAAAAAAAGAAAACCAGTTTTCATTAAACGGAAATGCAATCATGTCGTCTTTTCTAGGGCGACAATTTTATCGTTCCACCCTGTATATATATATATAAACAGTTCTATCTCAAACAATTCAGATTAGCATAAGTATACAGTTTCAATATCAAAAATAGTTCTTTTTCAAACAATTCAGTTTAGCATAAGTACACATCTTATTTCTATTAAACCCATAGATAGGACCCTGGTGGGTGCTACCACTCTGGGCCAAAGAGGAACTGGGAGTGTTGTCAATAAAGGGGTACTCTGCATTCTCCAAAGCTCCAGTATTACTGGAGCCTCACCATCAGATTCTTTAGTACCATATCCAGGACATTCGTTGATGGGTCTTACCTCCCTACAGAGAAGCAGTTGGTGTATTCTTCAGCCCAAACCGACTAGGCAAACTACCTATATATATATATATATATATATATATTATGATATGTCTTCAGGTCTTCTGATAACTGAGTCGACATGATCTCTATGTTGACGAAACCACTTCTTACATCGTTCCTTTTCATGAAAGATTCATTACCGTCTTCTCTGCGTCGTGAATTTGCTTGTTATTTGATTTAAAAAAACTCCAATTTATTCTAAGTCAGTTTAGGAAGCACCCTGAATATCTTACTATAAACACTACCCACGAATTTATTGAATTATTGACGTTTCAGTTCGTTTCCAATATCTTCCTTGTTTTCTTGCGGTTTTTTTTCTTTTTGCTTGGAGTAAACTTTGTTGTACTGTTGGTTGAAACCTCTTCCAACGTTCCTAAATGTTTGCCTGTTTTTTAGAATTAAAATTGTTCAATCTGGCAGGCTTTGTCTACTATATTATTCCTTGCGAGTTTTTCACGCTAGCGTCAACTGAGGGTCTTTTGCTGGAGTCTGATTGATAGCAAGTTTCCTCAGGTCTTCTGGACTCTTCTCAGTATTCTAGGCGATATCAACAATATTGTCGTATTTGTCCCCTGATTTCCAATTCTTCCAGTCACCTATACCCTTGGGGACTGTTCTAAGTACGCCAATTACAATCGGTATTGCCTTTACATTCATGTTCCACAGCTTTTTCAGTTGGATGGTCTTGATTCTTCGTCCACTTCACAATTCTTCCACTCTCTTCTCTAACCATCTGAGAACAGTCCCAAGTGCACCTACAACTACTGGTATTGCCATCACCCTCATCTTCCACAGCTTTTTCAGTTCTCTGGCAAGGTCCAAGTATTTGTCTTTAATTTCACTTTCTTTTATTTTCACTCTGTGACCTGCCGGAAGATGGCAACTTCTCTTTTTCTTTTGTTAATTAACTCTAGGTCTGGTCTTCTTGCCGGGATAAGGTGATCAGTCTCTCAAACTCTCGGAGGATTTCATATTTCTCATCCTCTAGGACAGAATCTAGTTTGTGCATATAGCATTTGATAGTAAGGTCAATTATAATCTCTTGCACAATTCCCAGTGGATTATCTTTACTACCCACTCATGCTTGGTCTTGTTTTACGTTTTTTACGTGCTTGTTGTATCCTTTTATTATATGATTAACTGTTTCATCTTTTTCTTCAATTGCTATTCACTTGCGTATAATCGATTTTCACTTCAGTATAATTGATCTTTATGGCGTCATTTTGTGCTGCTTTTAGAAGAGATTCAATTTCTCGCCCCGGGTTTCACTTTCCTAGTCTTTTCCAGGTTTTCTAGTGTGAAATTTTCGTCATTTTTTAGCTTGAAATATCCTTACAGTTGTTTTTCTTCCTATTTCTGTTTCCCAGTTTTTGGCATTTTTCTTTATGGTTTTATGTTACCAATCCTCTAACTGACTGTTGTAATTAGTCTTTTCTCCTTTTTTTTTAAAGTGCTCGAGTTCTTGTGTTGATGCGTCAACACCATCCTCAATGCTATCAAGTCCTCTTCCTTCTTTTTTTTCTTGACACTTATAGTCTGTCTTTGTCATCTGTCGGGTGTAAGGCCCTGTGCAGGGTCATCAGTTTCCTTGTCCTTGGATCCATTTGTGTGAATTCCTCCCTGGTTCATTTTTAAAATGGTTTAGTGTACCTTACAAAGAGAACTGCCCAGCTGTTTATGTCTTTGAGGAGATTTCTTCTACAGAATATGGTTTCAAGAAGTTTTCTCGTTCCATTGAGGAAAATTTTTCTTATTTTTTCCTTCATCTCCGATATCTGATTTTAATATTAATATACTTGTTGTTTTCCTTCTCTCCAAGTGTTCTAATTCTTTCCTGATTTTGTAGTTCTATTCCTTCTATTGTTTCTTTTTCCCACTTTTCATTATAAGCATATCACATTTTTCAATCCCGATTTCCATCCCCATCTCCTGACTGTATGTTCTACTTGTTTTGCTTGTATCAGAGTCTTCAGTTTTTTTACATTTTTGTGCATAGCTTGATGTCGTCCATGAACATAAATGAATACACCTTTTCTTGTGATTTTGTAAACTTGTAGCTCTTACAGCACGTCCTATATACATAAATGAGTGACATCCTTGCTATTACAAATAGTTGTAGAAAAAGAGAGTCTCTTTAGAAGATACCTCTCTATATTTTCACCGAGCGAAAGCTTTTCCTTCCACTGTTAATTGAACTATCCAGTTTTTCATGTCTTTCATGATGAATTTTGTGACATTATACATTTTCAGACCTTGTATGATCTAAGTTTTCAGGACCATATCATAGACCTTTCTGTTGTCAATCCATACCATGGCTATATTGTTACTTTTTTTTGTCTCCTTAAGGATGTTCTGCACTATGTATAATAAGTCAACAGTTCCTCTTGATCCTCTCCGGTATTTTTTCAATTCTTCCAGTAATAATCCACTAGGTACAAACAAGTAATAGATCTCTTCTTTAATCTTGTGTGGTCAGTATGTTATACATCATAGGCAAACACGTTATCGATCTATAGTTGCTGGGAATGAATGGTTCTTTGTGGGGGTCTTTATGGATCAAAGTAGTTTTCCTATAGTCATCTATATTTGCTTCTAGGTATTTACTCAGCTGTAGAGCCAGTCTGTCATGGATGGACGTGAACTTTTTAAAACCAGAATCCATGTACACCATCATGGTCTGGCGTTTTCCGATTAGGCACTTTTTTAGGGTTGGTATGAGCGAGACCAGGTATGTATTTGCCTCGGGGCCTTCGAGTATTTGTAATGCTTTTGTTCACGTTATTTATTCATTTGGCATTTTTGTTATGTTCTTTCTATTCCCGTATTTTACTCCAAAATTGTGTTGTTCGCTTTACATCCGGTTTGTTGATTTGTCCTCGTGCATTCTCCACCGACTTGTTGGTAGGATTTTCATTTTTCATTTTAGAATATGTTTTGTTTATATTGCTTGACTCTGTCTCGGTATCTTTTTAGTCACCCTTCTTTCGTTAATATATTTCTATTTAGTTCTTTAAGTTGTACTATCAGACTCGTCTTCCATTTTGTTCTTGTCTTTTCATCTCAACATATCTCTTGTGGTTTTGAAGGGCCAGAAATGGATAACACAAAGAAATGTAAGGTTTACAGCAGTATATATTTACATAAATACAGACAGTTACCGATAACTGACTAGATTCGCTTTCTTCATTTATTGAGTCAGTCACAATTAATAGTGTCGAGAAGGGTCCATGCAGTGACGTTATGGGGTATACCACCATAACAATATCCTTGCTTGTTTTTCCTTCCATAGCGACTTTGATTGTTTCCACAGTTTCTTTATTTGTTCTTCTAGTCTAATTTCCCATCTAGGTTTTCTATTTTGGATCGGGTTCTCGAAGGGAAAACCAATTTTATCATAGATTAGTTTCGCTCCTACATAGAGTAGCTCGTTTAGTTCAGTGATGTTGTCTATTGTAAAACCTGTAAATAATTTGTTTACCTATACGGTTTCTACCTTGACTTTCTCCCAGTTTTGATTCCTGAGAGATGGTAATGTAATCTTCTTTTCAGTTAGAATTTTCTTTCTTATTTCTGAATTAACTTCTTGCGTTAACTTTGGTTTGATGATTCTGATTTCAATTCGAATAAAGGGATCTTGCTTTTCACTATTTAGGGTTTCGGTTAAGATGGAGGGTATTGTTCATATCCTTTACGACTTACATGTCCACATATTTCTAATATCATAAGATCAGAAAACCAAACTTTATTTAAAATCAGTCTAGTTTGGTAAGCAAGTCTTTGCTTTGTTGTATCAAATATACCAAATTCAATCCAAATTTCTCTCATTCGTTTCATAGGCTCTTTGCGCAGTAAAATAAACTTTTGTTGTCTTGTTCATTTTTTCTATTGATGTTACTGGGATGAAATATTGCTTTGATCGTGTGTGTACCTGAAATATGAATAGATATCATTCGCAGAATGTCAATCAGGTCCGCCATGTAGGCTCTCGGGAGAGCACCTGCCGATCATCACACTCAAATTTAACATCTGATTCCCACGTTGATTTGCATTTAAATTAGAAATTTTTCATAGATAGTACAATATGACTATTCAAGACCCAGGGGTTAATTATAATCAGTGCTCCTGTCACATATGTAGCCTGGTAATATGCTTCGAAGAAAATAAGAACCAGGGTTTGATTATAATTTGTGCTCCTGCCACAGATGTGGCCCGGTATTATGCCTCGAAGAAAACAAGACCCAGGAGTTAATTATAAACTGTGCTCCTATCACAGATGTAGCCTGGTATTATGCCGAGAAGAAAACAAGACCCAGGGGTTAATTATAATTTGTGCTCCTGACGCATATATGGTCTCGTATTCTTTCTCAGATGAAGACAAGGCCTAAAGGTTGATTATTATCCGCGCTTCTAATGGATATGTCGCTTGGTATTCTTTCTCCCAAAAAGATAAGAACTAAGATTTGTTCATTATTTGTGCTCATAGCGCATATGTGGCCTGATATTCTTCCTCGGAAGGAGACAAGATGCAGGGGTTGATTACTATCTGCGCTTCTGTCACAAATGTGGCCTGATATTCATAGCGCATATATGGTCTGGTATTCTTCCTCAGAAGAAGAAAACCCCTGGGGTTGATTACTATCTGTGCCCATAGCGCATATATGGTCTGTTATTCTTCCTCAGAAGAAGAAAACCCCAGGGGTTGATTATTATCTGTGCTCTTAGCGCATATATGGTCTGTTATTCTTCCTCAGAAGAAGAAAACCCCAGGGGTTGATTATTATCTGTGCTCCTAGCGCATATATGGTCTGGTATTCTTCCTCAGAAGAAGAAAACCCCAGGGGTTGATTATTATCTGTGCTCCTAGCGCATATATGGTCTGGTATTCTTCCTCAGAAGAAGAAAACCCCAGGGGTTGATTATTATCTGTGCTCATAGCACATATGTACCTAGCTATTCTTTCTCGGAAAAAGACATTGATTATTATCGGCGCTTCTGTCGAAGATATGGCCTGCTATTCTTCCTCTGAAGACATGACCGAGCGTTTGATTATTATCTGTGCTCCTGGCGCCGATGGAGCCTGGTATTTTTCTTCGGAAGAAGACAAGACACTTGGGTTAATTATCATCCGTGCTCCTATCAAAGATGTTGCCTGCTATTCTTCCTAAAAAAAAGATAAGCCTCAGGGGTCTTCCTCGGAAAAAGATACTTCAGAGGGTCCCAAAATATGGATACTTATACCTTTAAGATAATTAAGTTTTATTTTAATGTAATCCAACATAATCCTTTACTCTTAACTTATTTCGACTGATAATTCTCATTTGTGTTGCTACTTCACTTTCTATGCATTTTACAGATATAATTTCTTACCACTGTTTTTTTTTTTAATTTTTGGCAAAAGAAATCTACAATCAAATGAATATTAAAGAACTACTTCAAATTTACTCAAATTAATTCATTGATAATAAAAACAAATATGAAATGAAAAAATGGTTACAATAAAAACTAAGATTTTTCTGACTCACGATTTTCCTGTCTTATCATTAATGAAATTTTTGTTATTAACGAAATGATTTTACATGTCACTGTCTAGACCTTATGAAAACGAAATAATCTTACACACGCTGCTGCCTAGACGTTATGGCAACGAAATACTTTTACACACGTTTTCACCAAGATGTTATGGAAACAAAATGATTTTAAATACGTCACTTGGAAAAGAAAATATAGTATAACCATTCCTACTTATGCGCAGGCAAAATGTAAGTAAAGTCAGCCAATACAAAAAAAATGGAATCAGCATCCCAACTTGTGTATAGACTTCTCTCTCTCTCTCTCTCTCTCTCTCTCTCTCTCTCTCTCAGAAATTTAGGAATCTCTCAACCGTATGTTTCATCCATCATCAAGTCGAGCGAATATCACATATTCACTTTACTCTCAATCGCCATCCGTCCCTATCGGGCATCGATCTTGGCAAGTCCTCAAGATGGCATCCAGTGTCGAAACAGTCCTAATGAAGGTACGTTTTTGCTAGTCGGCCAAAATTAGTGTTTCCATTTGAAGAAGTCCAAAGGAGAATGCTGGTTATGACTTCGTCATGATTTCTCTAGCAGTGCCCAGCATGTCTTGTTCGTCTTAATTGGATGGTTTGTAAGATGGGATGTAAGTGACCGTACAACTGATCTTTAATAGGATGCAGCTCGCAGAATTTGCGTAAAACTGTGCAAAACATCCCAGCATAGTTCCCATCTAGCTTCTATATGCATTTCGTTAGATTTGGTTGGTTTGGTTAGGTTTTATGGCATATCAACCATTTTAGGTTATTCAATGCCAAATTCCGCATATATATATATATATATATATATATATATATGTGTGTGTGTGTGTGTGTGTGTGTGTGTGTGTGTGTGTGTGTGTGTGTGTGTGTGTATTGAATATATAATTGCGACACGCATTTTGTCGATAACATTTTTAGATGAGCCTGCGGTATTTTTTCTTTGCACACAGTTAAATGGCTTCAAGCATTTCTATCCAACACGAATATGTCTAATGACTAATAATCATTTGTTTGCGCACATTTAAATGGATATATATATATATATATATATATATATATATATATATAATTTATTAGTAAATAGTTTGTAGGTAATTTCATCTTTAGAGCAGAACTAGTTTGTTTGCACACTAATATTATTATAGTTTCAATAGAGTTAAATGGTTTTGATTATTGTTATCTAGCACTATTAATTCTATTCAATACTGATCATTTGTTTGAAGTGGTTACAAGTATTGCTATTTAACACTAATTATTCAATTCAACATTATTCATTGGTTTACACACAGTTAAATTGTTCCAAGTATTACTATGTGTCACTAACAATTCAATTAAACATCAGTCATTTGTTTACACACAGTTAAACGGTCAAACAGTTTCTAAAAATTCATTTCAGCATAAGTCATTTGTTTTCTGTCAGTTTAAATACCAGACAGTTGTATTTGACCCACGGATAGGACCCTATCAGATGCATCCTCTCAGGGTCAACATCACCATCAGATTGTTTAGTGTCATATCCAAGACACATGTTAGGGGAGTCGTTCCCCTCAGCAGAGACGACTTGGCACGTATTGTTAGAGTGCAGGAGGTGCAACCATACAATAGTATTGACTTGTGTACTGCTTGGAAGAATTCAACTTTCATTTATTCAGAGAGATAAGATTTGCATATAGTCGTTAACCTGTCAGTATCAGTCCATGCCTCTCTTTAGCGTATGCTGACAAAACTTTCAGTAGATGATAGCTTGCTACCGAGGAATCAGTATATTCCCTACATGTCTTTAAAAAGCTCTTGTTACTGATTTGCAGTCATGGTTGACAATCCAAACTATCTAGCGAATCGCAGACAAGCAAAAAAAAAGCTGTTACTCCCATTATCAACCTTAACTGGAGGCGGTCATTATACTGTCTAACTAGCGTGGTTCTGATAGCAAAGATTTTGAATAATGTAACACGGTGTTTCGGCAGCTCGCTTCAATCGATATCAATAAGGCAAAATGATTTTATCAACGCACTGTCAATCGATGTTTATTGAATAATACTGAAAAAATAAATAAATGCGTAAAAAGCAACGATACAGAGAGAGAACTAAATTTTTTTCCCAGATGACCGAAATTCCTCTAACTCGTTCACCATCACTCACCCACCCACCAGTGCCAAAATGGCGGTGCTGGGCGGGCCAATAAAAGTTCCGTAAAGCTAAAAATTCAATTTTCACCGGCACGCTTCCATTGCAGTTAAGTACACTTGTTTGGAAATGAGAAACAAGGGAAAAATAAACAATATATACATCAATATATATATATATATATATATATATATATATATATATATATATATATATATAAATTTGTATGTAAGTACGTATAGAAGCATTCATTTACATATCAATTCTGCTTGCCCAATATTTTTTTTACATTCGTACACACGCATAAGCAAAAGTGAATCAATAAGAGCATACCATAGAGGGTTTGCCGAAACGTTCTGGGCCCAACTAGATTACACAGAACCCTGAAACATGCATTTTTCCGTATACTCATCTAGTAGTTTAACACATTTGGCACAATACTGTTTTTAAAAAGATTAATAAACTTTCAAAAAAGGTAATTCTTTCATGATTTGACTATATATATATATATATATATATATATATATATATATATATATATATATATATATAATGAACACAGCGTATTCAGTGGATAATTCTAATTGTAGTTGAATTATTTGGCAACGTTAAATGTTTCGATTTGTACATTAAACCATCATTAGTGGATTCAAAAATTTGATGTGCATTTTCTGAATTTGATTCAAATTATTCTTTTTTTTAATGAACTAAAAAATGATTGTTTTTCAACATTCTATTTCCGTTAGAGGCGTTCTGTTTCAAAACGTTGTGATGTAATTAGTGTTCAAAATTTATTTTAAAGATATAGCATATTTCCTTTATAATCGATGAAACCTAACTATTTTGAATATGGGATTTTGTAAACTAAACTGATTTTACTAATAAGGAGATAAGTTTTTTGTTTTTGTTTTTTTCGCGCATATGAGCAAACTTTTTTTAATCTTTAAAGTCAAAGTTAGGATTAGTTTCTAAATTATGTCTGGTTATACCATTATTTACGTTTCTTTTCATGAAATATCTTCTGTATTCATAAATCCGTTTTTGAAGATTTCAGTATATTTCACCCACGTATTTTTTATTACAACCCAGACATTAGATTGCGTAAACTTCAGCATCAGCTTTATAGTGGATATTGTTATGCGACTTATTGATGAGAAACTTAATTGGTTTTGAAAAGTTATCTTTGCAATATTTTATTGTATGAAAAAATTATTGCTATGAATTTTTGGAAAGCATTTACGTTTGTGAAACGCCCTGATGAAGGCTTAATGTAAAAAGTGAAACATTTAACATTGGCAAATGTAAAAAGTGAAACATTTAACACTGGCAAATTCAATTGCAAACAAAATCCTCCCTTGACTACATAGTGTTTTTGCTTGTTTGTTTGTTATCTTATTTCAAATTTGTTCATTTAGATACCGTCGGATTTGCTTCCATTTTTAACTATATATATATATATATATATATATATATATATATATATAAAGATGGTTATTGTTGGTCCAAAGAAAGAATAAGGATATATTCTAAAATTAGTAGGTCCACGAAGAGATTTGTATTTTTTGAATTTATTTATTTTGTTCTTACATACGTCTAATATATATATGTATGTTTCCAGCTTGTTGATTTCGTCAGAAAACATAGGTGGCACTAGGCTTTGTTAATGTGGTACTCAATGAGACTTGAAATCACTCTTGTTTGCCGTGTAAATGACCTTTGGATGGTCAGGCTGGTTTATATAGGGGTCGTTGTCCTTCTTTCCTGGGGTGTGTTTAATTTGGTCGAATATATCTCCTAAAATGGTGTAAGACACTCCTACCCCAATGAAAAATATCTTCAGGGTTTGACACTGACCTGTATCTGATGGTGAGGCTCCAATTTTATACATATACATACACATATATATACATACATATATATATATATATATACACGTACATACAAATATATATATACATACATATATATACATACACATACAAGACATACATATATACATATACATATTCATACTTATATATATACATACACATATATATACATATACATACATACACATATGTATACATATATACATACACATATATATACATATATATACATATACACACACATATATATACATACGTATATATATACATATATATATATACATACACACATATATATACATACTCATATGTATACATACACATATATATATACATACACATGTATATACATACACATGCAAGTATATATATATATATATATACATATATATATATATATATATACATAGACACATATATATATACATACACATATGAATATATATATATATATAATTTTGGAGATCACTGCTATTACTCCCAGACCCACTCAAACCTGGAGTAATTGTATTTGTTAGGATTCTATCTATGGATCAAATACATATGCATGAAAATTATTCGTAATATAGAAAGTTTTGAAATCATACAACTTTGTGCAAATTGTTTTTATGTCTAGGAATACTTGATACCATATAACTGTGCTAACAAATCATTTAAAAACAGGGGTGGGCAAACATTTTGGTGAGAGGGCGTACCCCTGGGTTATAAATGATTAAAAGGCCGCATTACCTGCATTTCAAGTGCAAGTGTTTATTTTTAGGTATTTTAATTTAGAACCTCCTGTAAGCCGCATAGAGCATTGCAGCGGACCGTATGAGGCCCATGGGCCGCAGTTTGCCGAAAACTGTTATAAGTAAATTGGCGACTATAGTCGAGGGCGAACCGAAGGCTCCCTTTTCAATAGCTACTACAACAAGGTGTAGGGGAGGGTGCTACTCATTTCCTTGGATTGCTCCACTGTATCCTTGATACATACCTGTGTACTGATTGTTAAGCAAGGAGGTATGAAGTACCATTTTTTAAGTCTTTGATATGACGTGACCTGGGATTGAAACCAGATCTCCCAGGCCATTGGTGAACACTCTGCCCACTAGGCCTTGAGAAAAAAATTATAATTAATAAATAAGAATACTTACTGGACACCCTATGATTGTGTATAAATTATTAGTAATAGCTACGAAAACTTGAATTCATATAAATGCGAGCTAATTATTTCTCTTTGATAAATACGAGGATCATAAAATAATTTTCCAGACTTTTTTCGTATGGGCACTTTTATTGATAGTACACACATGAAACTCTAGTCCCATTCGTAGTAATTTCCTCGAGCAGCAATGCACTTGTTGTACCGTTCCAACAACTTCTGGATGGCCACATGGAAGTCTTTTTGTGTAAGCGTGTCAATGACCTTCGTCACAGACTCTTTCATCTCCTCAATTGTCTCATAACGACAGCCTCTGAGCTTAGGGAATAACCAAAAGTCACAGGGAGCAATGTCTCGACTATAGGGAGGTTGAGGAACTGTTTTGATACCCATCTTGGTCAAATAGTGAGTGACAAGGATGGAGTTGTGGACTGGTGCATTGTCCTCGTGGAAATGCCACTGAGTCTATTTGAAGAGTGCTGGCCTCTTCCGACGGAATCTCTTCCCGAACTCCCTTAAAACCTCAACATAGTAAACCTAACCCTAACCTTTTGGCCAATCAACTGTGGTGTATTGACTTCCTTACTCCTCCCACACCTCTCATCATCCCTCACAGACTTCCTCGAATCTCTTATGCCCTCAAAAACTGATGCTCGATTCATGCAAGATGGTCGAAAAGCAGTTGAAGCATACCATACGTTTCTGTGACATTTTTTCCAAGTTTAAAACAGAATTTTATTGCATATCGTTCTTCTAAAGTGTCAGATTGCAATTTTGAAATTCACCACATGTGACAATCAGGCTTTAGCAGGGTGTATTCGAATTCCTGGTGTAGCTGTTCATTTGAACCTGGAATCATAAAAATTGGTCAGTCATCTTAGAAGATGTATAGCAATAACATAGTGAATTTCCAAGAGTCTACAACAATTTTAAATGCCTGTACAAAAAAAAAAAAAGTCCAGAAACTTATTGAAGGCACCACGTCATATTATAAGCAAGTATTTACGACTTGCTTAAAATTTCTGCTTTAAATGAGGCGTAAGGAGTTGATATGACGTTATATGGAGGCATTATTTGGTCGAAAAGGGTCAGCTTATATGATAAATATACATTTTCGCTTTTATAAAGAACACGGTATACACTGCTGGTGAGACCTAATAAAGTCGAAACAGCTATCCATTGGTTCCGTATGTCACGTGCAGTGTTTCCGTGATTTTCTGGTCATTTGTAATTTAATTTATATTATTGTTTCTCTACTTAAAATATATGTACATCTATTTCCTTACCCATGAGTTTATGATTACACTGATGCGTATCTCTAATCCTCTTGGGAAGACATAGCCTAGGAGGTGACCGTGTCCTCTGTAAGAGTACGGATGTAAATTACAAGACACATCAGATTAATTAGCCGCACCATTACCATGACTAGTTAATTTAGCATCGCTTGTGTGCGATGTGGACCAGTAGTTCAGTGGCAGAGATTCGGCACTGCATTCTTTGGTCGCTGGTTCGATCCCCAGTGGTGGAGATCCCAGTATACACTGCCGATGTAACCTAATAAGGTCGAAACAGCTGTCCGGTGGTTCTGTATGTCACGAGCAGTGTTTGTACGATTTTCTGGTCATGATAATTCAATTTATAATTCATAGGATTTTCAGGCATGGACCACTTTTGGGGGGTATTAGGTCGCATTGAGTTAAATTATCTGTCCGTTTTATATATATATATATATATATATATGAAATACACACAGCCTCCAGTAAGATTTGAACTCGGCTTGGCGTGTCCATTTCCTATATATATATATATATATATATATATATATATATATATTATATATATAAGACACAGCCAGTATAACGGTTACTCTCGTTGGAAATAGACACGGTGAGCACAATTCAAATCCTGCAGTAGGTTTTGTGTATTTCATATAACGAAAAGGTATGAATCCAACTATTCTAATGGATAAATAATCGGGCAAATGAGCTCTTTAACCTAGATATGAACAAGGAAAATTCTGATTTCAAACATATTAAGTACCGCCTAAAACACTGTCCATGAGTCGCGTCCTGTTCAGTTTGAGGGGTTTGTATATATATATATATATATGATTGCAAGGTAAGTAAAAACGAAAAAAAAAAACTACTCAATACTCATTAGGTAGAGCTTTAGAAGTGATGCCAAACTTAATATCCTTACCCACAAGCTGGAATTAAAGTATGGTGTCAGTTAAGTTCTCTTCGACGTGTTTGCTTTCGGATGGTATGTGGAAAAGGAAACAAGGTGATAGTAAATCCCGAAGATACGAACAGTGAAGAATATCTTTCCTCACTGCACTAAATAAGAGGGTTGAAGTTGGTACCAGCATGACGATGATCGCTCAGATCAAGGTTATTTTGACTTCGTACATGCATATATGAATGGTAACTATTTATATTTTTAGTTTGTACTTACCTCGTAATTATATATATATATATACCAACCTTCTCCGCACAAGTCGGATGTGATACAGGGCTAATTTTTAAATTGGATTTTAACAGATTTGAATTCAAAGTTTTCCTTCTCCTAGATCGGTCACATTACCTCGGTTAAAGAACTCAGTCTGCCTTACTATATGATATACAAAGAGCCATAGGGTATAAAAAATGTAAACAAACGGCTGCTGCTGTTACTACATAATACCTTAAAAAATCCCTAAGCCAAACGTGGTACGCTTGTTGGCCGAGCGGTCTGAGACTTAGTCTAACGTAAAGTTGGATGGGTTTCGATCCCGGCTTCGAGCGTCCTACGTGTCTAGCCACACTGAAGAGTTCTGATAGAACGAAACAGTCTGTCTGTGGATGACAATATATATAGAGAGAGAGACAGAGAGAGAGATAAGGGAGATTGATAGACTGATATAAGGATAGCGTAGAACCAGTGATAATGTCGCCTGGTGACTGTCTCTTTCTTACCGATGTGATCATCAGAACTAAGAAGTCCCCACATGGTGAGTATCCCTTTATATACAGATCTTTGGGTCATGATAGGAAGGATGATCTAGTTTAATAGGCATGATGGGAAGGGTGATCTAGTTTATATTGTATGGTCATTTACGTGGATATCTTACAAGAATTTTATGATAAGAAAATTTATTTTCTTTATAATTGTCTAGAGATTTTCTGACCATTGTTTTTCACACCAACTTTAGCAGGGGGCCTTTAACTTGGACTTAAGTGACAGCAAATCTTTGCAAGTGTCCAGAACTCTAGTGTGGTTTCTAGCCGATCTCAACAATGCTGTGGACAGAATGGACCCTATTCGATCCTTGATTTCCAATTCATTTGGGGTTTTTTTCAAAGGTTTTGGGGACCGATTCTGAGCACACTCACAACAATTGATATCAATCACCGACACTTTATGTTGCACGGCTTCGTTGACTCTCTGACAATATATCAGTATTCGTTTTTTTTTTTTTTTTGTTTTTTGCCTTCTTTCATTTTTGATGTGATCCACTGGAACAACAAAACTGACGAACTGACAATTCTTTATTATTATTATTTACTCCTTTAGAGTTTTTCGCATCAGTGTTAGCTGATGGTTTTTCACTGGAGTTTGAGTGACAGCAAGTCTCCACAAGTCTCCAGGACTCGTCTCAGGATTCTGGCCGTTCTCAGCAATGCTGCCATTTGGATAGTTTCCACCCGTACGCCAACTTCCAAGTCCATGCCGTTTAATAATCCTTTAGTTATTGTGCCTAAAGCACCAATCACAATTGGCACAATCGTTACTTAAATGTTCCACAGCTTTTTCAATTCTCTAACGAGGTCGAGGTACTTATCCTTCTTTTCACTTTCCTTCAGATTTATTCTGTGGTCCGCCGGGACACAAAGTCTACACTTTTGCAGATTTTCTTTTTTTTTTTGTTTTTTTTTTTTGTTGATTATTATAAGGTCTGGTCTTCTGGCCGGGATTAGGTGATCCGTTTGTATGTTAAAGTCCCATAGGAGTTTATGCGTGGCATTTTCTAGGACAGGTGCTGGGTTGTGCATATACCGTTTGTTAGTATGGTCAAATTTTGATTTCTTGCACATCTACCAGTGGATCACCTTGCCGACCTAGTCGTGTCATGCCTTATTCTTCTTCTGTGCCAATTTGCTGCATTCGCTTATTATGTGATTGATCGTTTCGTCACTGTCACCGCATAGCCTACGTTTACTGTTTTGTTGCGTCTTATCTATTCTCGCTTTGATATGATTGGTTCTTATGGCTTTGTCTTGTGCTGCTATTAAAAGAGACTCTGTTTCTCTCTTAAGGTTTCCTTTTCTTAGCCAGGTCCAGGTTTTCTGGTGTGAGATGTTGTTTATTAGTCGTTTAAAGCGGCCATAGAGTTGTTTTTCTCCCATTTTTGTTTCCTAGTTGTTGTCATTCTATCGTTATTATTATTATTATTATTCCCTGCGAGTTTTTACTGAAGTTTGAGTGCCAAGTCTTTCACTAGAGATTGAGTGACAACAAGTCTCATCAAGTATTCAGGACTCTTTTCAGTATTCTGGCTTATCTCAGCAATGCTGTAGTTTAGACTATCTCCACTCGTCCTATTATTTCCAAGTCCTCTTGTCCTTTAACCAATCCTTTGATGACTGTACCAAGAGCACTAATTATTATTGTTATTATTATTGTGAGATTTTTACACAACTTTAACTTGTCGTTTTCAATCTCATCTGAATGATAACAAGTCTGCTTAGTTTCACGGACTCTTCTCAGTATCTTTAGAAGAGTCCGGGAAAACTAAAATGTTAGTTGTGCTGTGGTCTGGATTGTTCAATTCCTTCCTCTTGTAATATACTAGCTTAGCTGGCGACGATGAACTAAGCAGATTCAATACGGTCGCAAGATAACATCAACAAAGTGGTTTCACAGAAAAGAGAATGTAATTTATTGCCTATGGATAGACTGACAGATATTTCCGTTCGTAGATAAGATCAACAAATTATCGGAAAAAGAAACGGAAGTATGTAAGTTCCGAAAACCAGCCATAAACAGAAAAATGCGTGAGGCGAAGGGGCGTGTTCATGGAACTTGAAAGACAATATACGGTCTGTAATTTTGGACTGAATGCAGAGACCCGCTGGTCACTCAAGCAAACTTGTCAGCTCCCCGTGGGTGTTCTCCGGCCGTCGCACAACTTCGCAAAAAGGGTCCCCGCCACAGAAGAAAGATATGTGCAAACTCTCTCTGACTGTATGCCGACTACACACAATCGTCGCCGTCGAAGAATAAAAATGTAAATTATATTTTATATATCTACGAGCTTTCGTTGTTTGTCCTACGGTACGATATGCGACACTCTAATCTCCATTTTATTGACTCTTTTTTTCAGGCTTGAGAGCACTACTGCAAATATTTCGACTTCCAAAGATCTTTCAGCTCTCTGGCAAGGTCCCGGTATTTTTGGAGGTAGCCGTGGTGTAATGGTTATCGTCGCAGGGAAATGGACACGGCGACACGAGTTCAAATCCTGGACGAGACTGGTTGCATTTCACATAGCACTAATACTCTTGGGAAAGGTATGAATCCAATTATTCTCCCTCCAGCTATGGGTAAATAGTAGGGCAGACTATGTTCTTTATCCTTGGTGAGGCATCTAGTCTAGGAGAAGGAAAACTCTGAATTCAAACTTGTTAAACTCAGCTTAAAAATTGACCTAGTGTCTTATCCTGTCCGAGTGGAGGGGTTGGGTAAATATGGAATAGTTTGTGGGTAACTTCATTTTTAAACGAGTTAGAGCTCATTTATTCGTACACAGTTAAATGGTGTCAGATGTGGTAAATGTTTAAATAGCTTTATTTTTTTTAAAGGTAAATATTCAATCGCAGTATAGAAGTTTGTTATTTACTCAGTTTATATTAGTCGCACCTCGGACTTTTGGAAGAAACCCCAAAAATTTGGAAAAGAGACTGTGGTAAATGAAGAACAGAAGAAGAATCGTGTACAGCCAAATCACATCACTTCTTAAATGACCCAGAATACTTAGCAGAATCCTGAAAGTCTGGAGAGACTTCCTATCACCAAGAATTCAATGGGTATTTGTTCAGCTTTTCGCCGTCTTTTACTTTCATTCTGTTGTTTACTGGTACGGAAAAATTCATAAGATGCCAACTTCTTTTCTTCTTGTTAAACTTAAGCCTGGTCTTCTGAGCGGGAATTGGTGTAACGTACTTGCTGTTTTATCGGACATAGCATTAAGCGAACGTTGTAATGTAGCAGCACGATGTTCAAACAAGATACATGCCGGAGTTGCCACGAGATCAAATGACTGTGAATCTTGTGGTCAAGAGAATGGGTGTTGTGTTGTCAGCACCGGACAGCTGGGTCAATGGTGGCTGTACAGAGAAGGGAAAATGAAAAACACAAAATACAACTCGTCTATCCTTTCGACGAAAGATCGCCGAATTTCGTTTGCTTTTTGTTTTCCCAAAAAGTAAACAAGTAGGTTTACGTTTCCTTTCTGGATGAAAGATGTCTTTAAAAGTAAAAGTACTGACACAATCAGGTTATTTCAGTTTACTGCTATCTTTATTATCTTTCCGTGAAGAATCAGTAAAAATACACTTGATTTTAAAGTGAGAGAGAAAGAGAGTGGTTAACAATGAAATCTCCCGAAACTTGCTTCTTGAACTCTGCTTTGAGACCAAATACCCTCCGTTGTTTTCTGTCAAACTTGTCAAACTAAATCTATGACGGTCAGTAAATCTCTACTTGACCGTCGATTACATTTAGTCTACATCGAGACGCAATCCGGTATATAAAGTCAAAAAAAGAAATTTAAAAAGTAATTAATCATCTCCACTTCGTTTTTGTTCGAATATCCATTTCTAACTGCCGTATTCCAAATTTAACACAGACCTGTATTATATATATATATATATATATATATATATATATGTATATATATATTAAATACGTTATTTCAAACTTTTGATTCGGGTAGGGGTCGCTTACTACTAAATGTTTTTTGACTTTATTTAACCAGACTATTTGCGTGAACTTTAAAGAGTTCTCTTGATATATTCTGCCAGGCTGTTTAAGATGTCTAGTCATTTTATCTGTGTGTGGGCCGACCGATGATTTCGATTATTTATTTATTTGTGGACTTGCACTTTGATTCCTTCGGTTGACCTGGTCATTCTTTTATTTATGTATTCATTTATTTATTTATTTACGTGGAAGAATTTTAAACATTCTTAAACCAATTTGTACCACCACCCACCTGACATAATGTAACATTGGGAGATCCGTTTTTAGAATTACAGAGAAATTTATGCGTTTTATTTTCGTAGACAGTTTTTGGATTGGGTATACATCATTTTTTTTTTTTTTTGTATAATGCAATTTTATTTACGTGATCAAATTCAAGTACATCACTTTCCCGCCAAGTTTTGCCTGTTTATTACTTTTGTACCAGTTTGGTGTCTCCACTTATTAAGTGATTAACTGTTTCATCCCTCTCACCCCATAGCCTACTCTTCATATTCTTCTATGTATTATCATTATCATTTTTTATTCCTAAAATAAAAAGAGATTCAATTTCACTCTTTACGTGCCCTCTTCGTATCCATGTCCAGGTTTTGTCATGTTTTTAGTTTGGTGCTTTATTATTATAATACTCCTTGCAAGTTTTTTTCACAACAGCGTTAGTTGATGGCCTTTAACTGGTCTGAGTCATAGCAAGTCTCCTCGTGCCTCTAGGAATCTTCTCAGTATTCCTGACCGATCTCAACCATACTGTTGTCTGGATAGTTTCAATTCGTGCACCAATTTTCAATTCTTCTTTTGCAATCCTTTGGGGACCGTTCCAAATGCGCTAATTACTATTGGTATAACCGTCACTCTTATGTTCTTAGCTCTCTGACAAGATCCAAATACTTGTCTCTCTTTTCACTTTCTTTGATTTTCACTTTGTGGTCTGCAATGTCCATTAGACGGTGATGATTTGTTTGTTTTTTTTTTGTGTTTCGTTTTGTGTTTTTTGTTTGTTTGTTTTTTGTGGGGGAGGGTAGATATCACAAATCTGATCTTCTTACTGGTATTCGGCGATCTTTTTGCAAATCCAAATCATAGACTTTTATACGTTTCATTCTCCAGGACAGATTCTTGGTTGTGTATTAACCACTTGTTCGTGTGGTCAGATTTTAATTTCTTGCACAATTCCCCTTGGATCATCTTCCCCACTCAGGTCGTTTCGTCTCTAACATCAAATAACCTACATTTGCAATTTTACTGCGTCTTATCAATTTTCGCTTTAATATAGTCTGTCCTTATGACGTTGTTTTGTGCTGTTATTAAATGAGATTCAGTTTCTTTCTTAAGATTTTCCCTTTCTTTGCCATGTCCAAGTCTTCTCGTGTGAGATTTCGCTTGTTTGTAGCTTGAAATATCCATACAGTTGTTTCTCTTCCAATTTTTCTTGTTATTGTTGTCCAGTAGATCCATGTGTTATCATCATTAAAAACACACACACTCACACACATACATACACACTCTTCTATATACATAGGAACGTTTTCTCTGCAAACCAATATATCAAATCTAAAAGATTTCGAAAATTGATTTTTATTTATTTATTTATTTGTTTATCGTTTTATTCTTTAATTGTTGTCGTTGTTGTTGTCTTATCTTCTAATGTCTGATTTTTTTTCTTTTACTTATTTTATCAACTTGTTTTCTTTCACTTTTCTGATTTTTCTCGTTTGTTTCCTTATTTTTCCTTTACTCTGAATTCAAATCGATTTTTGCCTTCGATTTTTGCCACATTTAGTTTATTTATTATAAGATGTATTTATATTATTGTTTTTTTTTATTATTTAATAGCTCTCGATTTTTAATAGTTCCCAGTTCGAAAAATGCACACTGTATAAAAGAAAAGTTCAATGAGATATTCAACAATTTAGCTTAATCTGGCACAAGGCTATTTTTTATTTCTGAGACGAATCCATTTTGTTAATTCTAGATGCTCTTATGAATATCGAATACATTCGTAATGTTTTGGTAATTTATTTTTTCTATAATAGCCACCTTCGTTCAAAATTACAATAATTTCCTAATGTTACAAAAAGATCCATTTATCAACCCACATATTTCTAAAATTCATATTCTTTTATTTTTAGCCTGTCTACTAGTTTTCCTATGACCACTGGTATTACTACAGTCTTCATGTCCCAACCAAGGCTTTCTACATGGACTTTGACGGGGATATTTCTTTCAAATATTATTGCTATGTCTAAGAACGTGAAAACATATTCTTTTGTTGTTTCTTTACCCTAAACTGAATTGTTTGAAATAGATCTCTTTGATCATATATTAGTGTGGAAACAAATGACTGCTGTCTAATTGAATTGGTTGGTTTAGTTTGTTTTTTTATAGCATATCAACTTTTGTAGGTTATTTAATACGAAATCCATTTTTATGCAAATAGTCAGTTCTATTTCAAACAATTCAGTTTAGCATGAGTACAGAGTTTAAGTGTCAAAAACATTTCTATTTCAAACTATTCAGCTTATTCAAACAATTCTTATTCAACTAATTTTGTTTACACACAGTTCAATGTCAAAACAGTTCTATATATAACAATTGAGTTTATTGTAAGTACAGTTTCAATGTCAAAGACAGTTCCATTTCAAACAATTCAGTTTAGCATAAGCACGCAGTTTAAATGTAAGTACAGTTTAATTATCATAGCTACGGTATATAACAGTATGAGGAATGGGACATACCCATTAATGTTCATAGGCAGGGTATACAACAGCTTAAGGAATGGGACATAGCCATTAATGTTCATAGGTAGGGTATATAACGGCATGAGGAATGGGACATAGCCATTAATGTTCATAGGTAGGGTATATAACAGGATGAGGAATGGGACATAGCCATTAATGTTCATAGGTAGGGTATATAAAAGGATGAGGAATGGGACATAGCCATTAATGTTCATAGGTAGGGTATATACCAGGATGAGGAATGGGACACACCCATTAATGTTCATAGGTAGGGTATATAACAGCATGAGGAATGGGACATAACTATTAATGTTCATAGGTAGGGTATATAACAGGATGAGGAATGGGACATAACCATTAATGTTCATAGGTAGGGTATATACCAGGATGAGGAATGGGACACACCCATTAATGTTAGTAGGTAGGGTATATAACAGCATGAGGAATGGGACATAACTATTAATGTTCATAGGTAGGGTATATAACAGGATGAGGAATGGGACATAACCATTAATGTTCATAGGTAGGGTATATAACAGGATGAGGAATGGGACATACCCATTATTGTTCATATAGGAGGTGCCCGTGGTGTAGTCGTTATCGTCGTAGGGAAATGAACACGGCGACTCGAGTTCAAATCCTGGACGAGACTGATTGCATTTAACATGGCACTAATACCCTTGGGAAAGGTATGAATCCAATTATTCTCCCTCCAGCTATGGGTAAATAGTAGGTCAGACTAGGTTCCTCAGCCTTGGGCAGGAAACTAGTCTAGGAGAAGGAAAACTCTGAATTCAAACCTGTTAAACACCGCTTAAAAAAAATTGACCTTAAGTCATATCCTGCCCGAGCAGAGGGGTTGGGTAAATAGTACCATTAATGTTCATAAGTAGAGTATATATCAGGATGAGAAATGGGACGTAACCATAGGAAGGGTATATAACAGCATGAGGAATGGGACATGGCCATTAATGTTCTTAGGAATGGGACATAGCCATTAATGTTCATAGGTAGGGTATATAACAGGATGAGGAATGGGACATGGCCATTAATGTTCATAGGTAGGGTATATAAAAGGATGAGGAATGGGACATAGCCATTAATGTTCATAGGTAGGGTATATAACAGGATGAGGAATGGGACATGGCCATTAATTTTCATAGGTAGGGTATATAACAGGATGAGGAATGGGACATAGCCATTAATGTTCATAGGTAGGGTATATAACAGGATGAGGAATGGGACATAGCCATTAATGTTCATAAGTAGGGTATATAACAGCATGAGAAATGGGACATAGCCATTAATGTTCATAGGTAGAGTATATAACAGGATGAGGAATGGGACATAGCCATTAATGTTCATAGGTAGGGTATATAAAAGGATGAGAATGGGACATAGCCATTAATGTTCATAGGTAGGGTATATAACAGCATGAGGTATGGGACATAACCATTAATGTTCATAGGTAGGATGAATAACAGCATGAAGAATGGGACATAACCATTAATGTTCATAGCTAGGGTATATAACAGCATGAGAAATGGGACATAGCCATTAATGTTCATAGGTAGGGTATATAAAACCATGAGAAATGGGACATAACCATTAATGTTCATAGGTAGGGTATATAACAGGATGAGGAATGGGACATAGCCATTAATGTTCATAGGTAGGGTATATAACAGGATGAGGAATGGGACATAACCATTAATGTTTATACGTAGGGTATATAACAGGATGAGGAATGGGACATACCCATTAATGTTCATAGGTAGGGTATATAACAGTATGAGGAATGGTAAATAACCATTAATGTTCATAGGTAGGGTATATAACAGGATGAGGAATGAGACATAACTATTAATGTTCATAGGTAGGGAATATAACAGCAGGAGGAATGGGACATAACCATTAATGTTCAAAGGTAGGGTATATAACAGTATGAGGAATGGGACATAACCATTTATGTTCATAGGTAGGGTATATAAGAGGATGAGGAATGGGAAATAACCATTAATCTTCATAGGTAGGGTATATAACAGGATGAGGAATGGGACATGACCATTAATGTTCAAAGGTAGGGTATATAACAGTATGAGGAATGGGACAAAACCATTAATGTTCATAGGTAGGGTATATAAGAGGATGAGGAATGGGACATAACCATTAATGTTCATAGGTAGGGTATATAACCGCATGAGGAATGAGACATAACCATTAATGTTCAAAGGTAGGGTATACAACAGTATGAGGAAAGGGACATAACCAGCAATGTTCTTAGGTTGGGTATATAACAGGATGAGGATTGGGACATAACTATTAATGTTCATAGATAGGGTATATAACAGTATGAGGAATGGGACATAGCCATTAATGTTCATAGGTAGGGTATATAACGGGATGAGGAATGAGACATAACCATTAATGTTTATAGGTAGGGTATATAAAAGCATGAGGAATGGAACATAACCATTAATGTTCATAGGTAGGGTATATAACAGGAGGAGGAATGGGACATAAACATTAATGGTCATAGGTAGGGTATATAACAGAATAAGAAATAGGACATAACCATAGGTAGGGTATATAACAGTATGAGGATGGGAAATAGCCATTAATGTTCATAGGTAGGGTATATAACAGTATGAGGAATGGGACATAACCATTAATGTTCATAGGTAGGGTATATCAGTGGGTGAGGAATGGGACATAGCCATTAATGTTCATAGGTAGGGTATATTACAGGATGAGGAATGGGACATAGCCATTAATGTTCATAGGTAGGGTATATAACAGTATGAGGAATGGGACATACTCATTAATGTTCATAGGTAGGGTTTTATAACAGTATGAGGAATGAGACATAACCATTAATGTTCATAGGTAGGGTATATAACGGGATGAGGAATGAGACATAAACATTAATGTTCATAGGTAGGGTATATAAAAGCATGAGGAATGGGACATAACCATTAATGTTCAAAGGTAGGGTATATAACAGTATGAGGAATGGGACATAACCATTAATGTTCATAGGTAGGGTATATAAGAGGATGAGGAATGGGACATAACCATTAATGTTCATAGGTAGGGTATAGAGCAGCATGAGGAATGGGACATAACCATTAATGTTCAAAGGTAGGGTATATAATAGTATTAGGAATGGGACATAGCCATTAATGTTCATAGGTAGGGTATATAACAGTATGAGGAATGGGACATAACCATTAATGTTCAAAGGTAGGGAATATAACAGTATGAGGAATGGGACATACCCACTAATGTTCATAGGTAGGGTATATAACAGTATGAGGAATGGGATATAACCATTAATGTTCAAAGGTAGGGTATATAACAGTATGAGGAATGGGACATAAACATTAATGTTCATAGGTAGGGTATATCACTGGGTGAGGAATGGTACATAGCCATTAATGTTCATAGGTATGGTATATAACATTATGAGTAATGGGACATAGCTATTAATGTTCATAGGTAGGTTATATAACCGTCTGAGGAATGGGACATAACCATTAATATTCATAGGTAGGGTATATAACATTATAAGGAATGGGACATAACCATTAATATTCATAGATAGGGTATATAACAGTATGATGAATGGGACATAACCATTAATGTTCATAGGTAGGGTATATAACGGGATGAGGAATGAGACATAACCATTAATGTTTATAGTTAGGGTATATATAAGCATGAGGAATGGGACATAACCATTAATGTTCATAGGTAGGGTATATAACAGGATGAGGAATGGGACATAACCATTAATGTTCATAGGTAGAGTATATAACAGAATAAGAAATAGGACATAACCATAGGTAGGGTATATAACAGTATGAGGATGGGAAATAGCCATTAATGTTCATAGGTAGGGTATATAACAGTATGAGGAATGGGACATAACCATTAATGTTCATAGGTAGGGTATATCTGTGGGTGAGGAATGGGACATAGCCATTAATTTTCATAGGTAGGGTATATAAAAGCATGAGGAATGGGACATAACCATTAATGTTCATAGGTAGGTTATATAAAAGCATGAGGAATGGGACATAGCCATTAATGTTCATAGATAGCGTATATAACAGTATGAGGAATGGGACATACCCATTAATGTTCATATGTAGGGTATATAACAGTATGAGGAATGGGACATAACCATTAATGTTCATAGGTAGCTTATATAACGGGGTGAGGAATGAGACATAGCCATTAATGTTCATAGGTAGGGTATATAACAACATGAGGAATGGGACATAACCATTAATGTTCAAAAGTAGGGTATATAACAGTATGAGGAATGGGACATTACAATTAATGTTCATAGATAGGGTATATAACAGTATGAGGAATGGGATATAGCCATTAATGTTCATAGGTAGGGTATATTACAGGATGAGGAATGGGACATAGCCATTAATGTTCATAGGTGGGGTATATAAAAGCATGAGGAATGGGACATAACCATTAATGTTCATAGGTAGGTTATATAAAAGCATGAGGAATGGGACGTAGCCATTAATGTTCATAGGTAGGGTATATAACAGTATGAGGAATGGGACATAACCATTAATGTTCATAGGTAGGGTATATAAGAGGATGAGGAATGGGACATAACCATTAATGTTCATAGGTAGGGAATATAACAGTATGAGGAATGGGACATAACCATTAATGTTCATAGGTAGGGTATATAACAGTATGAGGAATGGGAAATAACCATTAATGTTCAAAGGTAGGGTATATAACAGTATGAGGAATGGGACATAACCATGAATGTTCAAAGGTAGGGTATATAACAGTATGAGGAATGGGACATACCCATTAATATTCATAGGTAGGGTATATAACAGCATGAGGAATGGGACATAACCATTAATGTTCAAAGGTAGGGTATATAACAGTATGAGGAATGGGACATAACCATTAATGTTCATAGGTAGGGTATATAAGAGGATGAGGGATGGGACATAACCATTAATGTTCATGTGTAGGGAATATAATAGTATGAGGAATGGGACATACCCATTAATGTTCATAGGTAGGGTATATAACAGTATGAGGAATGGTAAATAACCATTAATGTTCATAGGTAGCGTATATAACGGGATGAGAAATGGGACATAACCATTAATGTTCAAAGGTAGGGTATATAACAGTATGAGGAATGGGACAAAACCATTAATGTTCATAGGTAGGGTATATAACAGTATGAGGAATGGGACATAACCATTAATGTTCATAGGTAGGGTATATAACAGCATGAGGAATGAGACATAACCATTAATGTTCAAAGGTAGGGTATATAACAGTATGAGGAATGGGACATAGCCATTAATGTTCATAGGAAGGGTATATAACAGAATAAGAAATAGGACATAACCATAGGTAGGGTATATAACAGTACGAGGATGGGAAATAGCCATTAATGTTCATAGGTAGGGTATATAACATTATGAGGAATGGGACATAACCATTAATGTTCATAGGTAGGGTATATCTGTGGGTGAGGAATGGGACATAGCCATTAATTTTCATAGGTAGGGTATATAAAAGCATGAGGAATGGGACATAACCATTAATGTTCATAGGTAGGTTATATAAAAGCATGAGGAATGGGACATAGCCATTAATGTTCATAGGTAGGGTATATAACAGTATGAGGAATGGGACATACCCAATTATGTTCATATGTAGGGTATATAACAGTATGAGGAATGGGACATAACCATTAATGTTCATAGGTAGCTTATATAACGGGATGAGGAATGAGACATAGCCATTAATGTTCATAGGTAGGGTATATAACAGCATGAGAAATGGGACATAACCATTAATGTTCAAATGTAGGGTATATAACAGTATGAGGAATGGGACATTACAATTAATGTTCATAGATAGGGTATATAACAGTATGAGGAATGGGACATAGCCATTAATGTTCATAGGTAGGGTATATTACAGGATGAGGAATGGGACATAGCCATTAATGTTCATAGGTGGGGTATATAAAAGCATGAGGAATGGGACATAACCATTAATGTTCATAGGTAGGTTATATAAAAGCATGAGGAATGGGACATAGCCATTAATGTTCATAGGTAGGGTATATAACAGTATGAGGAATGGGACATAACCATTAATGTTCATAGGTAGGGTATATAAGAGGATGAGGAATGGGACATAACCATTAATGTTCATAGGTAGGGTATATAACAGTATGAGGAATGGGAAATAACCATTAATGTTCAAAGGTAGGGTATATAACAGTATGAGGAATGGGACATAACCATGAATGTTCAAAGGTAGGGTATATAACAGTATGAGGAATGGGACATACCCATTAATATTCATAGGTAGGGTATATAACAGCATGAGGAATGGGACATAACCATTAATGTTCAAACGTAGGGTATATAACAGTATGAGGAATGGGACATAACCATTAATGTTCATAGGTAGGGTATATAAGAGGATGAGGGATGGGACATAACAATTAATGTTCATAGGTAGGGAATATAATAGTATGAGGAATGTGATATACCCATTAATGTTCATAGGTAGGGTATATAACAGTATGAGGAATGATAAATAACCATTAATGTTCATAGGTAGGGTATATAAGAGGATGAGGAATGGGACATAACCGTTAATGTTCATAGGTAGGGTATATAACAGCATGAGGAATGAGACATAACCATTAATGTTCAAAGGTAGGGTATATAACAGTATGAGGAATGGGACATAACCAGTAATGTTCATAGGTAGGGTATATAACAGCATGAGGAATCTGCCATAGCCATTAATGTTCATAGGTAGGGTATATAACAGGATGAGGAATGGGACATAACTATTAATGTTCATAGATAGGGTATATAACAGTATGAGGAATGGGACATAGCCATTAATGTTCATAGGTAGGGTATATAACGGGATGAGGAATGAGACATAACCATTATTGTTTATAGGTAGGGTATATAAAAGCATGAGGAATTGGTCATAGCCATTAATGTTCATAGGTAGGGTATATAACAGGAGGAAGAATGGGACATAAACATTATGTTCAGAGGTAGGGTATATAACAGAATAAAACATAGGACATAACCATAGGTAGGGTATAAAACAGTTTGAGGATGGGAAATAGCCATTAATGTTCATAGATAGGGTATATAACAGTATGAGGAATGGGACATAACAATTAATGTTCATAGGTAGGGTATATTACAGGATGAGGAATGGGACATAACCATTAATGTTCATAGGTAGGGTATATAAAAGCATGAGGAATGGGACATAACCATTAATGTTCATATGTAGGTTATATAAAAGCATGAGGAATGGGGCATAGCCATTAATGTTCATAGGTAGGGTATATAACAGTATGAGGAATGGGACATACTCATTAATGTTCATAGGTAGGGTATATAACAGTATGAGGAATGGGACATAACCATAAATGTTCATAGGTAGGGTATATAACGGGATGAGGAATGAGACATAACCATTAATGTTCATAGGTAGGGTATATAACTGCATGAGGAATGGGACATAACCATTAATGTTCAAAGGTAGGGTATATAACAGTATGAGGAATGGGACATAACCATTAATGTTCATAGGTAGGGTACATAAGAGGATGAGGAATGGGACATAACAATTAATGTTCATAGGTAGGGTATATAACAGAAAAAGAAATAGGACATAACCATAGGTAGGGTATATAACATTATGAGGAGGGGAAATAGCCATTAGTGTTCATAGGTAGGGTATATAACAGTATGAGGAATGGGACATAACCATTAATGTTCATAGGTAGGGTACATGAGAGGATGAGGAATGGGACATAACAGTTAATGTTCATAGGTAGGGTATATAACAGCATGAGGAATGGGACATAACCATTAATGTTGAAAGGTAGGGTATATAACAGTATTAGGAATCGGACATAACCATTAATGTTCATAGGTAGGGTATATAAGAGGATGAGGAATGGGACATAACCATTAATGTTCATAGGTAGGGAATATAACAGTATGAGGAATGGGACATACCCATTAATGTTCATAGGTAGGGTATATATCAGTATGAGGAATGGGACATAACCATTAATGTTCAAAGGTAGGGTATATAACAGTATGAGGAATGGGCCATAACCATTAATGTTCAAAGGAGTGGTATATAACAGTATGAGGTATGGGACATACCCATTAATGTTCATAGGTAGGGTATATAACAGCATGAGGAATGGGACATAACCGTTAATGTTCAAAGGTAGGGTATATAACAGTATGAGGAATGGGACATAACCATTAATGTTCATAAGTAGGGTATATAAAAGCATGAGGAATGGGACATAACCATTAATGTTCATAGGTAGGGAATATAATAGTATGAGGAATGGGACATACCCATTAATGTTCATAAGTAGGATATATAACAGCATGAGGAATGGGACATAACCATTAATGTTCATAGGTAGGGTATATAACGGGATGAGGAATGAGACATAACCATTAATGTTCATAGGTAGGTTATATAACTGCATGAGGAATGGGACATAACCATTAATGTTCAAAGGTAGGGTATATAACAGTATGAGGAATGGGACATAACCATTAATGTTCATAGGTAGGGTATATAAGAGGATGAGGAATGGGACATAACCATTAATGTTCAAAGGTAGGATATATAACAGCATGAGGAATGGGACATAACCATTAATGTTCAAAGGTAGGGTATATAACAGTATGAGGAATGGGACAAAACCATTAATGTTTATAGGTAGGGTATATAAGAGGATGAGGAATGGGACATAACCATTAATGTTCATAGGTAGTGTATATAACAGCATGAGGAATGGGACATAACCATTAATGTTCAAAGGTAGGGTATATAACAGTATGAGGAATGGGACATAACCAGTAGTGTTCATAGGTAGGGTATATAACAGCATGAGGAATGGGGCATAGCCATTAATGTTCATAGGTAGGGTATATAACAGGATGAGGAATGGGACATAACTATTAATGTTCATAGTTAGGGTATATAACAGGATGAGGAATGGGACATAACCATTAATGTTCATAGGTAGGGTATATCACTGGGTGAGGAATGGGACATAACCATAAATGTTCATAGGTAGGGTATATAACGGGATGAGGAATGAGACATAACCATTAATGTTCATAGGTAGGGTATATAACTGCATGGGGAATGGGACATAACCAATACTGTTCAAAGGTAGGGTATATAACAGTATGAGGAATGGGACATAACCATTAATGTTCATAGGTAGGGTACATAAGAGGATGAGGAATGGGACATAACAATTAATGTTCATAGGTAGGGTATATAACAGAAAAAGAAATAGGACATAACCATAGGTAGGGTATATAACAGTATGAGGATGGGAAATAGCCATTAATGTTCATAGGTAGGGTATATAACAGTATGAGGAATGGGACATAACCATTAATGTTCATAGGTAGGGTACATAAGAGGATGAGGAATGGGACATAACAGTTAATGTTCATAGGTAGGGTATATAACAGCATGAGGAATGGGACATAACCATTAATGTTCAAAGGTAGGGTATATAACAGTATGAGGAATCGGACATAACCATTAATGTTCATAGGTAGGGTATATAAGAGGATGAGGAATGGGACATAACCATTAATGTTCATAGGTAGGGAATATAACAGTATGAGGAATGGGACATACCCATTAATGTTCATAGGTAGGGTATATATCAGTATGAGGAATGGGACATAACCATTAATGTTCAAAGGTAGGGTATATAACAGTATGAGGAATGGGCCATAACCATTAATGTTCAAAGGAGTGGTATATAACAGTATGAGGTATGGGACATACCCATTAATGTTCATAGGTAGGGTATATAACAGCATGAGGAATGGGACATAACCGTTAATGTTCAAAGGTAGGGTATATAACAGTATGAGGAATGGGACATAACCATTAATGTTCATAGGTAGCGTATATAAAAGCATGAGGAATGGGACATAACCATTAATGTTCATAGGTAGGGAATATAATAGTATGAGGAATGGGACATACCCATTAATGTTCATAGGTAGGATATATAACAACATGAGGAATGGGACATAACCATTAATGTTCATAGGTAGGGTATATAACGGGATGAGGAATGAGACATAACCATTAATGTTCATAGGTAGGGTATATAACAGCATGAGGAATGGGACATAACCATTAATGTTCAAAGGTAGGGTATATAACAGTATGAGGAATGGGACATAACCATTAATGTTCATAGGTAGGGTATATAAGAGGATGAGGAATGGGACATAACCATTAATGTTCAAAGGTAGGATATATAACAGCATGAGGAATGGGACATAACCATTAATGTTCAAAGGTAGGGTATATAACAGTATGAGGAATGGGACAAAACCATTAATGTTTATAGGTAGGGTATATAAGAGGATGAGGAATGGGACATAACCATTAATGTTCATAGGTAGTGTATATAACAGCATGAGGAATGGGACATAACCATTAATGTTCAAAGGTAGGGTATATAACAGTATGAGGAATGGGACATAACCAGTAGTGTTCATAGGTAGGGTATATAACAGCATGAGGAATGGGGCATAGCCATTAATGTTCATAGGTAGGGTATATAACAGGATGCGGAATGGGACATAACTATTAATGTTCATAGTTAGGGTATATAACAGGATGAGGAATGGGACATAACCATTAATGTTCATAGGTAGGGTATATCACTTGGTGAGGAATGGGACATAACCATAAATGTTCATAGGTAGGGTATATAACAGGATGAGGAATGAGACATAACCATTAATGTTCATAGGTAGGGTATATAACTGCATGAGGAATGGGACATAACCAATAATGTTCAAAGGTAGGGTATATAACAGTATGAGGAATGGGACATAACCATTAATGTTCATAGGTAGGGTACATAAGAGGATGAGGAATGGGACATAACAATTAATGTTCATAGGTAGGGTATATAACAGAAAAAGAAATAGGACATAACCATAGGTAGGGTATATAACAGTATGAGGATGGGAAATAGCCATTAATGTTCATAGGTAGGGTATATAACAGTATGAGGAATGGGACATAACCATTAATGTTCATAGGTAGGGTATATCAGTGGGTGAGGAATGGGACATAGCCATTAATGTTCATAGGTAGGGTATATAAAAGCATGAGGAATGGGTCATAACCATTAATTTTCATAGGTAGGTTATATAAAAGCATGAGGAATGGGACATAGCCATTAATGTTCATAGGTAGGTTATATAACTGTATGAGGAATGGGACAAAACCATTAATGTTTATAGGTAGGGTAAATAAGAGGATGAGGAATGGGACATAACCATTAATGTTCATAGGTAGGGTATATAACAGCATGAGGAATGGGACATAACCATTAATGTTCAAAGGTAGGGTATATAACAGTATGAAGAATGGGACATAACCAGTAATGTTCATAGGTAGGGTATATAACAGCATGAGGAATGGGGCATAGCCATTAATGTTTATAGGTAGGGTATATAACAGGATGAGGAATAGGACATAACTATTAATGTTCATAGTTAGGGTATATAACAGGATGAGGAATGGGACATAACCATTAATGTTCATAGGTAGGGTATATCACTGGTTGAGGAATGGGACATAGCCATTAATGGTCATAGGTATGGTATATAACATTATGAGTAATGGGACATACCCATTAATGTTCATAGGTAGGGTATATATCAGTATGAGGAATGGGACATAACCATTAATGTTCAAAGGTAGGGTATATAAAAGTATGAGGAATGGGCCATAACCATTAATGTTCAAAGGAGTGGTTTATAACAGTATGAGGTATGGGACATACCCATTAATGTTCATAGGTAGGGTATATAACAGCATGAGGAATGGGACATAACCGTTAATGTTCAAAGGTAGGGTATATAACAGTATGAGGAATGGGACATAACCATTAATGTTCATAGGTAGGGTATATAAAAGCATGAGGAATGGGACATAACCATTAATGTTCATAGGTAGGGAATATAATAGTATGAGGAATGGGACATACCCATTAATGTTCATAGGTAGGATATATAACAGCATGAGGAATGGGACATAACCATTAATGTTCATAGGTAGGGTACATAAGAGGATGAGGAATGGGACATAACAATTAATGTTCATAGGTAGGGTATATAACAGAAAAAGAAATAGGACATAACCATAGGTAGGGTATATAACAGTATGAGGATGGGAAATAGCCATTAATGTTCATAGGTAGGGTATATAACAGTATGAGGAATGGGACATAACCATTAATGTTCATAGGTAGGGTACATAAGAGGATGAGGAATGGGACATAACAGTTAATGTTCATAGGTAGGGTATATAACAGCATGAGGAATGGGACATAACCATTAATGTTCAAAGGTAGGGTATATAACAGTATTAGGAATCGGACATAACCATTAATGTTCATAGGTAGGGTATATAAGAGGATGAGGAATGGGACATAACCATTAATGTTCATAGGTAGGGAATATAACAGTATGAGGAATGGGACATACCCATTAATGTTCATAGGTAGGGTATATATCAGTATGAGGAATGGGACATAATCATTAATGTTCAAAGGTAGGGTATATAACAGTATGAGGAATGGGCCATAACCATTAATGTTCAAAGGAGTGGTATATAACAGTATGAGGTATGGGACATACCCATTAATGTTCATAGGTAGGGTATATAACAGCATGAGGAATGGGACATAACCGTTAATGTTCAAAGGTAGGGTATATAACAGTATGAGGAATGGGACATAACCATTAATGTTCATAGGTAGGGTATATAAAAGCATGAGGAATGGGACATAACCATTAATGTTCATAGGTAGGGAATATAATAGTATGAGGAATGGGACATACCCATTAATGTTCATAGGTAGGATATATAACAGCATGAGGAATGGGACAAAACCATTAATGTTCATAGGTAGGGTATATAACGGGATGAGGAATGAGACATAACCATTAATGTTCATAGGTAGGGTATATAACAGCATGAGGAATGGGACATAACCATTAATGTTCAAAGGTAGGGTATATAACAGTATGAGGAATGGGACATAACCATTAATGTTCATAGGTAGGGTATATTAGAGGATGAGGAATGGGACATAACCATTAATGTTCAAAGGTAGGATATAAAACAGCATGAGGAATGAGACATAACCATTAATGTTCAAAGGTAGGGTATATAACAGTATGAGGAATGGGACAAAACCATTAATGCTTATAGGTAGGGTATATAAGAGGATGAGGAATGGGACATAACCATTAATGTTCATAGGTAGTGTATATAACAGCATGAGGAATGGGACATAACCATTAATGTTCAAAGGTAGGGTATATAACAGTATGAGGAATGGGACATAAACAGTAGTGTTCATAGGTAGGGTATATAACAGCATGAGGAATGGGGCATAGCCATTAATGTTCATAGGTAGGGTATATAACAGGATGAGGAATGGGACATAACTATTAATGTTCATAGTTAGGGTATATAACAGGATGAGGAATGGGACATAACCATTAATGTTCATAGGTAGGGTATATCACTGGGTGAGGAATGGGACATAACCATAAATGTTCATAGGTAGGGTATATAACGGGATGAGGAATGAGACATAACCATTAATGTTCATAGGTAGGGTAGATAACTGCATGAGGAATGGGACATAACCAATAATGTTCAAAGGTAGGGTATATAACAGTATGAGGAATGGGACATAACCATTAATGTTCATAGGTAGGGTACATAAGAGGATGAGGAATGGGACATAACAATTAATGTTCATAGGTAGGGTATATAACAGAAAAAGAAATAGGACATAACCATAGGTAGGGTATATAACAGTATGAGGATGGGAAATAGCCATTAATGTTCATAGGTAGGGTATATAACAGTATGAGGAATGGGACATAACCATTAATGTTCATAGGTAGGGTATATCAGTGGGTGAGGAATGGGACATAGCCATTAATGTTCATAGGTAGGGTATATAAAAGAATGAGGAATGGGTCATAACCATTAATTTTCATAGGTAGGTTATATAAAAGCATGAGGAATGGGACATAGCCATTAATGTTCATAGGTAGGTTATATAACTGTATGAGGAATGGGACAAAACCATTAATGTTTATAGGTAGGGTAAATAAGAGGATGAGGAATGGGACATAACCATTAATGTTCATAGGTAGGGTATATAACAGCATGAGGAATGGGACATAACCATTAATGTTCAAAGGTAGGGTATATAACAGTATGAAGAATGGGACATAACCAGTAATGTTCATAGGTAGGGTATATAACAGCATGAGGAATGGGGCATAGCCATTAATGTTTATAGGTAGGGTATATAACAGGATGAGGAATAGGACATAACTATTAATGTTCAGAGTTAGGGTATATAACAGGATGAGGAATGGGACATAACCATTAATGTTCATAGGTAGGGTATATCACTGGTTGAGGAATGGGACATAGCCATTAATGGTCATAGGTATGGTATATAACATTATGAGTAATGGGACATACCCATTAATGTTCATAGGTAGGGTATATATCAGTATGAGGAATGGGACATAACCATTAATGTTCAAAGGTAGGGTATATAACAGTATGAGGAATGGGCCATAACCATTAATGTTCAAAGGAGTGGTATATAACAGTATGAGGTATGGGACATACCCATTAATGTTCATAGGTAGGGTATATAACAGCATGAGGAATGGGACATAACCGTTAATGTTCAAAGGTAGGGTATATAACAGTATGAGGAATGGGACATAACCATTAATGTTCATAGGTAGGGTATATAAAAGCATGAGGAATGGGACATAACCATTAATGTTCATAGGTAGGGAATATAATAGTATGAGGAATGGGACATACCCATTAATGTTCATAGGTAGGATATATAACAGCATGAGGAATGGGACATAACCATTAATGTTCATAGGTAGGGTATATAACGGGATGAGGAATGAGACATAACCATTAATGTTCATAGGTAGGGTATATAACAGCATGAGGAATGGGACATAACCATTAATGTTCAAAGGTAGGGTATATAACAGTATGAGGAATGGGACATAACCATTAATGTTCATAGGTAGGGTATATAAGAGGATGAGGAATGGGACATAACCATTAATGTTCAAAGGTAGGATATATAACAGCATGAGGAATGGGACATAACCATTAATGTTCAAAGGTAGGGTATATAACAGTATGAGGAATGGGACAAAACCATTAATGTTTATAGGTAGGGTATATAAGAGGATGAGGAATGGGACATAACCATTAATGTTCATAGGTAGTGTATATAACAGCATGAGGAATGGGACATAACCATTAATGTTCAAAGGTAGGGTATATAACAGTATGAGGAATGGGACATAACCAGTAGTGTTCATAGGTAGGGTATATAACAGCATGAGGAATGGGGCATAGCCATTAATGTTCATAGGTAGGGTATATAACAGGATGAGGAATGGGACATAACTATTAATGTTCATAGTTAGGGTATATAACAGGATGAGGAATGGGACATAACCATTAATGTTCATAGGTAGGGTATATCACTGGGTGAGGAATGGGACATAACCATAAATGTTCATAGGTAGGGTATATAACGGGATGAGGAATGAGACATAACCATTAATGTTCATAGGTAGGGTATATAACTGCATGAGGAATGGGACATAACCAATAATGTTCAAAGGTAGGGTATATAACAGTATGAGGAATGGGACATAACAATTAATGTTCATAGGTAGGGTATATAACAGAAAAAGAAATAGGACATAACCATAGGTAGGGTATATAATAGTATGAGGATGGGAAATAGCCATTAATGTTCATAGGTAGGGTATATAACAGTATGAGGAATGGGACATAACCATTAATGTTCATAGGTAGGGTATATCAGTGGGTGAGGAATGGGACATAGCCATTAATGTTCATAGGTAGGGTATATAAAAGCATGAGGAATGGGTCATAACCATTAATTTTCATAGGTAGGTTATATAAAAGCATGAGGAATGGGACATAGCCATTAATGTTCATAGGTAGGTTATATAACTGTATGAGGAATGGGACAAAACCATTAATGTTTATAGGTAGGGTAAATAAGAGGATAAGGAATGGGACATAACCATTAATGTTCATAGGTAGGGTATATAACAGCATGAGGAATGGGACATAACCATTAATGTTCAAAGGTAGGGTATATAACAGTATGAAGAATGGGACATAACCAGTAATGTTCATAGGTAGGGTATATAACAGCATGAGGAATGGGGCATAGCCATTAATGTTTATAGGTAGGGTATATAACAGGATGAGGAATAGGACATAACTATTAATGTTCATAGTTAGGGTATATAACAGGATGAGGAATGGGACATAACCATTAATGTTCATAGGTAGGGTATATCACTGGTTGAGGAATGGGACATAGCCATTAATGGTCATAGGTATGGTATATAACATTATGAGTAATGGGACATAGCTATTAATGTTCATAGGTAGGGTATATAACAGTATGAGGAATGGGACATACTCATTAATGTTCATAGGTAGGGTATATAACAGTATGAGGAATGGGACATAACCATAAATGTTCATCGGTAGGGTATATAACGGGATGAGGAATGAGACATAACCATTAATGTTCATAGGTAGGGTATATAACAGAAAAAGAAATAGGACATAACCATAGGTAGGGTATATAACAGTATGAGGATGGGAAATAGCCATTAATGTTCATAGGTAGGGTATATAACAGTATGAGGAATGGGACATAACCATTAATGTTCATAGGTAGGGTATATCAGTGGGTGAGGAATGGGACATAGGCATTATTGTTCATAGGTAGGGTATATAAAAGCATGAGGAATGGGACATAACCATTAATGTTCATAGGTAGGTTATATAAAAGCATGAGGAATGGGACATAGCCATTAATGTTCATAGGTAGGTTATATAACAGTATGAGGAATGGGACATAACCATTAATGTTCATAGGTAGCTTATATAACGGGATGAGGAATGAGACATAGCCATTAATGTTCATAGGTAGGGTATATAACAGCATGAGGAATGGGACATAACCATTAATGTTCAAAGGTAGGGTATATAACAGTATGAGGAATGGGACATAACCATTAATGTTCATAGGTAGGGCATATAAGAGGATGAGGAATGGGACATTACAATTAATGTTCATTGATAGGGTATAAAACAGTATGAGGAATGGGACATAACCATTAATGTTCATAGGTAGGGTATATAACGGGATGAGGAATGAGACATAACCATTAATATTCATAGATAGGGTATATAAGTGCATGAGGAATGGGACATAACCATTAATGTTCATAGGTAGGGTATATAACAGGATGAGGAATGGGACATAACCATTAATGTTCATAGTTAGGGTATATAACAGAATAAGATATAGGACATAACCATAGGTAGGGTATATAACAGAATGAGGATGGGAAATAGCCATTAATGTTCATAGGTAGGGTATATAACAGTATGACGAATGGGACATAACCATTAATGTTCAAAGGTAGGTTATATAAAAGCATGAGGATTGGGACATAGACATTAATGTTCATAGGTAGGGTATATAAAAGTATGAGGAATGGGACATAACCATTAATGTTCATAGGTAGGGTATATAAGAGGATGAGGAATGGGACATAACCATTAATGTTCATAGGTAGGGAATATAACAGTATGAGGAATGGGACATAACCATTAATGTTCATAGGTAGGGTATATAACAGTATGAGGAATGGGAATTAACCATTAATGTTCATAGGTAGGGTATATAAGAGGATGAGGAATGGGACATAACCATTAATGTTCATAGGTAGGATATATAACAGTATGAGGAATGGGACATACCCATTAATATTCATAGGTAGGGTATATTACAGCATGAGGAATGGGACCTAACCATTAATGTTCAAAGGTAGGGTATATAACAGTATGAGGAATGGGACATAACCATTAATGTTCATAGGTAGGGTATATAAGAGGATGAGGGATGGGACATAACCATTAATGTTCATAAGTAGGGAATATAATAGTATGAGGAATGGGACATACCCATTAATGTTCATAGGTAGGGTATATAACAGTATCAGGAATGGTAAATAACCATTATTGTTCATAGGTAGGGTATATAACGGGATGAGAAATAGGACATAACCATTAATGTTCAAAGGTAGGTTATATAACAGTATGAGGAATGGGATAAAACCATTAATGTTCATAGGTAGGGTATATAAGAGGATGAGGAATGGGACATAACCATTAATGTTCATAGGTAGGGTATATAACAGCATGAGGATGAGACATAACCATTAATGTTCAAAGGTAGGGTATATAACAGTATGAGGAATGGGACATAACCAGTAATGTTCATAGGTAGGGTATATAACAGCATGAGGAATGGGGCATAGCCATTAATGTTCATAGGTAGGGTATATAACGGGATGAGGAATGAGACATAACCATTATTGTTTATAGGTAGGGTATATAAAAGCATGAGGAATGGGACATAGCCATTAATGTTCATAGGTAGGGTATATAACACGAGGAGGAATGGAACATAAACATTAATGTTCATAGGTAGGGTATATAACAGAATAAGACATAGGACATAATCATAGGTAGGGTATAAAACAGTTTGAGGATGGGAAATAGCCATTAATGTTCATAGGTAGGGTATATAACAGTATGAGGAATGGGACATAACCATTAAGGTTCATAGGTATGGTATATCAGTGGGTGAAGAATGGGACATAACCATTAATGTTCAAAGGTAGGGTATATAAAAGTATTAGGAATGGGACATAACCATTAATGTTCATAGGTAGGGTATATAAGAGGATGAGGAATGGGACATAACCATTAATGTTCATAGGTAGAAATATAACAGTATGAGGAATGGGACATACCCATTAATGTTCATAGGTAGGGTATATATCAGTATGAGGAATGGGACATAACCATTATTGTTCAAAGGTGGGGTATATAACAGTATGAGGAATGGGACATACCCATTAATGTTCATAAGTAGGGTATATAACAGCATGAGGAATGGGACATAACCATTAATGTTCAAAGGTAGGGTATATAACAGTATGAGGAATGGGACATAACCATTAATGTTCATAGGTAGGGAATATAATAGTATGAGGAATGGGACATACACATTAATGTTCATAGGTAGGGTATATAACAGTATGTGGAATGGTAAATAACCATTAATGTTCATAGGTAGGGTATATAACGGGATGAGGAATGAGACATAACATTAATGTTTATAGGTAGGGTATATAACAGCATGAGGAATGGGACATAACCATTAATGTTCAAAGGTAGGGTATATAACAGTATGAGGAATGGGACATAACCATTAATGTTCATAGGTAGGGTATATAAGAGGATGAGGAATGGGACATAATCATTAATGTTCATAGGTAGGATATATAACAGCATGAGGAATGGGACATAACCATTAATGTTCAAATGTAGGGTATATAACAGTATGAGGAATGGGACAAAACCATTAATGTTTATAGGTAGGGTATATAAGAGGATGAGGAATGGGTCATAACCATTAATGTTCATAGGTAGGGTATATAACAGCATAAGGAATGGGACATAACCATTAATGTTCAAAGGTAGGGTATATAACAGTATGAGGAATGGGACATAACCAGTAATGTTCATAGGTAGGGTATATAACAGGATGAGGAATGGGACATAACCATTAATGTTCATAGGTAGGGTATATCACTTGGTGAGGAATGGGACATAGCCATTAATGTTCATAGGTATGGTATATAACATTATGAGTAATGGGACATAGCTATTAATGTTCATAGGTAGGGTATATAACAGTATGAGGAATGGGATATAACCATTAATGTTCATAGATAGGGTATATAACAGTATGAGGAATGGTACATAACCATTAATGTTCAAAGGTAGGGTATATAACGGGATGAGGAATGAGACATAACCATTAATGTTTATAGGTAGGGTATATAAAAGCATGAGGAATGGGACATAACCATTAATGTTCATAGGTAGGGTATATAACAGGATGAGGAATGGGACATAACCATTAATATTCATAGGTAGGGTATATAACAGAATAAGAAATAGGACATAACCATAGGTAGGGTATATAACAGTATGAGGATGGGACATAGCCATTAATGTTCATAGGTAGGGTATATAACAGTATGAGGAATGGGACTTAACCATTAATGTTCATAGGTAGGGTATATCAGTGGGTGAGGATTGGGACAGAGCCATTAATGTTCATAGGTAGGGTATATTACAGGATGAGGAATGGGACATTGCCATTAATGTTCATAGGTAGGGTATATAAAAGCATGAGGAATGGGACATAACCATTAATGTTCATAGGTAGGTTATATAAAAGCATGAGGAATGGGACATAGCCATTAATGTTCATAGGTAGGGTATATAAAAGTATGAGGAATGGGACATAACCATTAATGTTCATAGGTAGGGTATATAAGAGGATGAGGAATGGGACATAACCATTAATGTTCATAGGTAGGGAATATAACAGTATGAGGAATGGGACATAACCATTAATGTTCATAGGTAGGGTATATAACAGTATGTGGAATGGGAAATAACCATTAATGTTCAAAGGTAGGGTATATAACAGTATGAGGAATGGGACATAACCATTACTGTTCATAGGTAGGGTATATAACGGTATGAGGAATGGGACATACCCATTAATATTCATAGGTAGGGTATATAACAGCATGAGGAATGGGACATAACCATTAATGTTCAAAGGTAGGGTATATAACAGTATGAGGAATGGGACATAACCATTAATGTTCATAGGTAGGGTATATAAGAGGATGAGGGATGGGACATAACCATTAATGTTCATAGGTAGGGAATATAATAGTATGAGGAATGGGACATACCCATTAATGTTCATAGGTAGGGTATATAACAGTATCAGGAATGGTAAATAACCATTAATGTTCATAGGTAGGGTATATAACGGGATGAGAAATGGGACATAACCATTAATGTTCAAAGGTAGGGTATATAACAGTATGAGGAATGGGACAAAACCATTAATGTTCATAGGTAGGGTATATAAGAGGATGAGGAATGGGACATAACCATTAATGTTCATAGGTAGGGTATATAACAGCATGAGGATGAGACATAACCATTAATGTTCAAAGGTAGGGTATATAACAGTATGAGGAATGGGACATAACCATTAATGTTCATAGGTAGGGTATATCAGTGGGTGAGGAATAGGACATAGCCATTAATATTCATAGGTAGGGTATATTACAGGATGAGGAATGGGACATAGCCATTAATGTTCATAGGTAGGGTATATAAAAGCATGAGGAATGGGACATAGACATTAATGTTCATAGGTACGGTATATAACAGTATGAGTAATGGGACATACCCATTAATGTTCATAGGTAGGGTATATAACAGTATGAGGAATGGGATATAACCATTAATGTTCTTAGGTAGGGTATATAAGAGGATGAGGAATGGGACATAAGCATTAATGTTCATAGGTAGGGTATATAACAGCATGAGGAATGGGACATAACCATTAATGTTCAATGGTAGGGTATATAACAGTATGAGAAATGGGACATAACCATTAATGTTCATAGGTAGGGTATATAAGAGGATGAGGAATGGGACATAACCATTAATGTTCATAGGTAGGGTATATAACAGCATGAGGAATGGGACATAACCATTAATGTTTATAGGTAGGGTATATAACAGCATGAGGAATGGGACATAACCATTAATGTTCATAGGTAGGGTATATAACAGTATGAAGAATGGGTCATGGCCATTAATGTTCATAGGTAGGGTATATAAAAGGATGAGGAATGAGACATAGCCATTAATGTTCATAGGTAGGGTATATAACGGGATCAGGAATGAGACATAACCATTAATGTTTATAGGTAGGGCATATAAAAGCATGACGAATGGGACATAGCCATTATTGTTCATAGGTAGGGTATATAACGGGATGAGGAATGAGACATAACCATTAATGTTTATAGGTAGGGTATATAACAGAATAAGAAATGGGACATAACCATAGGTAGGGTATATAACAGTATGAGGAATGGGACATAGCCATTAATGTTCATAGGTAGGGTATATAAAAGCATGAGGAATGGGACATAACCAATAATGTTCATAGGTAGGGTATATAAAAGCATGAGGAATGGGACATAACCATTAATGTTCATAGGTAGGGTATATAACAGCATGAGGAATGGGACATAACCATTAATGTTCAAAGGTAGGGTATATAACAGTATGAGGAATGGGACATAACCATTCATGTTCATAGGTAGGGTATATAAGAGGATGAGGAATGGGACATAACCATTAATGTTCATAGGTAGGGTATATAACAGCATGAGGAATGGGACATAACCATTAATGTTCAAAGGTAGGATATATAACAGTATGAGGAATGGGACATAGCCATTAATGTTCATAGGTAGGGTATATAAGAGGATGAGGAATGGGACATAACCATTAATGTTCATAGGTATGGTATATAACAGCATGAGGAATGGGACATAACCATTAATGTTCATAGGTAGGGTATATAACAGCATGAGGAATGGGACATAACCATTAATGTTCATAGGTAGGGTATATAACAGGATAAGGAATGGGACAAAACTATTAATGTTCATATGTAGAGTATATTACATTATGAGAAATGGGTCATACCCATTAACGTTCATAGGTAGGGTATATAACAGGATGAGAAATGTGTCATACCCATTAATGTTCATCGGTAGGGTATATAACAGTATGAGGAATGGGACATAGCCATTAATGTTCATAGGTAAGTTATATAACAGGATGAGGAATGGGACATAACCATTAATGTTCATAGGTAGGGTATATAACAGCATGAGGAATAGGACATAACCATTAATGTTTATAGGTCGGGTATATAACAGGATGAGGAATGGGACATAACAATTAATGTTCATAGGTTGGGTATATTACTGTATGAGGGATGGGACATAACCATTAATGTTCATAGGTAAGGTATATAACAGCATGAGGAATAAGACAAAAACCATTAATGTTCATAGGTAGGGTAAATAACAGCATGAGGAATGGGACATAGCCATTAATTTTCATAGGTAGGGTATATAACAGGATGAGGAATGGGACATGGCCATTAATGTTCATAGGTAAGTTATATAACAGTATGAGGAATGGGACATAACAATTAATGTTCATAGGTAGGGTATATAACAGGATGAGGAATGGGACATAACTATTAATGTTCATAGGTAGAGTATATTACATTATGAGAAATGGGTCATACCCATTAACGTTCATAGGAAGGGTATATAACAGGATGAGAAATGGGTCATACCCATTAATGTTCATCGGTAGGGTATATAACAGTATGAGGAATGGGACATAGCCATTAATGTTCATAGGTAAGTTATATAACAGTATGAGGAATGGTACATAACCATTAATGTTCATAGGTAGGGTATATAACAGTATGAGGAATGGGACATAGCCATTAATGTTCATAGGTAGGGTATATAACGGGATGAGGAATGGGATATAACCATTAATATTCATAGGTAGGGTATATAACAGTATGAGGAATGGTAAATAACCATTAATGTTCATAGATAGGGTATATAACGGGATGAGGAATGAGACAAAACCATTAATGTTCATAGGTAGGGTATATAACAGCATGAGGAATGGGACATAACCATTAATGTTCAAAGGTAGGGTATATAACAGTATGAGAAATGGGACATAACCATTAATGTTCATAGGTAGGGTATATAAGAGGATGAGGAATGGGACATAACCATTAATGTTCATAGGTAGGGTATATAACAGCATGAGGAATGGGACATATCCATTAATGTTCAAAGGTAGGGTATATAACAGTATGAGGAATGGGACATAGCAATTAATGTTCATAGGTAGGGTATATAAGAGGATGAGGAATGGGACATAACCATTAATGTTCATAGGTATGGTATATAACAGCATGAGGAATGGGACATAACCATTAATGTTCATAGGTAGGGTATATAACAGCATGAGGAATGGGACATAACCATTAATGTTCATAGGTAGGGTATATAACAGCATGAGGAATGGGACATAACTATTAATGTTCATATGTAGAGTATATTACATTATGAGAAATGGGTCATACCCATTAACGTTCATAGGTAGGGTATATAACAGGATGAGAAATGGGTCATACCCATTAATGTTCATCGGTAGGGTATATAACAGTATGAGAAATGGGACATAGCCATTAATGTTCATAGGTAAGTTATATAACAGGATGAGGAATGGGACATAACCATTAATGTTCATAGGTAGGGTATATAACAGCATGAGGAATGGGACATAACCATTAATGTTTATAGGTCGGGTATATAACAGGATGAGGAATGGGACATAACAATTAATGTTCATAGGTTGGGTATATAACTGTATGAGGGATGGGACATAACTATTAATGTTCATAGGAAAGGTATATAACAGCATTAGGAATAAGACAAAACCATTAATGTTCATAGGTAGGGTAAATAACAGCATGAGGAATGGGACATAGCCATTAATTTTCATAGGTAGGGTATATAACAGGATGAGGAATGGGACATGGCCATTAATGTTCATAGGTAAGTTATATAACAGTATGAGGAATGGGACATAACAATTAATGTTCATAGGTAGGGTATATAACAGGATGAGGAATGGGACATAACTATTAATGTTCATAGGTAGGGTATATTACATTATGAGAAATGGGTCATACCCATTAACGTTCATAGGTAGGGTATATAACAGGATGAGAAATGGGTCATACCCATTAATGTTCATCGGTAGGGTATATAACAGTATGAGGAATGGGACATAACCATTAATGTTCATAGGTAAGTTATATAACAGTATGAGGAATGGTACATAACCATTAATGTTCATAGGTAGGGTATATAACAGTATGAGGAATGGGACATAGCCATTAATGTTCATAGGTAGGGTATATAACAGGATGAGGAATGGGATATAACCATTAATGTTCATAGGTAGGGTATATAACAGTATGAGGAATGGTAAATAACCATTAATGTTCATAGATAGGGTATATAACGGGATGAGGAATGAGACAAAACCATTAATGTTCATAGGTAGGGTATATAACAGCATGAGGAATGGGACATAACCATTAATGTTCAAAGGTAGGGTATATAACAGTATGAGGAATGGGACATAACCATTAATGTTCATAGGTAGGGTATATAAGAGGATGAGGAATGGGACATCACCATTAGTGTTCATAGGTAGGGTATATAACAACATGAGGAATGGGACATAACCATTAATGTTCAAAGGTAGGGTATATAACAGTATGAGGAATGGGACAAAACCATTAATGTTTATAGGTTGGGTATATAAGAGGATGAGGAATGGGACATAACCATTAATGTTCATAGGTAGGGTATATAACAGCATGAGGAATGGGACATAACCATTAATATTCATAGATAGGGTATATAACAGTATGAGGAATGGGACATAACCATTAATGTACATAGGTAGGGTATATAACGGGATGAGGAATGAGACATATCCATTAATGTTTATAGGTAGGGTATATAACAGGATGAGGAATGGGACATAACCATTAATGTTCATAGGTAGGGTATATGACAGCATGAGGAATGGGACATAACCATTAATGTTCATAGGTAGGGTATATAACAGTATGAGGAATGGGACATAACCATTAATGTTCATAGGTAGGGTATATCAGTGGGTGAGGAATAGGACATAGCCATTAATATTCATAGGTAGGGTATATTACAGGATGAGGAATGGGACATAGCCATTAATGTTCATAGGTAGGGTATATAAAAGCATGAGGAATGGGACATAGACATTAATGTTCATAGGTACGTTATATAACAGTATGAGTAATGGGACATACCCATTAATGTTCATAGGTAGGGTATATAACAGTATGAGGAATGGGATATAACCATTAATGTTCTTAGGTAGGGTATATAAGAGGATGAGGAATGGGACATAACCATTAATGTTCATAGGTAGGCTATATAGCAGCTTGAGGAATGGGACATAACGATTAATGTTCATAGGTAGGGTATATAACAGCATGAGGAATGGGACATAACCATTAATGTTCATAGGTAGGGTATATAACAGTATGAAGAATGGGTCATGGCCATTAATGTTCATAGGTATGGTATATAACAGGATGAGGAATGGGACATAACTATTAATGTTCATAGGTAGATTATATTACATTATGAGAAATGGGTCATACCCATTAACGTTCATAAGTAGGGTATATAACAGGATGAGAAATGGGTCATACCCATTAATGTTCATCGGTAGGGTATATAACAGTATGAGGAATGGGACATAGCCATTAATGTTCATAGGTAAGTTATATAACAGTATGAGGAATGGTACATAACCATTAATGTTCATAGGTAGGGTATATAACAGTATGAGGAATGGGACATAGCCATTAATGTTCATAGGTAGGGTATATAACTGGATGAGGAATGGGATATAACCATTAATGTTCATAGGTAGGGTATATAACAGTATGAGGAATGGTAAATAACCATTAATGTTCATAGATAGGGTATATAACGGGATGAGGAATGAGACAAAACCATTAATGTTCATAGGTAGGGTATATAACAGCATGAGGAATGGGACATAACCATTAATGTTCAAAGGTAGGGTATATAACAGTATGAGGAATGGGACATAACCATTAATGTTCATAGGTAGGGTATATAAGAGGATGAGGAATGGGACATCACCATTAGTGTTCATAGGTAGGGTATATAACAGCATGAGGAATGGGACATAACCATTAATGTTCAAAGGTAGGGTATATAACAGTATGAGGAATGGGACAAAACCATTAATGTTTATAGGTAGGGTATATAAGAGGATGAGGAATGGGACATAACCATTAATGTTCATAGGTAGGGTATATAACAGCATGAGGAATGGGACATAACCATTAATATTCATAGATAGGGTATATAACAGTATGAGGAATGGGACATAACCATTAATGTACATAGGTAGGGTATATAACGGGATGAGGATTGAGACATATACATTAATGTTTATAGGTAGGGTATATAAAACCATGAGGAATGGGACATAACCATTAATGTTCATAGGTAGGGTATATAAAACCATGAGGAATGGGACATAACCATTAATGTTCATAGGTAGGGTATATAACAGTATGAGGAATGGGACATAACCATTAATGTTCATAGGTAGAGTATATCAGTGGGTGAGGAATAGGACATAGCCATCAATATTCATAGGTAGGGTATATTACAGGATGAGGAATGGGACATAGCCATTAATGTTCATAGGTAGGGTATATAAAAGCATGAGGAATGGGACATAACCATTAATGTTCATAGGTAGGGTATATAACAGCATGAGGAATGGGACATAACCATTAATGTTCATAGGTAGGGTATATAACAGTATGAAGAATGGGTCATTGCCATTAATGTTCATAGGTAGGGTATATAAAAGGATGAGGAATGAGACATAGCCATTAATGTTCATAGGTAGGGTATATAACAGGATGAGGAATGGGACATAGCCATTAATGTTCATAGGTAGGGTATATAAAAGCATGAGGAATGGGACATAGACATTAATGTTCATAGGTACGGTATATAACAGTATGAGTAATGGGACATACCCATTAATGTTCATAGGTAGGGTATATAACAGTAAGAGGAATGGGATATAACCATTAATGTTCTTAGGTAGGGTATATAAGAGGATGAGGAATGGGACATAACCATTAATGTTCATAGGTAGGGTATATAACAGCATGAGGAATGGGACATAACCATTAATGTTCATAGGTAGGGTATATAACAGCATGAGGAATGGGACATAACCATTAATGTTCATAGGTAGGGTATATAACAGTATGAAGAATGGGTCATGGCCATTAATGTTCATAGGTAGGGTATATAAAAGGATGAGGAATGAGACATAGCCATTAATGTTCATAGGTAGGGTATATAACAGGATGAGGAATGGGACATAACTATTAATGTTCATAGGTAGAGTATATTACATTATGAGAAATGGGTCATACCCATTAACGTTCATAGGTAGGGTATATAACAGGATGAGAAATGGGTCATACCCATTAATGTTCATCGGTAGGGTATATAACAGTATGAGGAATGGGACATAGCCATTAATGTTCATAGGTAAGTTATATAACAGTATGAGGAATGGTACATAACCATTAATGTTCATAGGTAGGGTATATAACAGTATGAGGAATGGGACATAGCCATTAATGTTCATAGGTAGGGTATATAACAGGATGAGGAATGGGATATAACCATTAATGTTCAGAGGTAGGGTATATAACAGTATGAGGAATGGTAAATAACCATTAATGTTCATAGATAGGGTATATAACGGGATGAGGAAGGAGACAAAACCATTAATGTTCATAGGTAGGGTATATAACAGCATGAGGAATGGGACATAACCATTAATGTTCAAAGGTAGGGTATATAACAGTATGAGGAATGGGACATAACCATTAATGTTCATAGGTAGGGTATATAAGAGGATGAGGAATGGGACATCACCATTAGTGTTCATAGGTAGGGTATATAACAGCATGAGGAATGGGACATAACCATTAATGTTCAAAGGTAGGGTATATAACAGTATGAGGAATGGGACAAAACCATTAATGTTTATAGGTAGGGTATATAAGAGGATGAGGAATGGGACATAACCATTAATGTTCATAGGTAGGGTATATAACAGCATGAGGAATGGGACATAACCATTAATATTCATATATAGGGTATATAACAGTATGAGGAATGGGACATAACCATTAATGTACATAGGTAGGGTATATAACGGGATGAGGAATGAGACATATCCATTAATATTTATAGGTAGGGTATATAACAGGATGAGGAATGGGACATAACCATTAATGTTCATAGGTAGGGTATATAACAGTATGAGGAATGGGACATAAACATTAATGTTCATAGGTAGGGTATATAACAGTATGAGGAATGGGACATAACCATTAATGTTCATAGGCAGGGTATATCAGTGGGTGAGGAATAGGACATAGCCATTAATATTCATAGGTAGGGTATATTACAGGATGAGGAATGGGACATAGCCATTAATGTTCATAGGTAGGGTATATAAAAGCATGAGGAATGGGACATAGACATTAATGTTCATAGGTACGGTATATAACAGTATGAGTAATGGGACATACCCATTAATGTTCATAGGTAGGGTATATAACAGTATGAGGAATGGGATGTAACCATTAATGTTCTTAGGTAGGGTATATAAGAGGATGAGGAATGGGACATAACCATTAATGTTCATAGGTAGGGTATATAACAGCATGAGGAATGGGACATAACCATTAATGTTCATAGGTAGGGTATATAACAGCATGAGGAATGGGACATAACCATTAATGTTCATAGGTAGGGTATATAACATTATGAAGAATGGGTCATGGCCATTAATGTTCATAGGTAGGGTATATAAAAGGATGAGGAATGAGACATAGCCATTAATGTTCATAGGTAGGGTATATAACAGGATGAGGAATGGGACATAACTATTAATGTTCATAGGTAGAGTATATTACATTATGAGAAATGGGTCATACCCATTAACTTTCATAGGTAGGGTATATAACAGGATGAGAAATGGGTCATACCCATTAATGTTCATCGGTAGGGTATATAACAGTATGAGGAATGGGACATAGCCATTAATGTTCATAGGTAAGTTATATAACAGTATGAGGAATGGTACATAACCATTAATGTTCATAGGTAGGGTATATAACAGTATGAGGAATGGGACATAGCCATTAATGTTCATAGGTAGGGTATATAACAGGATGAGGAATGGGATATAACCATTAATGTTCATAGGTAGGGTATATAACAGTATGAGGAATGGTAAATAACCATTAATGTTCATAGATAGGGTATATAACGGGATGAGGAATGAGACAAAACCATTAATGTTCATAGGTAGGGTATATACCAGCATGAGGAATGGGACATAACCATTAATGTTCAAAGGTAGGGTATATCAGTGGGTGAGGAATAGGACATAGCCATTAATATTCATAGGTAGGGTATATTACAGGATGAGGAATGGGACATAGCCATTAATGTTCATAGGTAGGGTATATAAAAGCATGAGGAATGGGACATAGACATTAATGTTCATAGGTACGGTATATAACAGTATGAGTAATGGGACATACCCATTAATGTTCATAGGTAGGGTATATAACAGTATGAGGAATGGGATATAACCATTAATGTTCTTAGGTAGGGTATATAAGAGGATGAGGAATGGGACATAACCATTAATGTTCATAGGTAGGGTATATAACAGCATGAGGAATGGGACATAACCATTAATGTTCATAGGTAGGGCATATAACAGCATGAGGAATGGGACATAACCATTAATGTTCATAGGTAGGGTATATAACAGTATGAAGAATGGGTCATGGCCATTAATGTTCATAGGTAGGGTATATAAAAGGATGAGGAATGAGACATAGCCATTAATGTTCATAGGTAGGGTATATAACGGGATCAGGAATGAGACATAACCATTAATGTTTATAGGTAGGGCATATAAAAGCATGACGAATGGGACATAGCCATTAATGTTCATAGGTAGGGTATATAACGGGATGAGGAATGAGACATAACCATTAATGTTTATAGGTAGGGTATATAACAGAATAAGAAATGGGACATAACGATAGGTAGGGTATATAACAGTATGAGGAATGGGACATAGCCATTAATGTTCATAGGTAGGGTATATAAAAGCATGAGGAATGGGACATAACCAATAATGTTCATAGGTAGGATATATAAAAGCATGAGGAATGGGACATAACCATTAATGTTCATAGGTAGGGTATATAACAGCATGAGGAATGGGACATAACCATTAATGTTCAAAGGTAGGGTATATAACAGTATGAGGAATGGGACATAACCATTCATGTTCATAGGTAGGGTATATAAGAGGATGAGGAATGGGACATAACCATTAATGTTCATAGGTAGGGTATATAACAGCATGAGGAATGGGACATAACCATTAATGTTCAAAGGTAGGGTATATAACAGTATGAGGAATGGGACATAGCCATTAATGTTCATAGGTAGGGTATATAAGAGGATGAGGAATAGGACATAACCATTAATGTTCATAGGTATGGTATATAACAGCATGAGGAATGGGACATAACCATTAATGTTCATAGGTAGGGTATATAACAGCATGAGGAATGGGACATACCCATTAATGTTCATAGGTAGGGTATATAACAGGATGAGGAATGGGACATAACTATTAATGTTCATATGTAGAGTATATTACATTATGAGACATGGGTCATACCCATTAACGTTCATAGGTAGGGTATATAACAGGATGAGAAATGGGTCATACCCATTAATGTTCATCGGTAGGGTATATAACAGTATGAGGAATGGGACATAGCCATTAATGTTCATAGGTAAGTTATATAACAGGATGAGGAATGGGACATAACCATTAATGTTCATAGGTAGGGTATATAACAGCATGAGGAATGGGACATAACCATTAATGTTTATAGGTCGGGTATATAACAGGATGAGGAATGGGACATAACAATTAATGTTCATAGGTTGGGTATATAACTGTATGAGGGATGGGACATAACCATTAATGTTCATAGGTAAGGTATATAACAGCATGAGGAATGGTACATAACCATTAATGTTCATAGGTAGGGTATATAACAGTATGAGGAATGGGACATAGCCATTAATGTTCATAGGTAGGGTATATAACAGGATGAGGAATGGGATATAACCATTAATGTTCCTAGGTAAGGTATATAACAGGATGAGGAATGGGACATAACCATTAATGTTCATAGGTAGGGTATATAACAGTATGAGGAATGGGACATAGCCATTAATGTTCATAGGTAGGGTATATAACAGTATGAAGAATGGGTCATGGCCATTAATGTTCATAGGTAGGGTATATAAAAGGATGAGGAATGAGACATAGCCATTAATGTTCATAGGTAGGGTATATAACAGGATGAGGAATGGGACATAGCCATTAATGTTCATAGGTAGGGTATATAAAAGCATGAGGAATGGGACATAGACATTAATGTTCATAGGTACGGTATATAACAGTATGAGTAATGGGACATACCCATTAATGTTCATAGGTAGGGTATATAACAGTAAGAGGAATGGGATATAACCATTAATGTTCTTAGGTAGGGTATATAAGAGGATGAGGAATGGGACATAACCATTAATGTTCATAGGTAGGGTATATAACAGCATGAGGAATGGGACATAACCATTAATGTTCATAGGTAGGGTATATAACAGCATGAGGAATGGGACATAACCATTAATGTTCATAGGTAGGGTATATAACAGTATGAAGAATGGGTCATGGCCATTAATGTTCATAGGTAGGGTATATAAAAGGATGAGGAATGAGACATAGCCATTAATGTTCATAGGTAGGGTATATAACAGGATGAGGAATGGGACATAACTATTAATGTTCATAGGTAGAGTATATTACATTATGAGAAATGGGTCATACCCATTAACGTTCATAGGTAGGGTATATAACAGGATGAGAAATGGGTCATACCCATTAATGTTCATCGGTAGGGTATATAACAGTATGAGGAATGGGACATAGCCATTAATGTTCATAGGTAAGTTATATAACAGTATGAGGAATGGTACATAACCATTAATGTTCATAGGTAGGGTATATAACAGTATGAGGAATGGGACATAGCCATTAATGTTCATAGGTAGGGTATATAACAGGATGAGGAATGGGATATAACCATTAATGTTCAGAGGTAGGGTATATAACAGTATGAGGAATGGTAAATAACCATTAATGTTCATAGATAGGGTATATAACGGGATGAGGAAGGAGACAAAACCATTAATGTTCATAGGTAGGGTATATAACAGCATGAGGAATGGGACATAACCATTAATGTTCAAAGGTAGGGTATATAACAGTATGAGGAATGGGACATAACCATTAATGTTCATAGGTAGGGTATATAAGAGGATGAGGAATGGGACATCACCATTAGTGTTCATAGGTAGGGTATATAACAGCATGAGGAATGGGACATAACCATTAATGTTCAAAGGTAGGGTATATAACAGTATGAGGAATGGGACAAAACCATTAATGTTTATAGGTAGGGTATATAAGAGGATGAGGAATGGGACATAACCATTAATGTTCATAGGTAGGGTATATAACAGCATGAGGAATGGGACATAACCATTAATATTCATAGATAGGGTATATAACAGTATGAGGAATGGGACATAACCATTAATGTACATAGGTAGGGTATATAACGGGATGAGGAATGAGACATATCCATTAATATTTATAGGTAGGGTATATAACAGGATGAGGAATGGGACATAACCATTAATGTTCATAGGTAGGGTATATAACAGGATGAGGAATGGGACATAACCATTAATGTTCATAGGCAGGGTATATCAGTGGGTGAGGAATAGGACATAGCCATTAATATTCATAGGTAGGGTATATTACAGGATGAGGAATGGGACATAGCCATTAATGTTCATAGGTAGGGTATATAAAAGCATGAGGAATGGGACATAGACATTAATGTTCATAGGTACGGTATATAACAGTATGAGTAATGGGACATACCCATTAATGTTCATAGGTAGGGTATATAACAGTATGAGGAATGGGATATAACCATTAATGTTCTTAGGTAGGGTATATAAGAGGATGAGGAATGGGACATAACCATTAATGTTCATAGGTAGGGTATATAACAGCATGAGGAATGGGACATAACCATTAATGTTCATAGGTAGGGTATATAACAGCATGAGGAATGGGACATAACCATTAATGTTCATAGGTAGGGTATATAACATTATGAAGAATGGGTCATGGCCATTAATGTTCATAGGTAGGGTATATAAAAGGATGAGGAATGAGACATAGCCATTAATGTTCATAGGTAGGGTATATAACAGGATGAGGAATGGGACATAACTATTAATGTTCATAGGTAGAGTATATTACATTATGAGAAATGGGTCATACCCATTAACTTTCATAGGTAGGGTATATAACAGGATGAGAAATGGGTCATACCCATTAATGTTCATCGGTAGGGTATATAACAGTATGAGGAATGGGACATAGCCATTAATGTTCATAGGTAAGTTATATAACAGTATGAGGAATGGTACATAACCATTAATGTTCATAGGTAGGGTATATAACAGTATGAGGAATGGGACATAGCCATTAATGTTCATAGGTAGGGTATATAACAGGATGAGGAATGGGATATAACCATTAATGTTCATAGGTAGGGTATATAACAGTATGAGGAATGGTAAATAACCATTAATGTTCATAGATAGGGTATATAACGGGATGAGGAATGAGACAAAACCATTAATGTTCATAGGTAGGGTATATACCAGCATGAGGAATGGGACATAACCATTAATGTTCAAAGGTAGGGTATATCAGTGGGTGAGGAATAGGACATAGCCATTAATATTCATAGGTAGGGTATATTACAGGATGAGGAATGGGACATAGCCATTAATGTTCATAGGTAGGGTATATAAAAGCATGAGGAATGGGACATAGACATTAATGTTCATAGGTACGGTATATAACAGTATGAGTAATGGGACATACCCATTAATGTTCATAGGTAGGGTATATAACAGTATGAGGAATGGGATATAACCATTAATGTTCTTAGGTAGGGTATATAAGAGGATGAGGAATGGGACATAACCATTAATGTTCATAGGTAGGGTATATAACAGCATGAGGAATGGGACATAACCATTAATGTTCATAGGTAGGGCATATAACAGCATGAGGAATGGGACATAACCATTAATGTTCATAGGTAGGGTATATAACAGTATGAAGAATGGGTCATGGCCATTAATGTTCATAGGTAGGGTATATAAAAGGATGAGGAATGAGACATAGCCATTAATGTTCATAGGTAGGGTATATAACGGGATCAGGAATGAGACATAACCATTAATGTTTATAGGTAGGGCATATAAAAGCATGACGAATGGGACATAGCCATTAATGTTCATAGGTAGGGTATATAACGGGATGAGGAATGAGACATAACCATTAATGTTTATAGGTAGGGTATATAACAGAATAAGAAATGGGACATAACCATAGGTAGGGTATATAACAGTATGAGGAATGGGACATAGCCATTAATGTTCATAGGTAGGGTATATAAAAGCATGAGGAATGGGACATAACCAATAATGTTCATAGGTAGGATATATAAAAGCATGAGGAATGGGACATAACCATTAATGTTCATAGGTAGGGTATATAACAGCATGAGGAATGGGACATAACCATTAATGTTCAAAGGTAGGGTATATAACAGTATGAGGAATGGGACATAACCATTCATGTTCATAGGTAGGGTATATAAGAGGATGAGGAATGGGACATAACCATTAATGTTCATAGGTAGGGTATATAACAGCATGAGGAATGGGACATAACCATTAATGTTCAAAGGTAGGGTATATAACAGTATGAGGAATGGGACATAGCCATTAATGTTCATAGGTAGGGTATATAAGAGGATGAGGAATAGGACATAACCATTAATGTTCATAGGTATGGTATATAACAGCATGAGGAATGGGACATAACCATTAATGTTCATAGGTAGGGTATATAACAGGATGAGGAATGGGACATAACTATTAATGTTCATATGTAGAGTATATTACATTATGAGACATGGGTCATACCCATTAACGTTCATAGGTAGGGTATATAACAGGATGAGAAATGGGTCATACCCATTAATGTTCATCGGTAGGGTATATAACAGTATGAGGAATGGGACATAGCCATTAATGTTCATAGGTAAGTTATATAACAGGATGAGGAATGGGACATAACCATTAATGTTCATAGGTAGGGTATATAACAGCATGAGGAATGGGACATAACCATTAATGTTTATAGGTCGGGTATATAACAGGATGAGGAATGGGACATAACAATTAATGTTCATAGGTTGGGTATATAACTGTATGAGGGATGGGACATAACCATTAATGTTCATAGGTAAGGTATATAACAGCATGAGGAATGGTACATAACCATTAATGTTCATAGGTAGGGTATATAACAGTATGAGGAATGGGACATAGCCATTAATGTTCATAGGTAGGGTATATAACAGGATGAGGAATGGGATATAACCATTAATGTTCCTAGGTAAGGTATATAACAGGATGAGGAATGGGACATAACCATTAATGTTCATAGGTAGGGTATATAACAGTATGAGGAATGGGACATAGCCATTAATGTTCATAGGTAGGGTATATAACAGGATGAGGAATGGGATATAACCATTAATGTTCCTAGGTAAGGTATATAACAGGATGAGGAATGGGACATAACCATTAATGTTCATAGGTAGGGTATATAACAGTATGAGGAATGGGACATAACCATTAATGTTCATAGGTAGGGTATATAACAGTATGAGGAATGGGACATAACCATTCATGTTCATAGGTAGGGTATATAACAGTATGAGGAATGGGACATAGCCATTAATGTTCATAGGTAGGGTATATAACAGGATGAGGAATGGGACATAACCATTAATGTTCATAGGTAGGGTATATAACAGTATGAGGAATGGGACATAACCATTAATGTTCATAGGTAGGGTATATAACAGTATGAGGAATGGGACATAACCATTAATGTTCATAGGTAGGGTATATAACAGTATGAGGAATGGGACATAGCCATTAATGTTCATTGAAATGTCAACAATTCTCCTCAAGTCTCTCTGACTCTTCTCACTATTCTGTCCAATCTTTATAATAATACTGTTGTCTGGATGGTCGCAACGTGTCCTCTTATTATCATTATTTTACTCTTCTGAGAGTTTTTCTTTTTACATCAGCGTTAGCTGATCGTTTCTCACTGGTGTTTGGGTGACACTTAGTCACCTCAAGTCCCCAAGACTCTTCAAGTTATTCTGGCCGATTTTAATAATGCTATAGTTTAAATGTTTTCTACTCGTAATCTTATTTTCAAGTTCTCCAGTACCTGTTCCAATTCTTTAGTGACTGTACTGAGCGCACGAATTCCAATTGTGTTGGGGTGTCCCCTATAGATGGACTCGACCTCATGTGACATATACCAACTGAGCGGTCCTCTGCACAGTCGCAGTCTCAGACGCAGTCTCGAACTGTCTCGGTTCTGTCTTAGCGAGTCGTTACCAAGAGCGGTAATATTCCTGATTGTTAAGCTGAGGAAGGTTTTCTCCAAGCTATCGTTTGTGTATGTCTTATTTTCCTTCATTATATTTCTTATTACTTATTTCTGTGTCGTGTTATCATTTGAACCTCCCCTTGACCACAACAAATTTGTTTCACCGTCACATCCATATTCAATAGTTTTTTTTTTTTCAGTTCTCTAGCAAATTGTAAATGCTAATCTCTCCTTTTGCTTTCCTTCAGTTTTATCCTGTGGCCAGCCGGAATGGTAAAATCCGCTGTTCGTTAGGTTCTTTTTTTTTTTTTTTTTTTTTTTTGACTATCAGTAGGTCTGGTCGTCTGGCCGAGATTAGGTGATCCGTTTGTATCTCAAAATCCCTAAGAATTTTGTGCGTCTGATTTTCTAGGATGGATTCTGGGTTGTGCATATACCAATTGTTCGTATGGTCAAATTTTAACGTCTTGCACACTTCTTAGTGGCTTACCTTTCTCACCCAGTCTAGTGTCTAGTCATATACTCTGTTTGTACTAATTTACTGCATTCACTTATGATGTGATTGATTGTTTCGCTTTTTAACACATAATCCACATCTTCTATAATGTTTATTTCATTCCTTGCGAGTTTTTCACACCAACATTAGCTAGTAGCCTTTCACGAGGGTGTGAATGTCAGTATGTCTTGTTATAGTAAAATACATCAAATCTCTTCTGATTCACCCACTTAACTCTTCATACACCTAACTTCTAAAACACACAAACACAGACCGACAGACATCGACACTGCAGAAGAAAGTAATAGCTATCGGATGTTGACCCAACAACGGACATTGTCAAACTTAGAAAATCATGGCTTCTGCGCATAGGCTCCGCGCATAGTCTATCCAAAATCCCCAGAAAATTCTCAAGTTATAAAAAAAGGTCTATTTTTCAACCAATCATTTTTTTCCACAAGTAATATTTTTTGGAGCCGGTGTTTGATGTTGGGAACATATAAATAGGACAAACAGAGGTCACACGCGAGTTGAATCGTCGGCCGTCCAAAGAGCATCACCCGACAACACCGTCCGACCAGATCAATTCAACCGCTTGTTGCCGAATACACAACCCTGCGTCAGCCGGACAGATATTTCATCCGCTTGTTTGTTTTATTTATTCAATAAACAAAATAAACTAAATCTTCTCGTCAGTCTTATTTTTCTTGCAACCACACGCTTGTATATAACAATCTCCTCAGGTTCCAGGACTCCTCTGAGTATTCTTGCCGATTTCTTACAGTGCTGTAGTCTGTATGGTCTCGATTCTACCTCTGATTTCCATATTCATCCAGTCTTTTTTCCTAAACCAAAGGGAACAATTGTAAGTGCACCAACTGTAATTGGTTACACCATTACCGTCATGTCCCATAGTTTTTTCAACTCTCTGGCAAGATCCATTATTATCATTGTTACATTGATTCATTCTTGTTTCATTCAGGCATTCGCATGAATTATTTTTTATTTGTTGTGTTTTCCATGTTATCATAAATTACATTTTTTCACCTTTTTTGTACATTGTCACTTGGGTAACGAAATCGTGCTGTCGAAATAAAAAGTCTGATTTGATGTTTTTGATTGAATAAAAAAAAGTCAAGTACATTTAATGGAAGTCTTTGAGAGGAGAACAGTGCAAGGCACCTATAACACCTGTGACATGACAGACAGCCATTTCGAAACTGAATGACGTCTCGATATTCAAAACTAAAAAAAAAAAAAATTTCCCATTAACGAAAGAAAAGGGAGAAAAATAAATCAGGTATTTACCTCTCTCCATGAATCCACGTTACCTGAGGGTTGTTTTTTTTTTTACAAAGCTAATTTTTTAAAGACTCAAAACGGATTAGGGGTCACAGAGATCAGAAAAATTTCGTTAAGGTCTCTGGCAGAACCGTGCTGTAAATTTTTGTTTTATGTTATCCAACCAAAAATGTGTAGATCTTGGTTTGAATAGCGTATACGCAGTGTCAACGACGTTTGCTGATTGTCAGTTTCACGTCTTTAAAATTCTGAGACCAAGATTCTGGTGGTTTGATGATCATATAGGCAAGAAACTGAAAGTCAACAAGCGCCGCTGACTCTGTGTCTACGCTATCCAAACATAGAAATCACCCCTCTCTCTCTCTCTCTCTCTCTCTCTCTCTAAATATATGCGTGTGTGTGTGTGTGAAATTTATTTATTTGTCAGAAACCAAACAACGAGAGTTGTCTTTGTTTGTCCTTGTTTCTCCAGCAGTAACCAGTATTTCTTGTTCGTCTAACTTGAATAGTTTGTGAGATGGGAAGAATGTAGCTCAACAGCTGCTGTTTTGTTGGTTGCGGGACAGAAAATTTGTTCAAGGTAGCATGCATCATTCTGGTGTAGTTCCCAACTAGCTTTTTTTTCTATGTGTTTTGTTCGGGTCTATGTTAGGCATCCATACAGTAGTACTGACACATCCACTGCTTGAAAGAAATCCCTCTATATTTTATCGGGTAGATTAGATTTTCATATGATCAATAACCTATTAATAGCATTCTACACTTTCACTGAGTGTATGTTAACATCATTTTTGGTAGATGAGATGTGGCTGCCGAGGTATGTAAAGTGGTCTAATAATCTTATAGGCTTAGCACTTAGAGTGAAGATGACTACTTCTTGTTTAAAACACATGTACTCGATTTTAGTGATACCCATGTAGAGACCAATGTCTCCTGCTGCTTTTTCTAGTCTACTCAGTAGGCATTCTGTTTGGGAAAGTGTATTTGCGAAAAGTGCAAGATCATCTGCGTAGACTGCGTCTGTCAGTTTTTTTAAGATATCATCTGCTTCTGGCTTTTTTCAATGGGAAACCATTTTCTTTCACTAGATCTATGGATGTTCGAAGCACGTTATCTGGGGCTAATGTATCACCTTGTAAAACTCAAGTGACAAGAAGAAATCTACGAACAGTTGTGTTACCTCGAGATTCTTAACACATACTCTTTCGATGATTTTCAGAATCCGTGAAATTGTGTAAGCAGGGCATTAAAAACCTGAGCTGTGACACCAGCTAAAGTTATCATCATCATCATCATCATCATGTCGTGCCGCCAGCACGGATACCCTACACCACGGGCACCTATGATCGATAGGCTATCGATAGCTGTCCATGCCTTCGTCAGCCGCGTGTCGATGTCTTTTTCGGTTGATGAGACACTGCTTCCTGGGTAGATGAGTTTGTCTACCAGTTTCAGAGAGGTTCCGTCTAGTGTGGAAATATCGCCTGTTTGATTAAAGCACATGTATTCAGTTTTGTGTGCATTGACATGGAGGCCAATGATTCTGTAAATCTCATTCACTCTGAGGTTATCTTTCTTGGAAAAGGGAAGGATGCAATTTTTCATCCATTCCTCTATTGAGTTTTATTTTTAAACTGCTTTGCATATTCGGAGAAGTAAGTAATCAAATTTTCTTGTCTTCCAAATTTTAGAGGGTATTTCATCAAGATCTGCAGCTTTTCCGTTTTTGTTTTTTTTTCAATACTGTGTCAACTTCTTCCTCCATTAACTGGCCTAGTTTGATATCTAGTTGGCCATTGATATTTTTGGATAGGTTTGTTAAAGACTTTTGGAGGATTTCAAAGCAGATTATTGAAATGTTCATTCCACTTCAGACGTCGTTTCTCTTGGCTGTTAGCTTTTAGTTTTGCTCTCGAGGTGATCTTCCTTCGGTTCATTTTATTTACTGTCCTCCACGTTATTTGTGATCGTCTATCTTCAAACGAATCTTTAATTTAATCGATTTGACCTTGGATGTACTCTAATAATTATTTTTGCTATTTGATGGTCGTTCACCGAAGTTTGAGTGACAGCAAGTCTCGTCAAGTCTTCATGGCTCTTCTCTGTATTGTTGCCGATATCAACAATACGATAGTTTAGATGGTCTCGGCTCTTCGTCTGATTTCTAACTCTTTCAGCCCCCTTGCCAAGCCTTTTTTTAATTTTTTTTTTTTTTGGTGGGGGCGGGGGGCTTTTATTTTCATTGTTTTTATTGTTTTTGGTTTTGCGGTGTTTTTGGCAATTACCACTGGCTCTGGTCTTCTGACCAACATTTGAATACTTGTTTGTAGCTCAAAATCCCGGAGAATTTTGTGGTTTGTGCATTTACTATTTGTTCGTATAATCAAATTTAAATTACTTGCACAATTCCTATTGGATCATTCTCCCCACCCAGCCATGTCTACTCTATCTGCGCTAGTTTGCTATATTCGCTTATTATTAATGGTTTCGTCTTTGAAACCACACAACATACTCTTGCAATTTTTTTCGTATTATCGATATTGTGTCTAGTCTCGTACTCTTTTTGAGTAAATTTGAAGTAGTCATTATTATTATTATTATTCACTCATTAGAGTTTTTCACATCAGCGTTAGCCGATTGTTTTTCACTGAAGTCTGAGTGACAGCAAGTCTCCTCAAGTCTCCAGAACTCTTCTTAGTATTCTAGCCGTTCTCAGTAATGCTGTCGTTTGGATGGTCTCCACTCGTCCGCCAACTTCCAAGTCCTCTAGTCCCTTTAGCAATCCTTTAGTTACTGTTCCAAAAGCACCAATTACAATTGGTATAATTGTCACCTGCATTTTCCACAGTTTTTTCAATTCCCTAGCAAGGTCGAGGTACTTATCCTTCTTTTCACATTCTTTCAGTTTTATTCTGTGGTCAGCCGGGACAGCAAAGTTGACTATTTTGCAAGTTCTCTTTTTTTTGTTGATTCTTATTAAGTCTGGTCTTCTGGTTGGGATTATTATTATTATTATTATTACTTTACTCCTTACGAGTTTTTCACACCGGCGCTAGATGGTGGACTTTCAATGGAGTCTGAGTGACAACAAGTTTCCTCAGGTTTCCGGGAATCTTCTGATATCTAGGTCGATCCTAACCATGCTGAAGTCAACATGGACTCTGGTGTTCTTTCGATTTCCAGCAGTTCCAATCCCCTTTTCCAATCCTTTGGAGACTGTTCCAAGTGCACCAGACACAACTAGTATCACAGTTAGCCGTATATTCAGCCGGGTTTTTTTAGTTCTCCGGCAAGGTCCAAGTATTTTTTATCACTTTGTTTTCTTTTATTTTCAATCTGTGGTCCACTGGAATGACAAAATCTACTAGATAACAAGTTCTTTTTTCTTTGTTTTTCGTTAATTAGGACAAGGTCTGGTCTTCTTGTTGGAATTAGGCTTTCTGTTTTTATCTCAAAATCCCTGACATTTTCATGCCTTTCATTTTCTTGGTCCGATTCTGGTTTGTGCGTACACTTTTTATTGCAATGATAATGGAATGGAGTTAGAAGAAGAAGAAAAGATAGTCAGATAAAAAAATCTAAAGCCATTCACAAAGAACCTAGCAATTGGCCAACACCGACGATTACCAACAAACTACGAACTACGAATAAATAACCATCAAATCTTCAATACTCCGTTGTCATGGGTTCCTCCCTTGTCCTTTCTCAGAATGGTCCAGAATATCTAAAAAAAAAAAAAAAGGGTGGGACTACCCACGTGTTTATTTCTTAGATGAGATTTCTTTTGCAGAGTTTGATTTCGAGAATCCTTCTGAGATTCTCTTTTCTTATTTTTTCCTTCATCTCTACTTGTTTTACAGTTCCCGTGTTATTATTATTATTATTATTATTATTATTATTATTATTATTATTAATTTATTTATTCAAATGAGTATTTCTTTTGGTTAATTTATTCATATTTTTATTTATTTTTTGTTTTGTGCATTCATAATTTTTATTTATCTTTTATTTTTATTCATTAATTGTTGCATTTAAATCCTGTGTATTTTTATTCTATTTATTTTTTATCTTATTATTGTTTTTATTTTTTGTTGGGTGGAGAGACTCTGTGTGTGTGTGTGTGTGTGTGTGTGTGTGTGTGTGTGTGTGTGTGTGTGTGTGTGAAGTGGTTAATTAATACTTTTTTTGTTTTTGTTTTGATTAACTGTTACTTCTAGAAAGTTTATTTCGTATAGGTTGATTTTTATATCAATATCAAATCTTTTTGTCTGTATTTTTTCTATTTTGTTTTTTTTTCTTTTAGGAAGACATTGGTTTTCTACAAGATTAATAAAAAAATTTTTTAGGAAGATATTGGTTTTCTACAATAAGATTAATAAATGAATTTTGTTTTTTGTGACGAAATTGGTTTTCTACCATAAGATTAATAAATAAATTTTGTTTTTTGTGAAGGAATTAGTTTTCTACAATAAGATTAATAGATAAATTTCGTTTTTTTAGGAAGATATTGGTTTTCTACAATAAAATTAATAAATAAATGTTAGTTTTTTTAGGAAGGAATTATTTTTCTACAATAAAAAATTGGTTTACTACAATACGATTAATACCAGAGTAAGAAAAGAATTTGGTTTTAAAACAAGAAAGTGTCCACTGCAACTAGGTGAACAAAATAATTTCGAAAAAGACCTCAATGACTTAGTAAAAAAAAATAAAATTTCTCAATGATCTACTCATTCAAAAAAAAACTCAAAAGTGAAAAAAAAACGTCATCTAACTTCTTTATTCCTTCATACAACACAAAGAGTGTCCAGTTGATGGGATACACTTTGGCCAGCTGTGGTGTTAGCGGCACGAATCTGGTCGGGTGTGTCTCGTTAGTGGACATGCCTAGAACCTCAAGGGTCCGTCCCCACCAGCCTCTAGCCTTCTCGGAGGGGCTGGGTTTGTCGCCCGGCGTCTGAGGCGCTCCTTTTTGGGGGAGTGCCAACGGGGTCCGAGGCATTTTGGGGGCCGCCAGACCCGTCTGGAATGCGGCCCTGTGCCTGGACCTGCCCTAAAAAGGGCCTTATGCCACACTCGTTCAGTTGGTGGGACGGTAAAAAAAATAGCACAATAAATGACCAAGAAAAATATTTCTAAACTTGGTATTAATTCGTCATCTTCTCGGCCGAAATAAAGAAGTTTGGTGATTTTTAATCTTATATATATCCACTTCTTGAAAGGATATAAGTAAAAGTAAAGTTGTCTCCCTTTAGTCGAGGGCGACCAGAAGGCTCCCTTTTCAATTGCGACTACACCGAGGTGTAGGGGAAGGCGCTACTCCTTTCCCAGGATTGCTCCACTTTATCCTTGGTACGTACCTTACATTGCTGAGTGTTAAGCAAGTAGGTATCAAGTACCATTTTTAAAGTCTTTGGTATGACTCGACCTGGGATTGAACCCAGGTCTCCCGGACCATTGGCGAAAATCCTCCATCTTCTTTATTCTGTCCGAAAAGATAATGAACATATAGAAAGTAAAATCAAAATTTCATAATAAATGACCGGAAAAAAAATATCACAAAACATAGAAAAGGGCATAAAAATACACAACGAGACATAAAGAAAAAAACAAGAGAAATAGAAGATAAATTCAACCTCGATATCCACATAAACTGATTAACGAAATCACACACATTCATAACACAAAAACGACAGAAAGAAAACTTGACAAATAAATCAACACGAAGTCTAATAAACCCAACAAAAAGTGAACGAGGTAAAGTAAAATTGTTTAAAGAAATTAATACAGAATTAAGAAACAGCAATAAAAATTCACCAATGAAAAAATACAAGAATTCTGGCTCAGTAATAAAAAACACAAATAAAACTGTGTATTTTTACAAATAGATATCAATGATTTCTATGTATCAGTTAGAGAAAATATATTAAGTAAGGCCCTCACTTTAGCTAATAGATACATAAAAAATCATCTAATTTCTTTATTCCGTCCGACAAGATAAGGAACTTATAGACAGTAAAATCAAAATTGCACAATAAATAACCTGAAAAAATATTACTAAACATAGAAAAGGGCATAAAAATACATAACGAGATATAAACATAGTGTTGTATACTATTTGGTGATGTCAGTCATAACAGTAATACAATAGATATACAAAAACAGGAAAACTCTTTCGTTTCCAGATACGAACGGGTTTATTAATTCCTGGCTTCGGTCCATAGCGACACGAGGAGAGAGACACAATTCTTAAAAGTCTTTGCTAACCATACTATGCTGACCCCACCCCAATGCGCGGTGCATCTTGTTATGTTTAAGATCTCTGTCGGTAGAGATCTGAAAAACCCAACTACATCTTTTAACGGTAGAAACCCTACTCTCGTCTTCAACAGTCAAAATCCAACAGATGTCTTTTCAAAAACCTCAAATTCTCAGGACCATCTCTTCTGGGCATGACGTCATCCACACTCCACCCCCATTTCCTGTCTGGGGGTTTATTATGACAAATGGTGATTGTCATATCCTTTCCCTTGGGAAAGGTATGAAACCCTTTATTCTCCCAGCTAATAGTTAAATAGTACCACTAGTGTTCTTCTAGGAGAATACCTTTGGCATTGAATTACCTACAAAGGTTGATATGCCATTAAACAAAGAAACCAAACCAAACCAAACCACATAAACTGATTCGCGAAATCACACGCATTCATAATACAAAACATCAGATGTGCCCGTGAAGTAGTCGTTATCGTCGTAGGAATTGGACACTGCGACACGAGTTCAAATCCTGGACGAGACTGATTGCATTTCACATAGCACTAATACCCTTGGGGAAGGTATGAATCCAATTATTCTCCCTCCAGCTATGGGTAAATAGTAGGACAGACTAGGTTCTTCAGCCTTGGTGAGGCAACTCGTCTAGGAGAAGGAAATCTCTGAATTGAAACCTGTTAAACTCCGCTTAAAAATTGACCTTGTGTCATATCCTGCCCGAGCGGAGGGGTTGGGTAAATAGTATAACACAAAACAAAAAAAAGAAAACTTTACAAATTAATTGAGATGATGACTAATAAACCCAAGAAAAAGTAAAATTATGTTTGAAGAAATTAATACAGAATTAAAAAAAACAGCTATAAGAAATTCACCAATGAAAAAATACAAGAATTCTGGCTCAGTAATATAAAACAAAATTGTGTATTTTTACAAATAGATATCAATGATTTCAATCGTTCAATAACGGAAATTATTCAAGATAGAGCTGTAACTTCAGATAATGAAGACTATAAAATTTCACATTACATACAATACTTTACTAGCTCAAATTATAGGAAATACACTTAGAATTAAACAGCGCAGAGTAATTGTGTTTTACGCAGGCAAATAAATCGGACTCAAAATCGGGGTGCAAATAAACAAGGAATTTTTTTATTTACAATTACAGATTGACAAGAATAAGTTACAATACAAACAAAAAGAATTAAAACAGTAAAAAAATAAGTAGAAAAAGAGACAAAATATACTAAAAAAGAATTCAGTAAATAATAAGAAACAGTAATATAAACTTTCCCAAGGGTATTAGTGGAAATTTACTAAGCTTTTTACTTAGATGTGGCACAAGGCCATATGAAAGGGGCACCCAATGAGACTCGAACTCACTCGTGTAGGTTTGCTAGTCGAGCTTGCTAACCATTACACCACCAGAGGCGCCTTCCCAAGGGTATTAGTGCTATGTGAAATGCAATCAGTCTCGTCCATGGTTTGAACTCGTGTCACCGTGTCCATTTCCTACGACGATAACCATTACACCATGGGCACCTCCAAATTAGTATATGTTCTTGAAAGAATATGTTATCAGTTCGTATCAACTGATGTAAAGTTCTTTAATTAATTCATAACCCAAAGTTTTTGCACACCGTGGGTATATGGTTATTTTATAGACTGTCTTATAAATTTCTGAGGATCTTCTTTGTCTCCTGGCACTGCCAACTAGTATCAGTTTCTCACTCACTTTGTTCCCTTCCAACAGGGAACTAAGATTACAGATTTCTCGCGTTACATATCCAATGGCCTGCAAACACGAGTTTCTATATAGTCACTTTTTGAAGACCAACCACATATGTGGCTGACGTGGTTGCCTATATGAGTAGCAGAATCTACGCCCATCATGATCAAAAGCCAGTACGGACGTGTGTCTAAATACTACTGTTCCTGCAAATGTCTGAGGAGCACATTTCATTAGCAACCGTGAGGTGCTTTCTCAAAAAGGAGTACTGATTCGAGGATCATTAAATAAGTTTCCTGACTTTTTTCGTATAGGTACTTTTATTGATAGTACACACATGAAAATCTAGTCCCCTTCCAAGTAATCTCCTCCGGCTGCAATGTACTTGCTGTACCGTTCCAACAACTTCTGGAATGCCCCATCGAAGTCCTCTTGTGTGAGCGTGTCAAGGACCTTCGTCACAGCCTCTTTCATCGCCTCAATTGTCTCATAACGACAGCCTCTAAGCTTAGGGAATAACCAAAAGTCATAGGGAGCAAGGTCTGGACTATAGGGAGGCTGAGGAATTGTCTTGATGCCCATCTTGGTCAAATAGTTTGTGACAAGGATGGAGATATGGACTGGTGTATTGTCCTGATGGAAATGCCACTGACCCGATTCGAAGAGTGCTGGCCTCTTCCGACGGAATCTCTTCCTGAACTCCCTTAAAGCCTCAACATAGTAACCCTAACCCTAACTCAAACTCTTTGGCCAATCAACTCTGGTGTATTGACTTCCTTACTCCTCCCACACCTCTCATCATCCCTCACAGACTCCCTGGCTTCCTTGAATCTCTTATGCCACTCAAAAACTGATGCTCGACTCGTGAAAGATGGTCGAAAAAGCAGTCTGAAGTATTCCATACGTGGCATTCTGTGGCATTTTTTCCAAGTTTAAAACAGAATTTTATTGCATATCGTTCTTCTAAAGTGTCCTCACGTCCAGGTTATATTTTTGAAATTCCCCAGCTGTGACAATCAGGCTTTAGTAGGGTGTATTCGAATTCCTGCAGTAGCTCTTCATTTGAACCTAAAATCATAAAAATTGGTTTGTCATTTCATAAGATGCATAGCAATAACATACTGAATTTTCAAGAGTCTACAACAATTTTAATGTCTGTACAAAAAAGTCTGGAATCTCATTGAATGTACCACGTATGTGCCCTTCCCGGCATCTATTGCTTTCTCACGACGCTTGGTTGAACATGACTTATAGTAATTTACATGATTGGTCATTCACTAAACTTTTTGCTTAGATGTAGCACAAGGCAGTATAAATGGGGCGTCCCATGAGACTCGAACTCTTCATGAAGGTGTGCTAGTCTAGCTTGCTATTACACCACCCGAGGCGCCCTGACTGCTCGTAAGTAGTAATTTACCAAGCTTTTTGCTTAGATGAGGCACAAGACCGTATAAATGGGGCACCCAATTAGACTCGAACTCTTTTGTGAAGGTTTGCTAACCTAGCTTGTTAACCATTACACCACCCTAGGTGCCCTAGTAATTTACTAAGCTTTTTGTTTAGATGTGGCACAAGGCTTTATGAATGGGGCACTCAATAAGATTTGAACTCATTCATGAAGGTTTGCTAGTTTAGCTTGCTAACCATTGTACCACCCGAGGCGCCCTGATTACTCATGAGTATGTACTTACATGGTATCGGCCTGTTTATGGGATTTTGGTGTGCAAAATAGTTTCCATTGAACCATCTCTGAAAAGTATTTTACGGCCCTTTGATTGACAGAAAAACAATTCTTTAACTTTGCAGGGGAAAGTCTTCAAGAAGTTTTTAATCCTTTTTCTTAATCTTCTTTGACCCCATGACCCTGTAGCTGCAACAGCATAGTTGAACTAAAAAGAGCTTACTTCTTTCAATTTTGTCAGTTTTAACATAGAAAAAGAGGAGAAAAGGTTTTAGCCTAAGTGTCACAATTTTTTCTGATACATAGAAATAACAAACAATCAATTGAAAACCATTAAAAACAGCTAAAAAAAAGAATGAATAAATAAAGACAGACACACCACGCATCTTCGACGAAACAATGGGCAGCTACGATGGTGCCAAAGCTTATGAGTTGATAGGAACATACATATTAGCAACATTAGCAGACAACATAAATAAAAACGACACAAGTCTATATAGGGATAATGGACTAATAATTCTGAGAAACTGCAATGGACCAAAATCAGATTAAATAGAAAACAGTGCAAAAATATCAAGAGAAATAGCATTCGATATGAATATAAAACTCAGTCTAAATAGACATTCTAAATGTAATATTCAACTTAACAAAATAAACATATCAACCATTGAGAAAACAAAACAACACTTCTCTTTACATAAATTCCTACTCCAGCGATCCAGCTACGAAATTATGAAAATCCCACTAACCATCAGTCACAGATTATCTCACAACTCATTAAAAAAAAAAACATCTTAAGTAAACCCAAAGAAGACAACGAAACAACACTAAAAAAGAATGGATTTCTGGACAAAACTAACTCGAACCCCGAATATTAACAAAAAATAGTAGAAATAAAAACATTATGAGGTTCAATCCACCATAAAATATAAATGTAAAAAGTAACGTAAGAAAAATTGTTATAAAAACAGACAAACATTTCCCTGCATAAAACAAATAAAATATTCAATAGTATTACTTTAAAACTTAACTATATCTTCACCGAAAACATACTGCAAATTTAAAAAAAGCAAGAAAAAATTTAAAATACACCACAAACAAAAACAAAACACAACTAAGCGCAAAATAGAACACAAAATCCTTCTAAACGGAAATTGCCAACAAATAAACGCTGTATACTTACCCACCATAAGATCAAAAGAAAACACGGAAAGTATATACCGTATTTGACTGTACCATAGCCATGATATGGCTATGTGTGAAACGTACATCGAATGTCCATAAAGATAGAACATAAAAATCTCGAAACACGAAAAACACTAACGACTTCTTTGTTCAAGCACAAAACTTTTTATTAACTTTGAGTTTAAAGGTTCTTCGACATAAGGAGAAAGAGATACAATCTTTCAATTCTGGCTTTTTCATCTGTCCCTACCCCATCTCGTGCGAAACCAGCCTAAGGCCTTCGCAAGCAAGCGAAAGCCGACCGTCTTCCCCCGAGGCAGGTCTCATCTCAACTCTACTGACTTTTTCAAAATCTCCCAAAATCATCCGCGCGCTTCTGGAGCGTGACGTCATTCGCACTGTGTAACCCCGTTTCCCAACTGGGCTATTGTGACATCTCTGAGTGACACGTCTGCTCCGCGCGCACGCACGTGAACACCTGTGTTAATGTTGCGCCTAAGTAACCCATGCACTGAGCCGAAAGGTTCTCAGCCTAACTAAACCCCAAAGGCATAAACTGAATTCCCTCGGCCATTATGTTACATGACGGCATATAAGACTCACGGGTGTATAAGACTCACTTCAATTTCAGCAGGGCAAATCAAGAAAAAAAAAAACAACAAAGTACTAATATTAAACGCGATGAAATGAATATAATGAATATTATCAATGATAACACTTTTAATCTGCATAATACTATTTACCAACCCCTCCGCTCGGGCAGGATATGACACAAGGTTAATTTTTATGCGAAGTTTCACAGGTTTGAATTCAGAGTTTTCCTTCTCCTAGACTAGTTGCGTCACCAATGCTGAAGAACCTAGTCTGTCCTACTATTTACTCGTGAGCTGGAGGGAGAATAATTGGATTCATACCTTCCCCAAGGGTATTAGTGCTATGTGAAATGTAATCAGTCTCGTCCAGGATTTGAACTCGTGTCGCCGTGTCTATTTCTTACGACGATAACGACTACACCACGGGCACCTCCAAATCTGCATGATAGTCATTTAAATGACAATAGATACATGAAAGTTACTCTAAAGTCTAAGCTAATAAGAGTTGCCAAGGTTACTAATTTCGGCCACCTATCGCTAATCTTAAACCAACATTTGACACATAAGACGCAGGGGAATTTTAAAAGATATTTTTAGTAAAAGAAGCGCGTCTTATATGCCATGAAATATGGTATATATATATATATATATATATATAGGTTTGAGAGAAGTTCTCTAAAAACAGAGGAGCGATTCGCATAAAACATCATTCAGCAATAAGAAATTCAAACATACCATGAGACTTTTAAGAAATATTTGGGACCTCAAAAATCAAAGCAAGAAATATTAAAAAAAAAAAAACAACCTGAAAGGTAAGAAAAAAAAGAAACAGCTTACAATGTGGGACACAGAAAAAAGACCTGAGGGCTCCTGTGATAGCCAACATGGGAAACAGGCGAATGCTGGCTGTTCTAATTTCAAGTCCACAAACAAGGACGATAATAACCACTCAACTCAAAGACATCAACGGAAGAAATGTAGAAGGCGTTTCAATATACATGGGACCCATGTGACTGCTAATAACTCAACTAATAATAATGTTGTGTTTTTTTTGGGGGGTTGTTTCAGATTTGAAAATAGTATACTATAACAACTGTCAATCCTTGATCACAATGTCTTTGACATGAGAAGAAAAATATTTTGCGTCACGATTTATTTGGAGACAAAATTATTCAAAACTGTCTCAAAATAGATGCAACCCATAAATATGATCATGATTTATTACTGAGACAAGAACCTCAAAAAAATATGGTATGTTCTCAAAGCTGATATAATAACAATTTTTTAAAAAAAAACATTAATTTGATATCTCTTGCTTAAAAGATGTATTTTTACAAGACGTGTTCTAAATGACCACCATTGCGCTTGTCTCAGTGGTAAATCATTATCATAATAATAAGTTGCATCTATTTTGAGACACCCTGAACCTAAGAAGACAATAAAAATGTATTTCACTGTTATTTTAAGAACAATCCAAAGCAAAGAAGATGTCGAAAAAGAATAAGAGAAATTTAGACTGAATTCGATAGATTTAATACAAGCTGAACTGACCAAGCCAGATAGATATTAAAGAAAAGTTGTTTTTCTAACCTTGAGATACTTGTTATGTATGAACAATAATGAAGAACATGAACCAGATCCTCCGACTCGAATCGAACCATAAAATCCTATAAAGCAAGAGATCCCTAACCAAGTCGAATCCCAAAATCCTATAAAGCAAGAGGCCCCTAACCAAATCGAAACACAAAATCCTATCAAGCAAGAAACCCCTAACCAAATCGAAACACAAAATCCTATATAGCAAGAAACCCCTAACCAAATCGAAACACAAAATCCTGTAAAGCAAGAGATCCCTAACCAAGTCGAACTGCAAAATGCTATAGAGCAAGAGACTCCTAACCAAATCGAAACACAAAATGCTATAGAGCAAGAGACCCCTAACCAAATCGATACACAAAATCCTATAAAGCAAGAGACCCCTAACCACATCGAAACACGAAATCCTATAAAGCAAGAGACTCCTAACCAAATCGAAACACAAAATGCTATAAAACAAGAGACCCCTAACCAAATCGTAACACAAAATGCTATAAAGCAAGAGACCCCTAACCACATCGGAACACGAAATGCTATAAAGCAAGAGACCCCTAACCAAATCGATACACAAAATCCTATAAAGCAAGAGATCCCTAACCAAGTGGAAACACAAAATCCTATAAAGCAAGAGATTTGCAAGCTGATAGAAAGAGGAGTTCGGCTAATCATCTCTGTAAATAAAATCATACATTTCATTCGGGGTTTTAAATAGGTCTTTTCACAGAGCGAGTGTGGTATTTTGGTGTCTGCAGTGTGCTTGGTGTAGGATGATTGCTTATATATTGTATTGATGAATGGGTCGCTGAATGTGGCTAGCTAGAGCCCCTACAAAATACAGATATGGCATGACCACTCCTAAAAAGCTCCCTCAAAAACCTTAGAGCATTATACTCCCCTCTGTATCTTAAGAGAAAATAAAGGAGATCGGCTAATCTGCGATGAGTAAAGCACATATGGGGAGGGGCAAGTAATCCTCATTAACAGACGTATTGTAGTTTTGGAGTGACAAGACATACTTTTTGTATTAACAATTTCACAACTAGAGGACAAATGGCTACCTAAATTCCTACAGGAAGTGAAGTTCCAAAAACATCTTAGAATTCAACATTTACACCAAATCGTACCGTCACCAACAGCTCAAAGTGACGATACAGATTTTGCAGAATAGAAGTTTTCCATGTTCACCGAACTCATTCAATATTTTGACGATACAAATTTGTCATTAGTCATGAGAAATGTAAAAGACAATTGAGGAAAGTCCTTAAGAATATTAAGGAAACATTATTTATCAAAAGGAAAGCCGAAAATTATTTCCCTCTATACAGAGCTAACATTTTTGAGGAGATTGGAATCAGAGTCTATTACAGACTATATATTTACAGCAGAGAATATTTCTAATTCTTTGAAAGAAATTGGTGAAGTTACGAGGATAATTAAATAAGTTTCCAGACTTTTTTCGTATGGGCACTTTTATTGATAGAACACACATGAAAATCTAGTCCCCTTCCAACTAATCTCCTCCCGCTGCAATGCACTTGTTGTACCGTTCCAACAAATTTTGGAAGTCCCCATGGATGTCCTCTTGTGTGAACGTGTTAATGACCTTCATCACAGCCTCTTTCATCTCCTCATAACGACAGCCTTTGAGCTTAGGGAATAACCAAAAGTCACAGGGACTAACGTCTGGACTATAGGGAAGCTGAGGAACTGTCTGTCATGATGCCCATCTTAGTCAAATAGTCTGTGACAAGGATGGAGTTGTGGACTGGTATATTGTCCTGGTGAAAATGCCACCGACCCGATTTGAAGAGTGCTGGCCTCTTCCGACGAAAACTCTTCCTGAACCCCCTTAAAACCTCAACATAGTAACCCTAACCCTTTGGCCAATCAACTCTGGTGTATTGACTTCCTTACTCCTCCCACACCTCTCATCATCCCTCACAAACTCCATGCCTTCCTTGAATCTCTTATGCCACTCAAAAACTGATGCTTGATTAATGCAAGATGGTCGAAAAGCAGTCTGAAGCATTCCATACGTGGCATTCTGTAGTATTTTTTCCAAGTTTAAAACAGAGTTTTATTGCATATCGTTCTTCTAAAGTGTCCTCACGTTCAGATTGCATTTTTGAAATTCACCAGCTGTGACAATCAGATTTTAGTAGGGTGTATTCCAATTGCTGCTGTAGTTGTTTATTTGAACCTGAAATGGTAAAAATTAGTCAGTCATCTCACAAAATGTATAGCAATAACATACTGAATTTCCAAGAGTCTACAACAATTTTAAGTATCTGTACAAAAATAGTATTGAAATTTATTGAATGTACCACCTATAAGAGACAGACTTTTAATTGTTATGGTTTTAAATGGTTGCTTTCTAATTTTAAACCCTTTGCAAAGGTCATAATCCAGAAGAAGAAAACCTTAACTTTTTCTAATTATAAGGTATGTTTAAGAAGTTATAAAGAGACAGAGCGTGTGTCTTACGTCCCCCGCCCAGATGAATCTAGCAGTATATTACAAAGGAAAACCAAATTTTAAAAAGTACCTATTCACGTTAAAATTTCAAATTAACAAATAATATCAATAATAATTATCATAAACCTCTGCAGAGTAACAAAGACTATAATATCCCCTGACCCCGCCAGGGAGGACAAATATTATTTGTTACATTTGCAATACGAAAGGCCACAAGGCTTTCCAATGCCGAAATAAAAGGTGAAAAGATTTTTGTCAGAATATAAAAACTTATCCAAAAGGCCAAACCTATTTCTCTACTTTAGGATATATTGTTTCAGACAAGAATAACTTGTTGGTTAACTGCAGGGCTACCGAACATGTGAGGGAAGTTGGCGACCGTAGTCGAGGGCGACCTGAAGGCTCCCTTTTCAATAGCTACTACACCGAGGTGCAATGAAGGGCGCTACTCCTTTCCCTGAATTGCTCTACTTTACCCTTGATACGTACCTGATAATGCTGAGTGTTAAGCTAGGAGGCATCAAGTACCATTTTTAAAGTCTTTGGTATGACGCGACCTGAGATTGAACTCAGGTCTCCCGGACCATTGGCGAACATTCTACCCACTAGGCCAATGAGCCGGTCAATTTGATCAAAATTTTGAACCAGGGAACAGTTTTGTCAAATTAGCCGATGGGAACCGAGCGAATAATATAGGGCTGTAAAGAGGAGATGTCTGTATTTATTTACACAATAATAATGGATACATTTGTAGAAGTATCTCAAAAAACGCTTTATACATTCCAATTTTTAAACGAAATGAATTTTCAGTACAAAGCGCAACAAAAAACGGTGCCCATATAACTTTTGAGCGTGACAACTCCCAATTAATTAACCGTAATGGAGCAGTTTTTAATATAACACAGGGAGGACGTTTGTATTATCTGAAAGATATACAACTTGCAATGTTATATTTTGACCCTCGCCCCGGCCCAAAAATGCTATTCCAAGGTGATACACCGGAAGGAAGTGACACATTCCAATGGCCAGTAATCGAAAGAGATCGCGTGGGCGGATTAAGGCTTATGATATGGTACAAGGTGAAGGTCCCATTGTGCCACTACAGTGATGCACTGGAAGAGAGTAACCTCTGAACTGCATGACAGTTATTTCCGCTTGATGACGATTAAATATTCGATTTCAAAGATCCAGTGGGCGATCGTGTGGGCGTTGAATTATTATATAATTGAGTTGAGTTTGGGTCCCAGAGCAGTTGCCAGTAGAATTCCAGACAGCTAGAGACCAGATGTGGTAGGGAAGGCCACACCCGACCGAGGGGGCCCTCGGAAAGCCCTGATGGAGTAGACCCCAACATCAGGAGAACAAGAAAGACACAACGTAACGGTCATAACAGTGGGGTCAAAATATGAAGTTTATGTTTGGTCTCCAGCACCCTCTCACATGCAAACCTTGAACAACCCTTTCGAACCTTACAAATAAAGTGAGAGGTAAATATATTTGTAAAGAAGTCTTCCTGCTTCCTTTCTTCATGCGTCTTTCTGTGTGCGTCTGTCTTTACTATTATTGAGTCGTTATGATACGGCAAATGAGTATATATATGTATGCAACAGCATCTAGGCATAAAATCTTAGGCCACTGTAATGAATCTGATAATAAAAAGTTACCCAACTTTGTGAAAGGAATTAAGATAAAACCGACACCAAATAATGCTCTTAACTATGATATAAGCATTCAAGGGAAGAAGTCAAATGACAGAAATAAGACTTTGAATCGCAAGGCAACAAAGATCTCGTACTCGTACACAGTGATTTAACGGACCCTATTTAACCCTGAATAAAAGGTTATAAATATGGAGTTAATTATACTGGTGACTATTCTGGCCTTATAATGTCATATTTCTTAAAACATAAGTCTGATGCTTTGCTTGCTACAACGGAATATCTAGCTGGCATCGCCCCTTATGGCCATGTAAAATGTTTACGGACAGACAATGGAACTGAGCTCACTTCTGAACCTTTTCAACGGTTAATTGTACTTAATAGGATCAAACATGAGCAGACAGCTCCTTATTCCCCGCATCAAAATGGAACCGCGGAGTGTTCGTGGCGAACCTTATTTTCCATGACAAGATGTCTCCTTATTTCAATCAAAACTGCCCAAAAACTTGTGGGTTTACTCATTGATGGCTTCAGCGTACATTTGGAATTGTTATAATAAAAAAAACAAGAAAAACCTCATATGAAAGTATCACTGGTTCGAAATCAAATGTAAATAAGATGCATGTGTTTGGTACAGCTTGCTTTTGTTATGTACAAAATAAAGCGAAATTTGATCCTCGCTGAGAAAAAGGTATCTTTGTCGGTAGGATAAGCAAAGTCCAGCTTATTTGATTTATTTTCTGGAATCAACAACCATTAAAAGAGTTAGGTGTGTAAAATTCACCGAAACAGGAAGATGAACATACAGAATTGTCGGACTATAAAACCAATAAGAACAATTCTACAACTAGAAAACAAATGGCTACCCGTTTTCCCATAAGACAGAAACCGAAAAGGTAAACAAATTATTACCAAATATCCCAATGGACAATATCACTGAACTAAACAAGCAAATTTATGCATGATCAAAAGTAGTCTGTGATAAAATCGGCATTTCCCAAAGCAACCCGAACAGAAATACAAAACCTGGGTGCAAAATTAGGCAAGAAGGACAAGTAAAGAAATTGTGACAACAAGCAAAAGTGCGAAGGAAGGAAAAAGATGCTAGAATATGTTGGGATTAAAAGACCAAGACAAAACGACAAGTTTGACAATGCATCAAGAAGAGATAAGGTGCCCGTGGTATAATGGTTATCGTCGTAGGAAATGGACACGGCGACACGAGTTCAAATCCTGGACGAGGCCGATTGCATTTCACATAGTACTAATACCCTTGGGAAATGTATGAATCCAATTATTGACCCTCCAGCTATGGGTAAATAGTAGGACAGACTAGGTTCTTCAGCCTTGGCGAGGCAACTAGTCTAGGAGAAGGAAAACTCTGAAGTCAAACCCGTTAAACTCCGCTTAAAAATTGACCTTGTGTCATATTCTGCCCGAGCGGAGGGGTTGGTAAATAGGATTTTTCATATCATAAATCGGATCAAGAAGAGATAAATCAAGATACTAGCAAAAGAAAAGAGACTTAAAAGTTAACGAGACAGGATCAAACAATACAAACTTAAAAGGACATTTAAAAACAAAAAAAAAAAAGAAAATTCTATCAACAAGTAGGTGGAGAATGCGTGAGTTCAAACCAGCAACCTGATGCAAAAGAAGCAAAACAATGTTCGAGTAAAATATGGAAACAGAAAGACCGAATGAATAAATAATATGAAAAAAATACTCCCAAGGACTCAAAAAAACACTGAAGCTAAATTACAACTTTAATCGCTTATAGCAATGTTAAAAACAAAGAACTCAGAGTATAACACTCTGCGTACGGAGACACCTTTATTACACCTTTCTTCTTACACTCTCACATAAACCAATATGGCCGTTTGTTTACTTCCTGTCCTAGCAAAATAAATTCTTTTCTAGAAAGTATCAGGGGAGGTCACTTGCATAGCTTAACAGCAACGCTCCAGAAAGTACCAAATAGGAAAATTCCAAGCCATGATGGCATACATGGATTCTGGTTTTAAAAGTCACACCCATCCACGACATACAAGTTCATAAACTAAGTAGACGCCAAGAAGAAGCAAGAATACCTGAATGGATGACTAAGGAGTCGACAAGCCTGATCCAGAAAGATTTTAAAAAAGAACTATCTCCAACAACTATATACCGATAACGTGTCTATTTATGATATGGAAAATCCTAACCAAGCAAATTAGGGAGGAGATTTATTTCTCGCTACTAAGCCGCGGGCTGTTTCTTAAATGACAGAAAGAATGCCATAAGGGAACAAGAGGAACAGGTGAACTACTGTACATCGATTAACACGTCCTCAAGGAGAGCAAAACGAGGCGGAAAAATATAGCCGTAGCTTGGATTGATTACGAAGAGACCTATGATATGATCACGCAAAGCTGGATAATAGACGGTCAAAAGGAGTATCAGATAATAGACGGTCAAAAGGAGTATCAGATAATAGACGGTCAAAAAGAGTATCAGATAATAGACGGTCAAAAGGAGTATCAGATAATAGACGGTCAAAAGGAGTATCAGATAATAGACGGTCAAAAGGAGTATCAGATAATAGACGGTCAAAAAGAGTATCAGATAATAGACAGTCAAAAAGAGTATCTGATAATAGACGGTCAAAAAGAGTATCAGATAATAGACGGTCAAAAAGAGTATCAGATAATAGACGGTCAAAAGGAGTATCAGATATCGAACAAAGTCATAAAATTTATCCTGAAAGCCATGAAAACCTAGAAAGTGAAATTGACGGCAGGAGGAAAAATTTTAGCTGGGGTGAAAATCCAAAAAGGCATCTTCCAGGGAGATGTGCTGTCGTCATTACTATTTGTAATAGAAATGACGCCACCGAATTGTATACTTAGAAAGTGCACTGGGGGGTACAGATTAACAAAATCTCAAGAAAAGATTAATCGCCTGGTGTACATGACCGACATCAAACTATTTTCAAAAAATGAAAAAGAACTTGAGAGTCTTATACTAGCAATAAGAATGTTTAGTTAGGATATAGGGATGGAATTTGGCTTAGAAAAATGTGCCACACTCATAATGAAAAGTGGAAAAAGACAAATGACCGAAAGAATAGAAGTGTCTATTAAAGAAAGAATCAGAACGTTTGCAGAAAGGATAATTACAAATATTAGGAAATATTGGAAATAGACACCATAAAACAAACAGAGATTTAAAAAAAAAAAAAAAAAGAATACCTTAAATGAACGAGAAATCTTCTTTAAACTAAAATCTGCAGCATAAATCTCATTATAGGGACAAACGCTTGGGCAGTCCCTCTTGTAAGCTACTCGGGCCCATTCATAAAATGGACGAGGGAAGAGCAAAGTCAAATAGGCCAAAGGACAAGAAAGTTGCACGCAAGGTATTACATCCGAAAGAAGATACAAACTCTATGCATGAAGAAAAGAAGGTGGGAGGGGACTATCTAGCGCCGAATATTGCTCAGATTCATCCATACGAAGACTCGAAGATTACGTTAAACAGAGCAAAGAAAGATTTATTACAGCAGCTGGTAACTACACGGATAAAATAAGGACAAACAGAACCACAACAAAAACTAGGAAACGGAAATGAGAACTGTATGGATACTTCAAGTGACAAACTCCCGAGATCTCACACGAAAAGACGTGGACATGACTACAAAAGAGAAACCTCAAGGGGTTAAAGGCATTTTCTAATGGCATCACAAAACAACGTCGTAATGACTAATTATATTCAAGCGAAAATTGATTATACTCAACAGAATAGGGAATGAGGTTGTGTGGTTTTAAAGACAAAATGATTAAACGAATGTAGCACACTTGCGCCAATGAAGAATAAACCTAGACATGACTGGGTGGGAAAGATTATCCACTGGGAACTGTGCAAGAAATTGAAATTTGACTATACTATCTAACGGTATGCGCACAAACCAGATTCTGTCTTTGTGAATTTAATGCATAAAGCTCTCTGGGATGTTGAGATACAAACAGATCACCAAGTGATGATTAACAAAAAAAAAGAAAATTGCCGTATATTGGATTCAGCCGTTCCAGTGGACCACAGAGGGAAAATGAAAAAAAGCTAATAGATAAACAAATACTTGGACCTTGCCAGAGAACTTAAAAATAGCTGTGGAACATGAGGGCGACGGTGATACAAATTGTAAGTGACGCCTGGAATGGTACTCAAAGGATTAGAAAGGAAACTGGAGGAGTTGAAAATCAGAGAACTTGAGACCAAACACGCCGAGATCGCTCTGAATACTGAGAAGAGTCCCAAAGACCTGAGGAGACTTGCTGTCACTTAAGCTCCAGTGAAAGACCACCACCTGGGGCTAGAGTGAAAAGCTTACAAAGAATATAATGACATTTGTTGGTCTATAAGGAAAACTAATAAAACAAAACACGGTTCATAAAATATAAATAAAGAGAAATGTAGATCTCAAACTTTCAGCTGAATAAGCTTGATGCGAAAACTGTCAAAAAATGCTAACTTTAAAAATCCAATGGATGAAAAGTCTGTGTAGAATGAAAATAATCGGTAGACTTATTCTAAGTTAAAACCTATACATTCAAAATGCGTGTCTTATTTTTTGGCGGCTCGCTGAAGTAACTTCTTCATTGGAAGAATACCATGCCACATTTGTGACCAGAGTATAGATAATAATCAATCTCTGGATATAGTATAGACATGTTATACGTACTCCCACATGAAAATGACAAATCCAAATCAACTTGAGACTCAGATGACAGATCTGTATGTCATGATTGGTAGATACTCTTTTTGTTGCCAAAATAGGGGAACCAGTTGGCATCCGAATAGATGTCGAAGAGGAAGACGACCCTGATACAGGAAGACCTTCAAAAAGCAACCATCTCCAAAAGTATAGACCAATAATGTGCTTACCAATGTTTATGGAAAATCTTAACCACACTGATAAAAGAAGAAATCTTTTACTAACTTAAATGCTGCGGATTATTTCCAGAAGAACAGAAAGGATGCCGCAAACCAAACATGAAGAACAAAAGAACTGCAATATAAAGTTCAGCAAATCTTCAAGGAAATCAAAGCAAGGAATAAAATGTAGCCATGGCGTGAATTTGTTACGAAATGGTTCATGATATAGTTCCTTAAACATGGATAATAGAAGCTCTAAAAACCAACAAAATTTCCAACAAAATCATAAAAATTAATCACGAAAGCCATGGACAACTGGAAAGTGGAATTACCAACAAAAGAACATATATGAACAGAAGGCAAAATCCAAAGAAGCATATTCCTGGAAGACTCACGTTCGCATTGTTATAGGAATTGTCATTCAATCATATGCTTAGGAAGTGCACCACGGGCTACAAACTCAAATGCAACGATCAATCACTTCATGTACATGGATGACATAAAGCTATTTGCGAAAAATGAAAAAGAACTGGAGTCCCTGATACAAACTATAAGAATATCTAACCAGAATATCATCATCATCATCATGTCGTGCCGCTAGCACGGATATTCCTGACCCTCTCTCGCCACTTCTCCCGATTATTCATCGCCTCTGGCAGGTCTCCAGGGCTACATCCCGTATCCTCACATAGCTGCTGTATGTATGTTCGAGCTGGTCGTCCTGCTTTTGCTTGGTCATATGCAGGGGTCTATAGGAGTACAACACTGATGAGCTAGTCCCTGCTTCTCCAGCAGTTTCCTGCATGTCTGGTTCGTCTAACTTGGATAGTTTTCGTGATGGGAGGCAGGTGGCCGTATAGTTGCTTCCTTGTGGGGTGTTGCCGCCAGGACTTGTTCAATATTGCTCGCAACATTCTTGTGTAATTGCCGTCTAGCTTTTTCTCCAGCCATTTTGTAAGCGTCCAAGTAGTGCATCCATATAGCAGTATCGACACGACCGCTGCCTGGAAGAAACTGCGTTTCATTTTATCGGTCAGTTCTGACTTCCCTATGATCGATAGCCTATCGATAGCTGTCCATGCCTTCGTTAGCCGTGTGTCGATCGAAAAATGTGCCATGTTCATAATAAAGAATGCGAAAAGACAAACAGCGGAATGAATAGAACCACCAAGTCATGAAATCATTAGAAATCTTGAAGAAACGGAAATTACAAGTACATGGGAATATTGGAAAGGAACACCATCAAAGAAGCGGAGATGATCGAAAAAAAAAAAGAGTACCCCAAAAGAACGAGAAAACTTCTCGAAACCAAGCCTTACAACAGGAATATCATCAAAGAGATAAACACTTGGACAGTTCCCCTTGTAAGAAATACAGGGCCATACTTAAAATGAATTAGGAAGGAACACAGACAAATGGACCAAAAGACAAGAAAGTTGATGACTATTATGTCACCAACGCTGACATTGTCAATAGGGAATGCGAGAGATTTAAACTGAATGAGTTAACAGCAGATAATTTTAAATGCTTAATATTATTCCAAGGATTAACGGCTGAAAGAGACTCAGAAATTCAGTCTCATATATCATCAATGCTTGAAGCGGATTCGAAACTAACTTTGCAGGGGGCAGCTGATAAATGTGAAAGGATCATCAATTTAGAACACGATACAACGAAAATTAAAGGAGAGCCGAGAAAAAAGTCATATCAATGCTTTGGTTGTGGTCGTCTGCATCTTAAGATCTGTTGTCCCTTCTAGGATAAAAAGTGTCGAAAAGTCGGCCATAGGTAGACGCATTGTGAAACTAAAAATGATAACTTGCAAAAAAAAATGCTGACAAAAAAGATAGAAATGAAACACTCAACAGAAAATTTATTAACATTAAATTGAATAACAAAAGTATAAGGATGCAATTAGATATTTCCATAATTGACAAAAAAAGCATGGAAAGTTTTCATCATCATCATCATTTCGCGCTGGTAGCACGGATATTCCTGACCCTCTCTCGCCACTCCTCCCTATCGTTCATCGCCCTAGGTAGGTCTTCAGGACAACATCCCGTATCCTCACATAGCTGCTGAATGTACGTTCGTGCTGGTCGTCCTGCTTTTGCGCGGCCATGTGTGGGGATCCATAAGATTACATCTCTTATGAGTTCATCTCTGCTTCTCCAGCAGTGTCCTGCATGTCTGGTTCGTCTAACTTGAATAGTTTTCGTGATAGGGGGCAGGTGGCCGTACAGTTGGTGTCTTGTGGGGTGTTGCTGCCAGGACTTGTTCAGGATTGCACGCAGCATTCTTGTGTAATTGCCATCTAGCTTCTTCTCCAGCCGTTTTGTTAGCGTCCATGTAGTGCATCCATATAGCAGTATCGATGTGACCGCTGCCTGGAAGAAACTGCGTTTCATTTTATCGGTTCGGTCTGATTTCCATATAATCGATAGCCTATTGATAGCTGTCCATGCTTTCGTTAACCTTGTTTCGATGTCCTTTTCGGTTGATTCGACGCTGCTTCCTAGGTACGTGAATTTGTCTACTAGTTTAAGAGGGGTTCCTTCTAGAGTGGAGATGTCCCCCGTTTGGTTATAGCACATATATTCCGTTTTGTGTGCATTAACATAGAGGCCTATGCTTGCTGCTGCTCGTTCCAAACTATGCAGAAGTGTTTCGGCTTGGTCAGGTGTATTTGCCAGTATCGCTATGTCATCGGCGTAGTCGGCGTCGGTAATTGTTGTTGCGGGGTATCTTCTGCTTCTTTTCTTCGTCAGTTCGAAGCCATTCTCTTTGATTTTGTCAATCGATGTTCTAAGTACGTAGTCTAGACAAATGATAAAGAGGTACGGGGCCAGCGTGTCCCCTTAGAGTACTCCTGCTACAATGTCAAAGTATTCTGTGTCTCCATCCGGTGATCGTACTTTTACTTTAGTGTTTCTATAGAGAATCGTTATTGCCGCTACGGTTTCTTTAGGTATGCCGTACACTAGTTGGATTTGTTCCATCTTTCCTCTGTGAATGGAATCGAAAGCCTTGGTAAAGTCGACAAATATTAATGTCGCTTGTAGGTTCTTTGCCCGTACACCTTCAAGGATTCTGCGGATGGTTAATATTTGTGAGGTCGTGGATCTATTTCTTCGGAAGCCATTTTGGTTTTTTCTAAGTATGTTGTCGATTTTGGGTTCTATTCGGTTTCGTAGTAGGGCATTGTAGATTTTGGCAGCTATGGATGTAAGTGTTATGCCTCGGTAGTTTTTGGCTAATCCGAGGTCCCCCTTTTTAGGGAAGGGGAGTATGCATCCCTTCATCCATCTATCTATCGGATTTTGATTGTATACTGCTTTGCAGTGGCGGAGCAGTATGTCGTCGAATTGTCTGGTCTTCCATACTTCCGGGGGAATTTCGTCCAGCCCTGCAGCTTTCCTATTTTAAATTTTTCTGAGAACCGAGTCGAGTTCTTCTTGTGTGAACGGTCCAAGTTTAATGTCTAATTGTTTGCTAATTATTCTGGTGATTGGTTCATGTGTTATTTTTGGTGGGTTTCCAAGTAAGTTTTCGAAGTTCTGTTTCCACAGTTTTATTCTTTCTTGATGGTTTGCTGCTTTAAGTTTTGCTTTGGCTGTGTTCTTTCTTCTGCTGACTTCGTTTATTGTTTGCTAGGCTATTCTAGATTGTCTATCTTCCACCGAGTCTCTAATCTTATCTATCTGATTTTGAATGTATTCTGTCTGTTCCTTTATATATATGCCTGCTAATTGATATTGTGCCGTTTTTAGTTTTAAGGCATTTGTGTTTGTTGGGTTTTTTCGATAGTTTTTGGAGGCTGTTTTCACTAGTGCACGTTTTTCTCTCACCGCTAAAGTTTCCCATGGGACTCTATATTTAGTTTTAATTTTTGTTGGAATGTATTTTGCTGCTGCCTCGAGGTGTGCATTGACGAAATTTTCATATTCGTCGTTTGGTGTACTTTTTTCCGTCTTTTCTTGTAGTGTTTCGAATCTGTTTCTTAATTCTAATACGTATTTATCTCTTATATCTTTGTTGTTCAATCGGGCCCAGTCATAGTGTTTGGTGGTCGCTGTTTGTTTGGCGTTTTTTCGTAGGCTTAACCGTATTTTCGCCGTGACTATTCGGTGATCGGTGGACACACCCTCAAAAGAGGAGTATGCCTCGCAATTCATTGCACTATTTTTCCATTTCTTGTTTATAAGGACGTAGTCTATCTGAGCTTTAGTATTGTTTGCGTACGTGTATGTCCATAGTTTGCCCTCTCTTTTTTGGTAGTTTGTATTGAGGCATGCTAATCTATTTTCTATCATGAAATCTGTTAGATGTTGCCCATTCCTGTTTGACGTGTTGTGGAGGCTGTATTTGTTGTTTCCGCTTTTCCCGATTTGGGCATTCATGTCTCCGCCAATGACTAACATGTTGTGTTTCGGGATGCTACGCACTAATGAGGATAACTCATCGTAGAAGGTGACTAGTTCAGTTTCTTCACTAACTGTAGCATGAGATGATTTTTACTCTGGGGTTTCCGTTAAATGTAGCTGCCATCATTCTAGGTTGTATTTTCTCAACGCTATTAAGCGTTTTTAATGCTCTAGGTCCTATAAGTAATCCTACCCCTCCTACTGCGGCGTTGACAGAGTTTTTCCATGCGGATACAGTGGCGAGCGACCAGCCATTGCCAGTTTCGTGATATTTGATATCTTCGGTGTGCGTGTATCTGTGTTCTTGTATGCATATTATGTCTATCTTATGTTCTTCGGCCGATGCGATTAGCTCTGGTAGTTGTCCTATTCTATTTAAGGTTCTTACGTTAAATGTGGCTATTTGTAGTGTTTGCTTGCATTTTAGTAGTTTTGATTGTTTGAGCTCTGTAGCTGATTTTTCGAACACTGAGGCCAGGGCTCCAACCTCAGCAGGACGCGCCCCTTTTTTACCCGCGCGAAGAGCGATGCGGTTTGTGTATGTGGTTTGAGTGTGGGTCATGGTTATCTTTCGATGGCTGTTTTATTCTCTTCTATAGAAGCCACTCTTATAGAGGAGCAGCAGTAGTTCCTCGATCGAACTAACGATCCTGAGCGTAAAGTCGTCAAACTCACGTCCAGGACCCGTTTAGGTATTGAGTTTGGTCGTCCATGGGTTTATTCAAATACCTTTACGTACATCATGCTGCTTCCCATGTGTACGCAAAAAAAAGGGGGGGGGGTAATTTTGGTTTAAGTTTTCTTAAGTTTTAACTTCGTTAAAGTCCAAGATTAAGGTACTTTCGTCTGACTTTCGCTGGTACTGACTTTTGCTTTTTTTTTTTTTTTTTTTTTTGCTGTATTGGGACTTTTCCTAGGCTTTTTTTTTTATACTACAGTTGGGAACCTAGCAGGCTTCAGGAATTATGGAGCTTAAAATTTTTTTTTTTTTTCCTTTCTCTTGGGGGGGGGGTGTGTGGTAGCATTAGGTGTTTTAGGCTTTTTCTTTTTCTTCTAAACTACTGTTAGGGCTTTCTTTACGAATTTTTAAATTATATTATAGAAGAGATTCAAAAACATTCTGCCTTGTTCGCTGACATTTGGAAAGACTAACATCAATTTGGCTTTATAGTAGAGTAAGCGTGTCTTTACATTTAAAACGCATAGTTTAAGCATTATTTCACAAACAAAATACAGCAGAGTTCAAATGCTTCTTCTTCGTTTTGACTTTTATTTACTACTGAATTTTAGGTAGTTTTGGAGGCGGTCTACTGGGGGGGGGGAATATTCATTTCATTTTTTTTCCCTTTCTCTTGGGGGTGGGGCTGTGGTAGCATTAGGTGTTTTAGGCTTTTTCTTTTTCTTCTAAACTACTGTTAGGGCTTTCTTTACGAATTTTTAAATTATATTATGGAAGAGATTCAAGATTTAACAAGGAAAGTGGTACAGTGTTTGTGGAAATAAACTTATTTTTAAAGGATAAATAACAGTAAATATCTCTGTAAATGGCAGGTTGGCTTAAGCGAAAGCTCGTTTTCGAACCATTCTAAAATTACCCCCCCCTCATAAAAATATGGCGGACGAAAAATTTTAAATGTACTTAAAAAATAAATTCCCTAACGTTTTTTCAGAGGGTTAAGGAAAATGTTTAAAAATAAAAACTATATTTCAACACTAAGATAATTCTGTCACTACTTTCAAATCTATACGTATCGTTCATTTTGCTGCTCTGGACAAACTTGAAAATTTAAGAGTGATTTTACCAGTGGATTACAGTGATTGTAATACACCGATGGTCTACGTGCAAAAGAAAAATAGTTAGATTTCAGTTTGTGCGGATTATTCCACGGGGTTAAATGACTGTTTAAAAATCCTTGATTATCCTCTACCTTCCCCGGAAAATATATTCGCGAATTTGAACGGCGGAAAATTATTTTCGGAAATAGATTTATAAGATACATATCTTCAGACTGAGGTGGACGAAAGTTGAAAAAATTACTTACGATTAACACTCATAAAGAGCTTTACAAGTTTGATAGAATTCCCTTTGGAGTTAAAGTCGCAACTAATATTTTCTAGCAGATAATGGATGCTATGCTGGCCGGACTTGATTTTTTAGTAGCCTATTTGTGTGACACAATGGGTGGAATTCTTTTTTATGGGTGTGGGTGAGGGTGCCAGTCAGAGGGTCCCTTTGTCTGTATTGGTGCGAAACCCACACAAAGGATTTGCGCGCGAGATTTCCCACGAGACCGGAAGAAGACAAGGGAAGGCAAGAGCCCAAGATAGAACAGAAGATAGCAGAGAACAAGACAGAACAGAGAAGTGGACAGAACAGGGCAGTCAACGGAAGTCGAGGGAAGCTGACTGCTAGGATGTGTGAACCCAGAGGCCAGGTTGGCCAATGTGAGAGTATGAGTCAGCATTCCTGGTGACTTTGTGGGAATTTCGCTCGAACACACGCTCCCGATAGCCTGCTTATGCACGGAAAGCTGCACAATAGTGTCACAAACTTCTCCCTTCTTGCGCTTGGAGCTAACTCAAGTCCGTGTTTGTTTGTTCTCTTTTCTTCCACCCTCTCGGTTGTGTATGTTGTGTCTTGTGTGTCCGTAAAGAAATGTGAAATACCCCGGGCCGGAGGTGAGAGAAACCACCAGAGGATCTGATGGCCATGAGTGGTTTAGGAGGTTGAGATATTGGAGACCGGCCAGCGGTATATTGTCACATTTGAATAATTTTTAATGAGTAAAAACAGAAAATAACACGCTGAGAACATAGAAAAGGTTTTCGAAAGAATTAAAGATTTTGGTTCCAAAGTGAGTGAGAGCAAGTGTTTGGTTTGGTTTGATTGGTTTTATGGCATGTCAACCTTTGGAGGTTATTTAACGCCAAATCCATTTTTATGTAAATAATCGGTTCTATTGAAAACAGTTCAGTTTAGCATAAGTACACAGTTTAATTGTCAAAAACATTTCCATTTCAAACTATTCAAGCAGTTATATGTAATAATTCAGTTAAGTGTAAATACAGTTTAAATGTCGAAAAACAGTTCTATTTGAAATAAATCAGTTAAGCATAAGCATGCAGTTTAAGTGTAAGTACGGTTTAATTGTCAAAAACGTTTCTATTTCAAACTATTCAGTTTACTCAATTCATTTTAGCATAAGTATGCTGTTAGTTCTATTTAACCCATAGATATGGCCCTATCAGGTGCTACCACTCCGGGCAAGTGTGGACCTGGGAGCGATGGCAATGAAGGGGTACTCCGCATTCCCCAAAGCTCCAGCATTGCTGGAACTTCACCATCAGATTGTTTAGTGTCATATCCAGGACACTCGTTGGTGGGGGGTCTTACCCCTCTGCAGAGAAGCAGTCGGTGTATTCTACAGCCCCAGCCGATTGGGCAAGAGAGCAAGTGTGAATTTTTTATGATTAGCATAAAATATCTTAGGTAGATCATAGACGCGAACGGGCGAAAACCGGAAAACTAGAGGTGTTTTGCTCTATCAAAATACGTCTCGCCCGACTAACGGGTCTACTTTGTAAGCATTTCTAGGACTTATTATGGTATTTATGTACCGAAAATACATAAATAAAGAGCCTCATCGAATATTTTGTTTAAAAAAGTTAAATGGAATGTTTGTGAAAAACCCTTTTAAAAGATCATCGAAATTCTAACTTCAGATTTATCACTAACACATTACGACCCGAAAGAAGACATTGTGGTAGCGTCAGATGCCAGTGATACTGGTGGTGGTGCTGCTATTTTACACAAGGTTAAAGATGGAAAAATGAAGGTTATAGCGCATGCATCAAGGACTTTGCTTGCAGCTGAAAAAATGTATCGACAAATTGAAAAAGAGGCATTAGCAATAATTTTTGCCTTAAAAAAATTCCATCGGATGATGCATGGTAGATCTTATGTTTTACAAACGGACCACCGTCCGTTAAGCATTTATGGTTCGACAAAAAGGTGTCCCTAATCATACAGTGAATCGATTACAACGCTAGGAACCATATTGTTCGATTACGATTCTAAAATAGAATATAGACCATCAAAAGAATTAAGATACGAAGATGGGCTGTCTAGACTTATTCACAAGTTCAACGATTGAAGATACGGTAATTGCATCGCTAAGATCAGAAAATGAAATTGAAAACTTCTTATTTAATACACTTAATGAACAACTTGTTACTTTAGATAAAATCAGGATTGAAGATAAAATAAACGATTTTATTTTAAAAATTAAAAAGCAGGAAACATCTACAGGAAATAAATACAAAAAACGTATCACGGAAAATAATACTTTTTCTATTTGTGATGATGTACGAGAAGAATGATGATAACTGTTTAATTACGAAAAAAGTTTTTAAAAGATTTTCAAATTGGACATTCTGGAATGAGTAGAATGAAGTCACTAATGAGAAGTTTTGTATAATGGCTTGGAATGGACCGTGATATAGAACTTTTAGTGAAAAACTGTAGAGGTTGGTGGTTTTATTGGTGGTGATTTTTCTGTTTGCGCAAAACAGAAAAATCACCACCAATAAAATTTGAATTTTGGCCTAAGACAGAATTTCCATGGAAAAGATTGATTTTGCGAGACTTTTGAATGGCTCATAAGTTGGCGAACTTAGTCGAGGGTGACCCCAAAGCCCCCTTTTCGATAGCTACTACACCAACCTTATAACGCTGAGTGTTAACCAAGGAGGCATCAAGTACCATTTTTTGAGTCTTTGGTAAGACTCGACCTGGGTTTGAATCCAGGTCTCCCGGGCCATTGGCGAACACTTAACTGTGGACAGTTTTTCGAAATAGCCCGAAATTTTGAAGTATAAACGCCCGACTTCGACTGTATCAGTGAATTTCTTAAATGAAATATTCGCAAGAGCCGGAATCCCAGACACGATTTTCTCCGATAATGGAACACAATTTACCTCAAGTGAATTTGCAAAATTTTGTAAATTCAACTCCATTGAACATATTACCACACCAGCGTATCATCCGAGGTCAAACGGGCAAGTCGGGAGGTTTGTGGATTCGTTTCAGCGTGGATTAAAGAAAAGTAACGTAAAACAGAATGAGTTAAGTTTACAACAATTTCTTAGAATCTATAGAATGACCACAAAACCAAATACATAATTGGGTTTATCCCCTGCTGAGTTGATGTTTGGTAGGAGAGTAAGATTGATTTATGATAAATTATTGCCTGGACGTAAAATAAAAGTTTGGAAAAACACAAAAAAAAAAACGTCAAACGGATATTTTAAACCTGGAGATAAAATTTGTTTCTGGCTGTATAATTCTGATAAAGAAATGTGAAAAGATTGTGTAATTATAAACAAGTTGGGAAAAACCACTTAGATGATACAGGGTCCAAATTGGAGACTTAAACGATATATTAACCAATTGAAACAGATTTACCAAAGAAGAAAATATATAAAAATATTTACCAAAGGTAATTTTGTGTGACACTGTTGATTTGCCAATATTTCAAGTTATCAAACCTCGAAGAGTTAATAAAAGAAAAAGAAACCCTTAAGATATTTTGGATGTAAATCTCAAAAGAATAAAATATATTTTTCAAGAAAGGTATTTATCTTTGAGTGGGTGTTGTATAGGATTACCTACCTCCCCGAGGGACTGTAAAAGAATTGTTGCGTCTATCTCATTTATTAACTGTCAGAAAGACAGTGAGGGAGTTTGTATGTAAATGAATTCCTTATCGAATAAATACACTATTACCTAGTATTTGATTTTTCCTCCTATTCGCTATTATTACATATCTCTTACTTTCTCTTTTTGTGGGTAATTGGCTGCCTTTACCGTGACACAAAAATGTATAAAATGGATTTGGTATTAAATAACCTACAATAGTTGATATGCCATAAAACCAAACTAAACCAAACCCATAGATAGAACCCTTTCAGGTACTACCACTCCCGGTCAGAGTGGATTTGGGAGCGATAGCAATGAAGGGGTACTCTGCATTCCCCAAAGCTTCACTATTCCTGGAGCTTCACCATCAGATTGTTTAATGTCATATTCCGGACACTCATTATGGGGGGGGTCTTACCCCTCTACAGAAATGCAGTCGGTGTATTCTACAGCCCCGGCATACTGGGCTCTCGTTTTTTAGTAACACACCTATTAGTTGTTCTTATATACTGAAAGGAAGTGTATTCACGGCCAAACATTAAACATTGTCGTAAAAATTCACAAAGGATAAAGAAACTCGATGAAATTAGTAATAAAAGTGTAACAAAAAAAAAAAGAAGAAAATGATTTACCTCGCAAGATAGTTCTTTTCTTAATTGAATAACAATTAAGTAGACTAATTTCCGAAGAAGTGGTGGCAGAGAGGGGTTTTTGAAATAACACGTCGACCATTCGAGTCACTTAGCTACCGTTCCCGCCGGTAATTGCCTGTCCCAGAAGCCATTATTTTCTGATGCCGATTGTCTCACAGCAATAGACTAGTCATAAAGCGAATGGTGCCTCGTTCCCCACTTGATTGTCAAGTAATTTCGTATAAACATTTACTTCTCTCAATGACTTTACGGTCAATATTTGCCGTCAAATCTACCAAATTGTAGTCAATAATGATATTCGGTCGAGAATTAAGTCGCCACTGCTGTATACAGTGAGTCAGTGAAACGATGTGTTGCGGGGAAGAGCCATCGATTCTGGTGCGAAATAATCCACGAAAGCCAAGATGAACAAGTTCGCTTAGATTGTAAATAGATTGTAAACGATAAATTTTACACGGAAAAACATTTGTGTATACAATTAAATGTTACTTAATTGATAGATTAGATAATTAATTTTAACGACATGTCAACTGGTCTGGAGTTAATTTATGCAAAGACTATAGGGAACTGCATTCATTGTACGCTTATATTTAGATCTTTTGTGAAGTTTCTTAAGAGCTTTTTTTGCATACAGTTATATATCAAATATTCATGTCTAATACAAATAAGCTGTTGACAATTGTATGGTTTCAAGTATTCCTATCAAATACTAATAATTTATGCACAGTTATATGGTTTCAAGTAATTATTTCATTTGTTTGCACACAGTCGTATGGCTTCATATAAGTAATAGTTTGTTTTAGTTTCTTTGCTATAGGCATCTCAACCTTCGTGGGTCACTTAATGCCAAAGTTATTCTATTTAATTAGTTTAGTTCATTGGAGGGGGAATAAGGGGATTCATATATTTCTCAGATATTTGTCCAAAAGTGAATGTAATAGCTTGACTAGAGTTCGAAATCGCTTCCTACGGTGTCACTCTCAAACACGTTAACCACGACGCCTCAGGGCCTCCCACAAACAAATAATAATTATCCTTAATAAACAATTATAATTATAATTTACAATTCTTAATACAAATAATTGACAATTTTATAGATTAATACCGAAATAAGATTCATTCGTAAATGTTTCATTGATTGATTGATCTTAATGGGTTATTTTATGCATAGAGGTTAGAGAATTGCATACATTATACGTTTTTATTTATATTTTTGTTTAGTTGTTTCTTAAGAGTTTTTTTTTTTTTGACACACAGTTAATATGATATCAAGTATTCCTATCTAAAATAAATAATTGACAATTTTATAGATTAATACCGAAATAAGATTCATTTATAAATGTTTCCTTGATTGATTGATTGATCTTAATGGGTTATGTTATGCATAGAGGTTAGGTAATCGCGTACATTATACGATTTTACTTATATTTTTGCGTAATTGTTTTTTAAGAGGTCTTTTGGCCCACAGTAAATATATCAGGTATTCCTATCTAATACAAATAATTTGCAAACAGATCAATGTGACCCATACATGCGACCCAAACAGGTACTACTACTCCGTATCAGAGTGGAGCTGGGAATGATGGCAATGAAGTATACTCCACAATACCCAGAGTTCCAAATTAAAGTCTCACCACCAGATGCAGTTTAGGGTCAGACCCAGAACTGGAGCCTCACCATCAGATGCAGTTAAGTGTAAGACCAAGGAAACCTCTTTTGAAGGGGTTCTTGCCCCTCTGCAGAGCATACATATTCAAAAACCAGTCAACAAAGTGGAGTATGTAAAGGGGTTTCCGCGTGGTTTAAATTGCTGATAAATTTCACAGAATTTCCCAGAAAGTTGTTGACTTAAATCCAAGAGGAAAATAATGAAGGAAAAATCGCTGAGTCAATGAAGTTCCCGATAATTATTGGTTAGATTTTAGAAATTCTCTTGATAGGAAACCAGAAGAGAAAAGAAAATAAATAAGATAAGCAATTCCTTCCTACATTCTAGAAGGTTCACGAAAGCACCAGACGCCGGAAGAAGGCTAGAGAATATATCTTCTGAAACGTAGTAAAAAAATACTTAAATGATTACAAAATACGTTTGAAAGAATCGAGATATTATCCAAAAACGAGTTTCCTTCCTTTTACTTTAGCTTGCATACATATGCAATTACAAATCACAATACAAATACAGGCAAATACAAATGCAGGCGGTCTCTGTTGTTCAGGTACAAACGGTTTTATCAACTTTTGACTTCGCTTCTTCGACACGAGGAGAGAGACACATTTCTTACTATGCTAACCATCCCCAACGTGAGGTGCATCTTGTGATGTTTAAGATCTCAATTCATCTCTGCCGGTAGAGATCCGAAAAAAACTCTTCGACTCAATGGCCGAATCCCCAACAACATCTTCAACGGGAGAGAACTCAACTCTATGCCCCAATGGTAAAGAACTCAACTATCTGTCTCCATGGTCCAATATCAACTTTCAACTGACTCTCTTTCAAAATCCTCAAATTCTCAGGACCATCTCTTCAGGGCATGACGTTATCCACACTCCATCCCCATTTCCTGTCTGGGCTTTATTATTACAATGGTGATTGTCATATCCTTTGCGCGCGAGCGTAAAACTGTACCCAATGACTAAGCACCTGAACTCATAACCGAATAGTTCAAAGTCCAACCAAACTGAATGAGAAAATATAATTAACGAAAAATCATTCCGTAATTATATAACAGTCGCCTGGGGCTGTAGACATCGATAACTATACCTCTACAGAGGGATAAGATCCTCCCCCAACGAGTGTTCTACAAATAACACTAAACTGCTTCCAATGGTGAGGCTCCAGTACTGGAACTTTGAGAAATGTAGCGTATCCTACCTTGCCATTACTACCAGGTTCACTCTGACCGGAGGGGTCATACATGTAAGAATACCATTTATGGGTTAAATAGTACTGTTTAACCATTTAACTGTGTGCAAACAAATGATTAATGTTAAATAGAATAATTAGTGTTTAATAGCAAAACTTGAAACCATTTAACTGGGTGCAAATAAAACTATTAGTGTTCGATAGCAAAACTCGAAACCACTTCACTGTGCGTAAATAAATTTTTAATACTAAATTGAATAATTCGTATTAGATAGGAATACTTGAAAAGATTTAATTGTGTGCAGACACATGAGCTCTAGCTCGCTTAAAAGAGTTACCTACAAACTATTCCCTAACAAATCATATAAATCGTGTGTGTGTGTGTGTGAGAGAGAGAGAGAGAGAGAGAGAGAGAGAGAAAGAGAGAGAGAGAGAGAGAGAACGGGAATTAGCAATAAATAACCTACAAGGGTCGATATACCATAAAACACAAGCGAACCAACCCTTTTGATATTTTGATTGGTTCGAGATGTTATGTTTATTACAAAATTTATACGAGGACCGTACAATAAGTTTCCAGACTTTTTTCGTATGGGCATTTGAAATTGTCGTAGACTCTTGAAAATGCACTATGTTATTGCTATACATCTTATGACCAATTTTTATGATTTTAGGTTCAAATGAACAGCTACACCACGAATTGGAATACACCCTACTAAAGCCTGATTGTCACAGCTGGTGAATTTCAAAAATGCAATCTAACACTTTAGAAGAAAGATATGCAATAAAATTCTGTTTTAAACTTGGAAAAAACGCCACAGAATGCCACGTATGGAATGCTTCAGACTGCTTTTTGACCATCTTGCATGAATCGAGCATCAGTTTTTGAGTGGCATAAGAGATCCAAGGAAGACAGGGAGTCTGTGAGGGATGATGAGAGGTGTGGGAGGAGTAAGGAAGTCAATACACCAGAGTTGATTGGCCAAAGGGTTAGGGTTAGGGTTACTATGCTGAGGTTTTAAGGGAGTTCAGGAAGAGATTCCGTCGGAAGAGGCTAGCACTCTTCAAATCGGGTCGGTGGCATTTCCACGAGGACAATGCACCAGTCCACAACTCCATCCTTGTCACAGACTATTTGACCAAGATGGGCATCAAGACAGTTCTTCAGCCTCCCTATAGTCCAGACCTTGCTCTCTGTGACTTTTGGTTATTCCCTAAGCTCAGAGGCTGTGGTTATGAGACAATTGAGGAGGTGAAAGAGGCTGTGACGAAGGTCATTGACACGCTCACACAAGAGGACTTCGATGGGGCCTTCCAGAAGTTGTTGGAACGGTACAACAAGTACATTACAGTCGGCGGAGATTACTTTGAAGGGAACTAGAGTTTCATGTGTGTACTATCAATAAAAGTGCCCATACGAAAAAACGTCTGGAAACTTATTTAATGATCCTCGTATTAATATGTGATTGACATTTTCTTTTAAAAATCGATCTGATTGTCTACAAATTTCTTCCATGAAGCATTTTAAACTATTTATAATTGTTACCACTGTTTATTTTATTTTATTTATGGAAATAAATTTATTGATTGATTGATTTTAACGGCACATTAACCCATTTATGCCAACAGGTTAAAGAATCGCGTCTATTGTGCATCCATATATACATTTTGGTGTAATATTTCGTTTTAACAATACGACAAATTCCTCTTGGAGAGTTTTCTAATAATTATTTTGTAGGCTACTTATGTTTATGTTAATAACTTTTGATAAATTTCATTTCTTTCAAAAAGGATAAAATGTAATCTTGGTCAACATCATAAACTAAGTCTTTTATATTTTTTTGTGTTAAAAAAATTGTTTAATAAGACTTAAATCTACAGTTCAATGAGAAAATATTCAACATTGTAATGTGATTGACATGCTATATACACTATGGTTGAGCATAAAGGAATGAGTAAGTATTACGTGTCTAATGTGCAATCGGTTATATATATATATATATATATATATATATATATATATATATATATATATATATATGTGTGTGTGTGTGTGTGTGTGTGTGTGTGTGTGTTCCTTTGTGGATTTTCTAAAAGCCGATTTCTATTCCCCTTAACTGAGTTTTATCAAGAAGAGTTTATTGTACATGTTATTCCAACGTAATTGCCATTTTGTTTTGGAATTGGATTTTTATTAGTAAAGTAAAGTCAGCGACCTTAGTCGAGGGTGATCCGAATGCTCCCTTTTCAATAGCTACTACACCGAAATACAGGTAAGGGCGTCACTCCTTTCCCTGGATCGCTTCACTTTACCCTTGATCCAAACCTCATAATGCTGAGTGTTAAGCAAGGCAGTATCAAGCACCATTTTTTGAGTCTTTGGTATGACTCGACCTGAGATTGAACCCCGGTCTCCCGGACCATTGGTGAACACTTAATTCATTTGGCCAATGTCCCGGTTTTTATAATTAAATATAATGTTTGAATTTCTAAGATGCAATGTCAATTATTACCAATTTTTACAAAGATGTTTTAATCTCATGATTTTTTTTATTATACGACACGGACTAAATGTAATAATACTCAAATTTTTTAGATGAATTAATAATTATCTTGCATATATACAGTTATATATGAAATATTCTTGTCTAATACGAATAAGTTGTAGACAGTTGTATGGTTTCAAGTATTCCTATCAAATGCTAATAATTTATGCACAGTTATATGGTTATGTTTTTATATTCTATTTCTTAATTTCTAATCACACCTCCAAGTTTGTTTCATTTTTTTCTTTCTTCAAACAACTGAATCTCTTCTTTAGGGCTTTGATATTGTCATCACGCCATTTCGGCTTATCCGACCAATAATATTTTTCAGGTTGTTTGTCTGTATAAAAAGGAGGATTTTTCCAACAGTGTAAAAAATAACGAAATTGGATATTAAATAGAATTTTTGAAAGATACCACGAAGAATAGATCGGTCGAAACACTGTGCCGATAATATTAAATGAAAAAAAAAAAAGAGATCCTTTTACCCCTCCAAAATTTCACATGTTGTTGACTCTTCTCATCATAGACCAGAACTCTCAAACTCAAGGACCCAAGAAAGAAGCACAGCAAATCAAAAGTTAGAAGACAGCGAGATTTCCGCTTGATATAAGGCTTATCTAAAATACATCTGCTGTTATTTATTGTATTCAATCAAAATGAATACGCAAATGATAGTTAGATATGTGAATTCCTACAAAATGTAGGATAAATTTTCCGTTACAAATTTTCCTTCCGTTTTTACTTTTCCCTCCATTTTGTTAAATTTCCTTAGTAAACTGCAATGAACTGTTGTATAGATATTATAAAAACAAAAGCAAAATTCAAAGTTCTATCATATTTAAAGAAATATCAGATAATTTCTATTTAAATTTTCTGCTCTCAAACATTTCCTTAGATCTTATATTTGAGTACATTGTCTGTCATCTAAAGTAAACCTTTCCCATACCAATAGTTGTTATAAAATCTACCCTTTTTAATGATATGAAACAGCGAAAAATTCCTTTTGTTCTGTGGTTTGTTCAGTTGCTACAATCTCAGTCATCCCTTTCAAACAAGCCAATGTAGATTTCACTCATTTTCTAATGAGAAATCATTTGATATATAAAAAATTGGATTATTTGTACTTTTCAGCTTATCATCTGCAAGTGGAAGCAACTGAAATATTAAAGTATATTCTACCCTTTATCCTAATCCTTAATCCTAATCCTTTTCTGGTAAGAAACATGGTCAGGGGCGAATCACAAATTACCAAATCTTAGGAAAATATTTATCCCAAAAATTGTTCTGCTGTGTGCTATAGAAAAGTAGTTTGTGCCCAAAAATTATTCCGCTGCGTGCTATAGAAAAGTAATTTGTGCCCGAAAATTGTTGCGCTGCGTGCTATAGAAAAGTAGTTTGTGCCCAAAAATTATTCCGCTGCGTGCTATAGAAAAGTAGTTTGTGCCCGAAAATTGTTCCGCTGCGTGCTATAGAAAAGTAGTTTGTGCCCGAAAATTGTTCTGCTGCGTGCTATAGAAAAGTAGTTTCTGCTTAGAGTTAGTGAACAGCATCCATTGTCTATTCATATTTATATTATGTGTGTTGTTGTTAAGAGATTTTTTGACCATGCTTGAACAGAATCAAGAATTCCAATCTATTATAATTGCCAACAGACTTATCTATATGATCTGTTGGTGGGTCTCCAGCAGGTGGACCTGGGAGTAATGGCAAAGAAGTTCTTCATGCTCTCCAGAGTTTCAGAACTGGAGCCTAACCGCCAGATTTAGTTCAGTATCATAACCAGGACATCCCTCAAAACCCCCTCTACGGAGGATAAATTCAGTGCAATTTAAGTCCCGCCGACGGGGCTGAAAAATGTGGTGGTGATGTATTACAAATCCTACCGAACAATCAAACGAGAGATAGAGATTAATACTTGAATCAACATTTTTTTTCTTGTTTGCTAATTCCAATAAACAATTTTAAATTATTTAACTGATCATTCTCCAATCATCAGTCGAGATATGATGTGTAATATCGATTTAGTTGATGTAAAAGCATTTGTATTATATCGATGTTAATCACTAATCGATGTTAATCAATATTAATTGAGCACAGAAATTGCGAAATACCAATACAAAAGGAATGAGTTTAATATTCGATCACAGTTGTGTCTGCTAACTTGGTGTCTTCGTCTTTACTTACAATTCCCCGTCAGAAGCTTACTGTCAGGCAAAATATTAGCAGACAAAATCAATGTTTTATTCTATAGAATCTCTGTTTCTAAATAGATTCGCATTTCCATGAGAAAAGCTTCAGGGACAAATATAAACAGGCATATTATTTCACAGACTGTTTCCAATCAAACCAGTGAGACAATAATCGCGTCGCGAATTCTTTTCTTTCTTTCTTTCTTTCTTCTTGTCATTTCAATTCTTCTTCTTCTTCTTCTTCTTCTTCTTCTTCGTCGTCGTCGTCGTCGTTTTCGTCCCATCCGAAATCCATATTTCTCTTCACACCCCAAAATATTTTCTTTCTACGTCTCTTTCTTCCTCTCAACCTTCCTACAAATACTTTTCTTTTCTTTTCTTTTCTTTCTTGCTTTCTTTGTCCTTTTTTTTTTATCCAGATTGTTGTTAAAACAGAAAAATGGAAATTGCGGCCGGCGTAAAAGAAAGAGAGAAGAAAAAAAACATTTAATGTAATGTCCACTCTCACAAAATCGTTTAATTTATTTTTGTTCATCTTTTCTGTTATTTTTTCTTCGGCGTCTACGTGCCATTTCTCATTTAGCTTCCGCGACATGTTTGGAAATAATCGCGTGTAAGCGCCGTATCAAAATTTTGGTTTCCAATGTCCAGGCGGAAAAGTCTTATCGGGTTTTGTTTATTATCGGACGTGTCCGGGGCTCAAGAAACAACGGCTGAAATTCGCCGAGGAAAAGCAACACCGAACAATGTCAAAATCTCCGATGAATTCAAGATTCAATAAATCTATTTTCTGCAAAGATTTGCTTTTACTTCAGACTCTACACATTTCAAAACGTTTAAATCATTTCGAAAGTAAATACCCCCAACGTATATTCGTCTGGACTGTCGACGTCGTCTTCTCGTTTGCTACTTAAGTGCGTCTTTGCCCTAACTCTCTGAAAACGAATAAGTCCAATGAAACAGCTAAACAGTCGCTTTTTATCAGACATTTTAATACCGACATCATCGTCCGATTTTCGGGAAAATGCCATAACTGTTCGCAAGTATGAGCACATTAACAGGTTCAGTGGTAAAGATTATTGTGTTGGAGAGGCTTTGAATATGTTGATTGTATCTCCAGCAGAAGTTTAATTTCGTTTCGTTTGGTTTTATGACATACCAAGCATTGTATATTATTTAATGCCAAATCCTCTTTATACATATATATTAAATATATATGATTTGATTGGGTCGGGTTTTGTGGCATATCAACTATTGTAGGTTATTTAATGCCAAATCCTCTTTATACATATATATAAATATATATGATTTGGTTTGGTTGGGTTTTATGACATACCAACCATTGTAGGTTATTTAATGCTAGAACCTTTTTATACATATATATTAAATATATATGATTTGGTTTGGTTGGGTTTTATGACATACCAACCATTGTAGGTTATTTAATGCTAAATCCTTTTTATACATATATAATAAATATATATGATTTGGTTTGGTTGGGTTTTATGACATACCAACCATTGTAGGTTATTTAATACCAAATCCTTTTTATACACATATATTAAATATATATGATTTGGTTTGGTTGGGTTTTGTGGGATACCAACCATTGTAGGTTATTTAATGCCAAATCCTTTTTATACATACATAGATAGAATATATGATTTCGAAACACATTTTGAAGATAACATTTAAAGCAAGTTGAGCTTGTTTTTGTTCGTGTTTTTTTTTTGTGGGTTGTTTTTTCTGTTTTGTTTTTTGCACACAGTTAAATTGTTTCACTCAATTTCAAACAATTCAGTTCAGCAAAAGTACACAGTGTTTTGTTTACGCACAGTTTAAATGTCAGAATAGTTAATTTCAAACAATTCAGTTTAGCATGATTACAGTTTAGTAATATTTGACCCATAGATAGAACCCTATCAGGAGCTGCCACTCCAAGCCAGAGTGAACCTGGGAGCAATAGCAATAAAGGGACACTCCCCAATCCCCAAACCTCCAGCATTACTGAAACCTCACCATCTGATTGTTTAGTGCTACATACAGGACACTCGTTGGGGGATTCTTACCCCCTCTGCAGAGATACAATCGGTGTATTCTGCAGCACCAGCCGACTGAGCCATGCAAAAGTTTAAGATCTTCCCACCCACCCCAAAAAGGTGTGTCCTAGTTTTGACACTAATGGTGAAGCTCCAGATTTGGATATGTGGGTAGTATGAAGAACCACTTCATTGCCATTACTCCCAGGTTCACTCAGACCCGGACTAGTTGTATATGTTATGGTCCCATCTAAGGAGAAATAGATTTCATATTCGATCGGACCGTGTGCCAAAAAAAAAAAATAAGCAAAATTGTCTATGTAATGGACGTGATTCCCTAACATTTAGGCATTAAATAACCCAAAATAAACTAACATATCGTTAAAATCAATCGATCAGGGCAAAAGAAAATCGTTTTCCAAACTTCATCAATAAAATATCAGCCTGCCTTAATTACGGAACGTCCCCCCTTTTTTTTTTCGATTCGCTCTTTGTTCACATTTTGTCTTCTGCGCTCTAATACCAGCTTTCAGACAATGCTAAATATGTGATTATCTGCAACTTGATTAGATCAGGGTGACAGGCTATCATTTATACTCTAATAGAAATCATATTGAAAATAATAGCAAATGGGTATGACCTAAAACCATTTTATTCGTGAATAAATGAACTAATTGAAATGTTATTATCAAATTAATGAACTAATTACCCACACTTAATACACCTCTATATTTACCTTTATATGGGGTTATTTCATTTCTTCTGCATCTTTCTGATAAATGTGCTAATTTTATCAGGGATAATGTTTTAATAGTTTCCATATTTTATATCAGGCCAACCCTTGTGGAGTTCATATCTTTACCCAAATTATTAATCTGAAAGAGAACGTAACAGCACCCCTGAAGTTCGAACTCGCTTCCTAAAATGTCGCAGTCCACAACGTAAGCCATTACACCACAGGGACTACCCCTTTGCCAGGACTACTTTTAGCATTATTATTTGACCGCTCCACAAATCAAATTTATACTAAAAATGATATGCCTACCCTACCACTGGCAAAATTAGCACATTTAAAGGTTGGTTGGATATTGTAGTAGATCAAATCTGGTTGGTTATTCAATGCTGAATCTTGCATATATATATATATATATATATACACATACATTATATATATATTGTCATCCACAGACAGACTGTTTCGTTGTATCACAACTCTTCAGTGTGGCTAGACACGTAGGACGCTTGAAGCTGGGATTGAAACCCGCCCAACTTTATACCTTGTCGGATTCCAGAGAGCTCAATTCTTTCGAAGAGCTTTGCATTATGCGACCGGCAGCCGAAATTTCCCTCGCCAGAGTGCTCAACCCCCATGGGGGAGCGTATATATTGTCATCCACAGAGAGACTGTTTCGTTGTATCACCACTCTTCAGTGTGGCTAGACACGTAGGACGCTTGAACTTGGGATCGAATGATTTGTGAAAGAATAGTTTGTAGGTAATATTTTAAACCAGCCATAGCGCATTTGATTACACACAGTTAAATGGGTTCAAGTATTCCTATCTAACGCTAACAATTTAATTTAATATTAGTCATTTGTTTCTTTGCAGTTAAATGGCTATACATATATGATTTGCAAGTAAATAGTTTGTTGGCACTTTTATTTGTAAATGAATTAGAGTTAATTGGTTTGTACACAATTAATTATTTCTATTGTTTAAACATTTAAATAGCTTAAAGTGCTGCTATCCAACACAAATATTTCGATTTAATATTAATCATTTATTTCGATTGTTTCAACAGACAATCGAATGCTCGGCCTGGTTTGAGGGATTATTTATTACAAGCCGTCCAAGCCATAAGTTTGTTTCAGCGTCTTATTGGGTAGGTGACTCAGAATTTGATCATCTCTGAGGGGGTCGTTCTGGTGAGGGGAGTATGGTGTTGCAAGACCCGAAACCCCCCAATGACCCAGAAGATTAAACATCACTAACGACACCCACTGGCGCCGATTTAAGCGCGTATATTCAAGGTGCATACACTGAAGTGGTTTCAAGTATGGCTAACATTTAGAAGATATTCATTGACGCAAAACATTTTTTAATTGGTGAACATCCAGGTTTGATGAAACATTCTTTTTACAAACTAGATCAAATTATTTATTGAATGTTGGGGAAAATATCTTAAATTTAGATAATTTAATTTTGTTTCTTAAAGGAATATTGAAAAAACCAGAATGTTCATCTAACCAGAATGTTCATCTAATTTGTTATTTGCTTATTTTATTCATTAATGTCAGAATTATTTCTTTGCCACATTTTCCAAATAAAACCGGCTGTTTCAAAAATCGTTTCTTTAAAAACCTTTAAATTACCATTACATTTTTATTATAATCAATGAAAAAGTTATGAACAAATGTCAGAACAATAAAAATATTTCGAGAATAAAATCAGAACATTTCTTCTTGCCTTCCTCATCTTTCTTTCTTTCTTTCTTTCTTTTCTTTGTCTCATTATTATTATTATTATTATTATTATTATAGGGAGTTTTCACACCAATTACAACTGGTATCACCAAGTTTCATATTCTATAGTTGTTTTTTTAGTTCTCAAGCAAGATCTAGGTACTTATCTTTTTTTCTTTAAACTTTCAGTTTCACCCTGTAATCAGCCGAGATTAGATGATCCGTTTGTATCTCACACCAGCATCAAATGATGGTTTCTCTCTGGAGTTTGAGTGACAACTTTCATCTTATTGTTTGCTTTTTTTTTTCTATCCACAATTAATGAAAAGTTTTCATCTTATCTTTCAAACAATCCATTAAAGTAAAATACATACATTCAAAATCACACTCTTGCAATATCAACACTTCCTGATATGCCGTATACACTCGTGTTTAAGTCGACCTATCATTATTAACCGAAAATGCCACATTTCTTTCGCTGCAACATTTTCCAGTAAAAATTGACGTTTTAAAAAAACTTTCTTAAAAAAATTAAATCACCATAAAATTTTATTGTAATCAATGTTAAAGTTATAGAGAAGTGTTAGATTATAAAAACATTTTTGGAATAAAATCAAATCATTTTATGACTTCTTTCTTTCTCTTTTTTTTTTTCTATATAATGTCTATTGTCTAAATCAGCAAGCCTATCAACTGCATGTACTTACCCAACACCTCCGCAACGGCTAGGTTGAGACACAAGGTCATTTTTTTAACTAGAGTAAAATTCGTTTGTATTAAGTTGTCATTCTCCTAGACTGGTCGCTTAACCAAAGCTAAAGAAACCAGTCTGCCCTACTTTTTACCCTTAGCTGGTGGAGCTGTAGGAGAAAAGACAGATTCATGCCTTTCCCAATGGCATTAGCGCGATGTGGAACGCAAACTAATTCGTCCAAGATTTGAACTTGGGTAATAAAATTCCATTTCCGTTATTCTAAGCTCGCTCCATCTATTTCTATCGCAATTAGAATCGACTTTATATTCACTAATTTTATTCTAAGCTCGCTAACTCGATTTTTATCACAATTAGAATCGACTTTGTAATCGATAATTTTATTCTAAGCTCGCTCCCTCGATTTCTATCGCGATTAGAATCGACTTTGTAATCGATAATTTTATTCAGTTCAGAACCTGCTCGGGACGAAGTGGCTGATAAAGTCTGTTTCACGATTTTCCATAGCAACAATATGAAAGATAGAAGAATTCGGGGTCTGCATAATGAGAAATTTTTTCGAAAAATTTCCCAGCGGATAATACGCACCAGCAAATGGAATGTAGCATTGATTGTTTGACTGAATGATTGATTTTAACAACATGTCTACCCATCACGGATTATTTTATGCCTAGAGGTTAGGGAATCGTGTTTATTGTACATCTATATTTCCACTTTTTGTGTCACTGTTTCTTAAAAAGTTTTGTACACAGTTACATGGTTTCAGGTATTCCTATCTAATACGAATAATTATATTGTTCAGACCCTGCTCATTGGCATAGTGGGTAGATTGTTCGCCAATAGTCCTGGAGACCTGGTTTCAATCCCAGGTCGCATCATACCAAAGACTTTAAAAATGGTACTTCATACCTCCTTACTTAACACCCAGCAATATAAGGTACGTATCAAGGGTAAGGTGGAGCAATCCAGGGAAAGGAGTAGCGCCCTCTCCAACACCTCGGTGTAGTAGCTAATGAAAAGGGAGGCTTCTGGTCGCCTTGGATTACGGTCACCAGCTTTACTTTCTTTATATTGTTTCAAATAATTATTTCTATTTAATAATGATCATTTGTTTTCAAGCAGGTATATGATTTCAAGTAACAAATAATGATTCTTAAAACACAATTTGAGTTTCAAGTAATAATTTGCAGTTATATGTTATTGTTGGGTATCACCTACCTTTTCGGCATAATGAGCCAGTCCCATCTGCTTTTTAAATAGCAGTAGTTTAAAAGACCATTTAGTCTGGTGAAGTCAGTCTGAGCCTGAGTCTGAACTAGTCTGAGCAAGTCAGAGTCAAGTCTGGAAGGTGAATAGCCGCTCCTTATAACAGAAGCCAATAACAATTGTTGAACTATATTCTTATTCTATCCTCTAATCCTATGTTCTTATTACTAACAACCTCTCTTGTAAATACTTGTTCCTGTAATTATAACTCTTTTTCCTCGTATCTCGTGGTTTGTCTTTTTATTACTACTACCTGCGTTCATTAACCAGAACGCAACAGTTATCAAGTATTCTTATCTACAACTAATATTCTTTAAACAGATCTATTTGACCCAAAAATGGGACCCTAAATAAAAATAAGGTTTCTCTTTAGTACACACGAATTGCTTGGTTCAATTCTCTTTGGAAACATTATTCAAAACAATTTATCAATTGATTTTGGGCTTGACAACGGCTTAGTTAAAGAGCGAAAAATTAACCTGTGACTAAAAAATCATTGTATATTTTCTTCTTTTTTTTCAATTTTCTCTTTCTTCTTTTCCCTTCTTCCTCTTCTTTCTTTCTTTTCGTTAGTGTTATTCAAAAAGTCTTAGTATAATACAAGACCAAAAGATGCAAAGAAAGTATCGTAGAAAGACTACATAGCGCCGGCCATGTAAATGGGAAGATTTCTCTGCCTTGAAAATCAGTAATCGTTATCCTGGTTGGTACCCGTGATAGAAAATCGATTCCTGGTACCCAACTATCTCCGTCAAAGAGTGGCCTATTCCCGACCTTTCACCTTCAGCACTTAGTGCCACGGTGGTCACCATCTAATTGTGCACTCACACATTGATGTGCCTTTAGCGCTTCGCTGATGTTGTGTCGTTGAGCACTGTTTTGCTTGGTTTAACAGCATTTGTGTTCCTCACGATCTATGTCCCCTCCTGAATATTGTGTCCCTGGTCACAGAAGGGGAGAAGGCCGCTGGATGAGGCCGCTGAAGTGGTGAACAAAAAGACGTCTAGTGATCACATCTTCAATATAAGTTCACATGGGTTATCAAATGTATCAACTTTGTTATTTATACAATGTGTTATATAAAGTAGTTTTCATTTTCCCTGTTCTCGGCTTTGTCACGAAACACTGGAGTTTTCAGAGACTGACAAAAGGGCGTGACTTCAGGGGGTCTTTCCAAGTGACGTGGATTCCAGCGGATATTCGATGAGTGAAAGCACACTACAATTAAGTGCTTAGTTGGGGTGGGTGGGAGGTCGGTACAGAACTTAATGATTCTAGTTCAGGAGAAAATAATTCTTTCCAAATTAGGGATCGGATATTTATTCCACCCCTTTGTAAAAACTTCAACTTATTCTGTATTACACTTTATTCCAATCCTCTTTAGGGATGGTCATTTTTTTTATCTAAAAAAAACCCTTATTAAGAAAAAAATTTATTTTCCTACATTGCACCTGGCTGTCAAGTTTGTCTATCTAATCTTTTAACCTTTCCACTGAATAATACAGTCACAATTTTTACTTTCACCGAAATAATACCCAGAAGAATTTTGACACTTTTCAGATCACCAATTACTTGGGTATTCTTCACTGATTCTGGCAAATGCAAAAATTCAACTGAAAGTCCATTTTAACCCTTTTCACTTCATTATTTTCCTCTTGATTAATTCTCTTAATTAACCCCCTCAGAACCCCAGTGTTACAAAAGGACTTATTACCCAAAAGCACTGCTTCTCATCAAACTACCAAAGTTAAGTAAAATCTGAGTAACCACTTACAAACAGAAGCTAAGATTAAAATTAAATGAATTTTAATAAATAACAACTATCGCTGGCAAAAGACAATGAAAAATTACACTGGTTTACAAAAATAAATTTTTGGTCTGAGGTAAGAATGGGGATAGGTGTTTTTTGTTAATTTGGGTGTGCTGAATTCAAATTTATAAATAGTTTTGCTCTATCACCTCTAGTTTTCTGGCTTTTAAATAGTCTCATTTTAGTATAAACAGAGAATATATGTGCATATTTCAAGAGTTGCAGCAGCTTATAACAGATAAAACAGGATAGATAAAGAACATTGATTGAATCAATATACTTGGATGACACAATTACACAATTCATAGTACCACAGACAGTCAAAAGTGTGTTTTCTTAGAAGATCTGGTGTATTTTGCCTCCGGGATGTCACGCAAGAGCATCCAGCAGAAGTCTCCCATCATGCCGAGGTTCCATTTGGCTTGATAGTTGCTCTCCATCTTCGTAATGTCTTGATGGAATCTTTCTCCATGCTCATCACTCACTGATCCAAGGTTTGGCGGGAAGAAGTTGAGGTGGGAATGGAGAAAATGAATCTTGAGTGACATTCGGCACCCCATATCCTCGTAAGACTTTAGCAACTTCTCAATACAGGCTTGGTAATCTGGTACGCGTGTGCTACCAAGTAAGCCACTACAGACTGACTTGAATGCTTCCCATGCTCTCAGCTCCTTTAAGTTAAGAAGCTCCTCAAAATCAGTATCCTTCAGCACTTCTCGGATCTGAGGTCCGACAAAAATGCTTTCTTTGAGCTTAGCAGCACTAAGACCTGGGAACACAGTAGACAAGTGTTGGAAGGCATCAGCATTTTTGTGCAACGCCTTCACGAAATTCTTCATCAAACCAAGCTTGATGTGAAGAGGAGGAAGAAGAACTTTATTCATGTCCACCAGAGGATTCTCTTTGAGTCTGTGTTCGCCAGGAACAAAAGTGCTTCTAGACCCCAAGTCTTTCTGCTTGTAATGCTGGGATACAGCACGACTATCTCAGAGACAGAGAAAACAACAGTACTTTGTGAAGCCCGCTTGCATACCCATAAGAAGACCAATGAGCTTATTTGTTCCGATTCCTGAAACTGGTGATCCTTACATCTTCCTGGACTAGGTTCCACTGTTTAAGCCGAGAAGCCAAGAGCTCTGACTGCTGTTTTGACAGATACAAATCACGAGCAAGATCATTCAGGTCCTCTTGCGTGATCCAGTGTGGCTCATTGCCACTTGTTCCTGAATATGTAGACTCAATATCTTCCAAAGATATTGACTCGGCAGAATCCTCCCTTGAAGGCATTTCTTCATCTGATGAGGAAAGAAGATCCTTATTTACTGGAGGTGTGGGTACAGGATGATCATCTGAATGGGGAATGGGTCTCATAGAAGATCGAAGGTAGGGATATTTGATCTTTTTCCTAGAAGAAGCATTGAAATCAGTTATATTAGTTAAACAAAACTAACAATCATCTGCGTGGTTTCGCGGCTCTCTCCAAACCATCGGGACTGCAAAGTTGAAAGCCGCTTTCTTGCCATTAAACCATGCAGTTAGTCCATTGTAGCAGGGTTTACAACAGAAGTGTGGAGCCCAAGACTTGTCTTGATCACTAATTTTACAGTCAAAATAGTGAAAGTAGGCGGTTCTGAGAAGGGAAGTGATGGTTCGACGCTGTGCAACTGTTGTAAAGTCCCCACACACGTAGCAGAAAGAATTGGCCTTGTTGAGGCATCCTCGACATTTTGACGTGCTTGAAGCCATCGGAGAATCTGAAAATATAAAAAAAGTAAAACTTAATGTGCATTTGAAAATGTAATAGTTGAGGGACATCAACCTCCTGCACCGCCTGCGAGACAACCTCTTCCAATGACTGCCAGAGTGTGGATTGAGACCTGCTGCCTTAACTATCAAAATCCATCTTGATATATAACTATATATATATATATATATAATGTAATGCTATCACTTACATTTAGTGCATAATAACTAAAAAATAAGCCATAAGTCTCACAATATTAGAATTAACCCTGAAATCATATACGCCTTTATGTATCGTATATGCACAAAATGCACACTATGCATATCTAAAATAACTAGAGGTGATGACTAAAAACGGATTTCAAATTTGAGTTCAGCACACTCAAACTTGGTAAAAACAGCTATTTTTGTGCTTGCCTCAATTTCTTTTTAAACCAGTGTTATTTTGGAGGGCAGTGACATTGAAGCTAAACTTAGTCTGACACAAGGTCACATATGAGAGCAGAGAGAGCTACTCGAGAAAGAAAATGCCTTTGAGATAATTTGTTTAACTATAGCGCCATGAAAATGCGTCTTTGTTGAAATATTATTAATTAATAAGTTCATTATAGAAATTAGCTACTTATCTAACAGTAAATAAAAATCGATGAAAACTGGCTGGATGCTAGGACTTGTTAAATACTGAGATATATTTCATCGGTAGAGACACATTTAAAGTGCCCAGGGTATGACAGTAAACTACATCAGATGGTGAGGTTTTTCTTTTGGAGCTTTAAAGAGTGTGGGGTCTCCTTTTGGTTGCTATTATTCTCAGATCCACTCGGTTGACAAGTGCTAGTACCTGTTAAGGTCCGATGTATTAGTCAAACAGAGATGCTTGATATATTTTAAATGACTGTGTACTTTCTTAATACTTTGCCTCTTAAAACATTGATATTGCAACTTAATATAAAATGTTTACCTGTTTCAGATCACTGTGAATTTTATTAATATATTGGCTCCTAAAACATTAATATTGCAACTAAATATGAAATGTTTACCTGTTTAAGATCACTGTGAATTTTATTAATATATTGGCTCCTAAATCATTAATATTGCAACTAAATATGAAATGTTTACCCGTTTAAGATCACTGTGAATTTTATTAATATATTGGCTCCTAAAACATTAATATTGCAACTAAATATGAAATGTTTACCCGTTTAAGATCACTGTGAATTTTATTAATATATTGGCTCCTAAAACATTAATATTGCAACTAAATATGAAATGTTTACCCGTTTAAGATCACTGTGAATTTTATTAATATATTGGCTCCTAAATCATTAATATTGCAACTAAATATGAAGCGTTTACCTGTTAAAAATGATTGTCAACTTTATTAATACATTGGCTTTTAAAACATCGCTAATAAAACTAAAATAAAACAGAATTTCTTCTAAGCTATGACTGCGTCAATACTACAGCACGGATGCTAATGAAACACAGGGAGAAAAAACAAAATGAAAACTATATAAGGATGCTTTGTACTATTTTGAACAAATCCAGGAAGCAACACCCCACAAAGCAGGACCTGTACGATCACCTATCTCCCATCTCTTAAACCATACAATAAGATGGAAAAAAATGTGGTGCATTACTAGAGAAGTAATAACGAACTCATGATCGACGTTCTCTTGGTGACTCCTACACAGTTCAGCTCTGTGCGAACACTAGATGCCGTCTAGAAGACGAACTAGGAGCGATAGATGATAGGAGCTGATAGCGGAAAAGAGTCAGGGAACTCCGTGTGGTCAACGCGACTTGATGATGATGTGTTTACCTGTTTAAAATGATTGTGAAGATACATTTTTGCATAGTATATAATGAAAGATAATAACCTTTTAACTGACTTCGGCAAAAAAATAACGCTACAAAGGTTGATATGCTGTAAGACTAACCATCCAACCAAATCACCAAATAGCAGTTCTATTTGACCCATAAATGGGACTCTAACAGGTGCTACCACTCTGGGACAGGGTGAACCTAAGAGTAGTGGCAATGAAAGGGTACTCCACATTCCCCAAACTCCAAGAATAGAGCCTCGCCATCAGACGCAGTTTAATGTCATACCAAGGACACTAAATGTTTTCAAGTATTACTCTCTTGTACTTATATTCAATTTAATATTAATCATTTGTTTGTACGCAATTAAATGGTTTCAAGTATAGTAAAGAATTAAACAGTTCTATCTGAGCTACAGATTGGACACTAACAGAATACTATCACTCCAGGACAGAGTGGACCTGGGAGTAATTATAATGAAGGAGTTGTCAAGAGTATGACACAAAATTGCATCTGATGGTGAGGCTCCAGCTCGGGAGATCTGATTCATCATTGCCATTACTCCTTGGTCAAATCTGCCCGGAGTGGTAGTACCTGTTAAATTCCTATCTATTGATCAAATAGATCTGTTTAAAAATATTTCCTATTCAATAGGACTGAGTGTAATAAAAATTACAAAGCACAAAAAAATGTAAATACAAACGTATAATGAATGTTATTCCCTAACCTGAAGGCATAAAATAACCCAAAAAGTTTTGACATGCCGTCAAAATCATTCAATCAATTTTTCTATCTTCAATTCTTTGGGTTTTTTTTTAGTCCATGTACTTTATCTAGATTTTATTTTAACTCCTTTCTAGTTCCATACTTTTTTCATTTCTTTCTCTTCATTCCTTTTGATTTATAACTTTTTTCTTCCTTTCTTTCTAAATTTTCTCTTTTTCTTCTTTCAAATAATCTCTTTTCCTTCACTTTCTCTTTCTCTTTTTTTCTCTTTTTTATACATTTATTTCCTCTTTTTTTTTCTTCTGATCATTTTTTTTTCTTTCATTTTCTTTTTTTTTTTTCTTTCGTTTCTTTTTTTTTACCCATTTTTTATTTCTTTCGATTCGTTTGTTTCACTCATCTTTTAATTTTGCTTTCTTTCTCTGTTTTTTAATCATTTTATTTTATTTTTCCCCCTTTTTTTCTATTTCTTTTTACTTTTCTGCAGTTTTCTCTTTTATTTTTATAAGTTTGCATTTTCTTTTCTGTTGTTTTCTTTTTCGATTTTTTTCGATTTACTTTTCCCTTTTTTTTTTTCTTTTTTATTATATCTTTTTATATCTTGTTTTTCCTTTTTACTTAATTTTTCAATTCAATTTCTTTCGGGCACTACTTTCTGTATCATCTTCCCCGTTTTGTCATATTTTTATATTGTTTTACTTTTCTTTTCTTTTCTTTTCTTTTCTTTTCTTTGTGTGTGTGTGTGTGTGTGTGTGTGTGTGTGTGTGTGTGTGTGTGTGTGTGTGTGTGTGTGTGTGTGTGTGTGTGTGTGTGTTTTGGAAGGCTTGTTTTTTATTGCTTGTTTTTCTTAAGTTTTTTACGACAGTTTTACTCCTTTCGGCTTTTAAAATGGCGCCTTGTTGCTCTAGCAAAGTAGCTTAAAAACAAGAGATGAAGTATCAGAACTATTGATAGCCATTGGACGCTAATCTATCTATCTATTTATCTATCACATACAATAAGGCCTGTTAGCCTATCTATCTATCTATCTATCTATCTATCTATCTATCTCAGACTGTTCTTATCTATCTATCTATCTATCTATCTATCTCAGACTTTTCTTATCTATCTATCTATCAATCAATCTATCTATCTATCTCAGACTGTTCTTATCTATCTATCTATCTATCTATCTATCTATCTATCTCAGACTGTTCTTATCTATCTATCTATCTATCTATCTCAGACTGTTCTTATCTATCTATCTATCTCGCTACGTACGCATATATGTACACACATACACGCGTTCACACATACATACACGCGTTCACACACACACACACACACACACACACACACACACACACACATACATGTATATATAATATTCCAAGCTAAAAATAAGATAATAAATTCTCGACTCAGAGTTTCTCGTTGTCGATCATCAGGTAGGCTCCTATTTTGCACATCATTCAACAAAATCAAAAGTTTTGAATACAAGCTCGTGGTTAAATGGTAGGATAGACAAGGTTGTTTAGCCTTGGTTAGGCAACCAGTCTAGGAGAAAAAAAACACTAAATTTAAACCCGCTATACCCCGCTTAAAAATCCAACCTGTGTAGAATCCTACCCGAGGTGGCTAAATCAATATACCCAAGGTATAGGATACATTAACCATTTCAGTGCCGTGTGATATATGAAGTCGAATTCCGAGCCACGTCGAGTGCAAATATAATCAAATTTCATTCTATTTCCCTTTCCAGTCGATTGGGCATAAAATACTCGGACTGTATTCCCTGTTGGAGGTAAGACCCCCTCCATATAAGGAGTGTCTAGAGTATAAGAATAAACTGCATCTGATGGTGAGGTTCTAGTTCTTGAGATCTTAGGAGTGTGGTGTATCTCCTTAATTGCCATTACTCTCAGGTCTACTCTGACCCGGAGTGGTTGTGCCTGTTTAGGTCCCATTAAGGGGTCCAATAGATCTGTTTAAAATCATTCGTATTCGATAGAAATATTTGATTAAGAATTTGTTACTTGAAGCTATAATGACTTCTTTAGCCTTAATTAGGCAACCAACAAAAGAAAAAGAAAACTCCGAATTCAAATCAGATTTACTCCGTTTTAAAACTGATCTTGTGTCATATTCTACCCGTAGCGAATGGGTTGAGTAAATACATGCACCTCCCACACAGCCAGATATATTTCTGTGCGCCTGTGTGTCCATGTGTGTCTGTGAATAGGCACTCTGTTTACCAGTCTCCTTTGTTTACTTACAGAGCAGCAGTTTTTGTCAGCCATAGTAATTTGCCACCGGGTCAGCGTTAGTGCAAAAGACGATGTGATAGGTTTTTTTAAAGAGTAGAAATTCTTGGAGAATTCTAATTGTTGTCTGTCGGTTACAATAAGATGTCTCCATTTAGACTGTCATCTTCACTGTCCCACAACCATTCAATAAACGTATGAACACACAGAAACGTGTGTTTAAAGTCTTCATGTCCACCACTATCAGTTAATTATATGATTATCTTGGACAAGACTACATACACCTTGAACGACGGCTCATTTATCAGAAACTTAACACTAGCAACCCAATAACACACAATACTTTAACCAGTGTTCTAAAATATATATCTTGGGGTGCCCGTGGTGTAATGGTTATCGTCGTAGGAAATGGACTCAGTTACACGAGTTCAAATCTTGGACGAGACTGATTGCATTTCACATAGCACTAATACCCTTGGGAAAGGTATGAATCCAATTATTCTCCCTCCAGCTATGGGTAAATAGTAGGACAGACTAGGTTCTTCAGCCTTGGTTTGGCAACTAGTCTAGGAGAAGGAAAACTCTGAATTCAAACCTGTTAAACTCTGCTTAAAAAAAATTGACCTGGTGTCATATCCTGCCTGAGCGGAGGGGTTGGTAAATAGGATAAAATATATATCTTTCAAAAGAACTGATATCAAAAAATTATTTTCTATCTTATATAGAAATGAAGTTATTCTGTCCTAAAATATGTGCTTATTCAAGATGTGATCAAAAAGTATCGAGACTGAAACTTAAAAATCTTTTGTTTTGATATTCTGATAGATTTGTGTGAACGGACGGGTAATTTGTGATGACACCCAGATTTCTATTACATAAAATAATATTCCAACCCCTCTGTAATCGAAAGAATTCAATAGCAGATATATATATATATATATATATATATATATATATATATATATATATATATATATATTGTCATCCACAGACAGATCTGTTTCGTTCTATCAGAACTCATCAGTGTGGCTAGACATACTAGATTCCCGTGGCTGGGATCGAAACCCGGTTGACTCAAACGCCAATCCAAGACTCTATATAGGTTGCACTAATTTTTGGACTTCTACATCGACAGAGGGTGGAGTTCCTGTGGCGTAGGGGAGGCATGTGGCGTAGCTGCCAACGAACTGGACTGTAAGATCGTAGTGAGTTCGAACTCCAGTCGCGCTATTACGTTCACTTTTGGACTAATACTCTTAGAAAGAATATAAATTCCCTTATCTACTCTCCCTTATCTATGGGGCTAAATAGTACCACTACTGTTCTTCGAGAAAGATGTCGCTGGTATTTACGAAGGTAGATATGCCACTGAACAAAGAAACTAAATCAAATATCTTCATACGCGCGCTTATCGTCATAGGAAAAGAAATTGGGTCCCCGCGTTCAAATTCTGAGCGAGGCTGTTAATTGATTTTTAACGTTCAGTGTCATTCTATGCCAAGAGGTTTGGGAATTGCATTTATTGTACGTTCATATTTATGCAAATGCCCTCGGGAAACGCATGTGGTCATCTGTTCTTTCCACAACTTTGTGTAAATTATAGGATAGACTGGGTTCTTTAGCCTTGGTGCGACAACCAATCCGGAAGACGGAATACTCTGAATTTGAGCCAACTTTTCTTTGCTTAAAAAGTTAACTTCTGCGACACGTTACGTAACGGAGGGGTTGGGTAAATACATACTTCGAATGCATATTTTCTGATTACAGAGTTTCAATGCTGTAGATTTTGGTCATTACTAATTCCTTATGATATCTGTTTTTTTTATTGTATTATGTTACAATGAAAATAACAGAATCTTGGTAGCTTTGGTATAGAAGAAAATGAACTTTTTATAAACAATTTCTTGTTTGTGAGATGTACTTATTTGTGGGCGATCCTGAACTTCCATGTGACTTTTTCTTGTTTCCTAAAGGATATTAAAAGAAATGCGACTGTTCAACAACATACCATATCAAAAAGGGTGTTTCAGACTTACTTCGACTGATAAAAAGCTCGCTGGAGTACGTGTGTTGAATGCTAAGTAGACCATTTTAAAGAAAATTAATGCGTTATTTATTGCTAATTTGAGTTGATCAATACAGCTTCAGCCTCAATACTTTTTTTTAACCCCATCACGCATTTTGAAGAAAATTAACGTTTAACATCTCATAATAGTAAAAAAAAAGTCAACTGGAATATTTCCAGTGTCAAATACACTAGCATCTTAATAACACACGAAAAATCAACTAAAAAGAAAATTTGATTTTTTTTTCTTTTTTCTTCTCCAATTCTTCTCCTTCTTTTAAAGATATTAATTTTTATCAAAAACTCATTAAGCCGTTGTTTATGAATGAATTAGGTTTTGTCAATGAGTGTTAAATATTAAAAATTATATTCTGGTTCCATAAACCCCCTCCGTACGAGCATAATATGAAACAAGGTCCATTTTTATGTGGAGTTTAACAGGTTTCAATTCAGAGTTTTTCTTCTTCTAGAACAGTTACTATACCAACATTAAAGAGCTCTGACAGCCCAACTACTTACCTATAACTAGAAAGAAAATAGTTGGATTCATACCTTTCCCAGGTATATTAGCGCTATGTGAAATGCAAACGGCCTCGTTCAAATATTACTTGGAGAACTGATAAACATTGCCAAGTGACCTTCCTATTGTTCTGATAGATGCCATGAAGGAGAATAATTCGGCAAGGTGACCCGAAAAAGTGTTAGAGATAAATAGAATAACGTGTTAATTGGAGAAGTGATAGGCACTGCCAAGTAACCCGCCCATTTCACCGATGATCTAATTCAACCCATAGCTGGAAAGATTAGTGTGTTCATACATTTTCCCAAGCGTATATTTGAAAGGGAACCTAATAGCTCTATTGGAGTTCGAACTCGCTTACGACGATGTCGCAGTCAAACGTATTCATATTTACCCAACCCCTCCGCTCGGGCAGGATATAACACAGAGTCAATTTTTAAGCGGAGTTTAACAGGTTTGAATTCAGAGTTTTCCTTTTCCTAGACTAGTTGCCTTACCAAGAAGAACCTAGCCTGCCCTACTATTTACCCATAGCTGGAGGGAGAATAATTGGATTCATACCTTTCCCAAGGGTATTAGTGCTATCTGAAATGCAATTAGGCTGGTCCAGGATTTGAACCCGTGTCGCCGTGTCCATTTCCTACGACGATAACCATTACACCACGGGCACAGCAGTCAAACGTATTAGTCACCACGACACGGTGCCTCGCCAAGAATACTTAGGGTATGTCTCTGGAAAACAGAACTTAGAAATGAGTCCTTTATTGAAATATGTCAAATTTATCCTTCTCATTGAGATTTATAATATTCTTCTCTCTCTCTCTCTCTCTCTCTCTCTCTCTCTCTCTTTCTCTGTAAGTTTTGACAGTTTTTAACTCGGCTAAGAAAACGACCTTGTGTCACACCCTGCTCGTCTAGAGGGGTTAGTAAATACATACATGATACTCGTAGCAAGGAACGATCCCTGACCTGATTAACGAGAAAAGTTTCTCTGCAATACCAATACGTTTGTCGTGGGATTGTTGAATTCTGTTTCATTTTTCTTTGATCGATTCTATCTTTACGAACTTATTGCAAACAAGGGAGAAGATTTGTTACAATCTTACGGAGTTTTCCCAGCAAGATAATTTTTTGGAATTTATGAATGACTCCAAAGCCAAAGGTATTTTTCAAAACATCTTCCCAAACAAAATTCTGGGGTTCCAGAGAGAAGTCTAACCAATATGTGTCAAAAATAATCTGTGGAGAAACTTTCTGAAGAACTTTTTTTTCATCAATGGAAATGACAAAAAACAGAAATGCTGTTCAAGACTGCTAGTTGAGGATTGTATATTGATTGGTTTAGTTTCTAGTTTCTTTGTTAAATGGCACATCAACATTGGTTGGTTAATGTCAAAGCCATCCTTGTCGAAGGACAGTGGGGATACTAGTGGGGTTGATACATTTCCCAAGCGTATATTTGGAAGGGAACATAATAGCGCGACGTGAGTTCGAATTCGCTTACTACGATGTCGTTGTCCAGCGCATTAGCCACAACGATATGGGGCTTCCCCAACAATATCTAGGGTATGTCTTTAGAAAACAGAACTTAGAAATGAGTCCTTTATCGAAAAATGTCAAATTGATCCTTCTCATTGAAATTAATAACCTTATCTCCTCCGCCTCTCTCTCTTTCTCTCTCTATCACACACACACACACTCTCTCTCTCTCTCGCACTCACTCTCTCCTCTCTCCCTCCTCTCTCTCTCTCCTTCTCTCTCTCACTCCTATCGCTCTCCCTCTCTTTTTCTCCCTCTCCTCTCTCTTCCCCCCCTCTCTCTCTCTCCTCTCTCTCCCTCTCACCCTCTCTCTCTCCTCTCTCGCTCCCTCTCACCCTCTCTCTCACCCTCTTTGTCCTCTCTCTTCCTCTCTCTCTCTCCTCTCTCTCCCTCTCTGTCCTCTCACCCTCTCTCTCTCCCTCTGTGTCCTCTCACCCTCTCTCTTCCCTCTCTCTCCCTCCCTCTCCCTCTCTCTCCCCCTTCTCTCTCTCCTCTCTCTCTTCCCTCTCAAAGTTCTGACGGTTTTTGACTCTGCTATTCCGACTTTCAATATACTTTATTAGTCAAGAATCTCTGTGGCCGTTGATTAATTGATTTGTTGATTAATTCTAAAGGCATATCAACCCATCTAGAGTTATATTATGCCTAGATGCTTGTTTGATCCATTGATGAGACCTTAACAAGAACTACCGCTCCGAATCAGAGTGGACTTGAAAGAAATAACAATGGAGAGGCATTCTCAGAGCTCCGGAACTGAAGACTAGCCAATGGATGCATTTTAGTGTCATACCGAAGACACACATTGTGGCGGGGGGGGGGTCGTTACGCCTCGAGAGGGGATGCAGTCAGCGAATGCTAAGCTCTATCGACCGACTGGCTTAATGTTACACCATCAGTCTACGTAAGTTATTTAATGGTCTCTAGACTTTCTACTATTTATACTGGACCACTAATCAGCACGCGATATTCATTAGAGTCAACACGAAAATTCAAGGGGCTGTCACCATTGGGTAATGGTTAACGTCCTGGTCTGTGACATCGTAGTAAACGAGCTCGTTTTTCGGACAAATTCCCGATTGGAAAGTTACGAACTCCATTATCCACCTCCTCACAGCTATGGGTTAGACAGTACAATAACTGCCCTTCTACAAGGATGGCTTTGATATTAAATAACCCACAAAGGGTTGATAGGCCATTAAAACAAGTAAACCAAACTAAACCAACGTTCTCTAAGGCTCTGTTAAGTCCATCTTTGAAGCAAAGTTTAGGATGACTTCTGGGACTATTACTTTTCTTCAGGACTCCATGAAACGCAACATGCGAAATACCGTACTTTAACATTCTGTTGAAGATGGTTGAAGGTTCCCCAAAATCGTATCAACAGTCAATAAATAGCAATAACAGTAGCAATATCTGTAAAAATCCATTTGAGACACATAAAATTAAATAACTAGGAACATTTCTTTATTGGTCATCTTTTTCGGTTTGGTTTTTATGGCATGCCAACCATTATTGCTTATTCAATGCCAATTCCTGTTTTTACATTTATATCAAATATGATTTGTTGACACATTTTTCAGATACACACAGTTAAAAGATCAAACTGTTGTATCTCTAACAATTCGATTTAACATAAGTCAACTAAGTTAAATGGTTCCAAGTATTGCTATGTGTCACTAACAATTCAATTGAACATCAGTCATTTGTTTACACACAGATAAATGCTCAAACAGTTCTATTTTAAGCAATTCAATTTAGCTTGTCATTTGTTTTCACAAAGTTTAAATATCAAACAGTTCTTTTTGACCCATAGACTCGTAAGGGACGGAGTCTCACCTCTCAGCAGAGATGCCGTCGGTGTATTCTACACCCTAGTCGGTTGGGTCATCTTGTGGTTTCAGGAAACTTACAAAATAGCTTTGATGCATTTTATATTGAAGACACTTAATCGATTCTCAATTTAGCTGTTTACCCAATTACAGTTGTACGTTGAATTACGCTTAGCAAATGGAATAGACGTCTCGAGTTCAAATCCTGGACGCGCTAATGCTCTTGGGAAATACAAAAATCCATCAGTTCTCCCCACCCTGCACGCACATTTAGTTATCTGTGAATAGTAGGGCAGTGTCCTTGTTTAAATAACGCCTAATAGAATGAAAAATTGAATTTACTTAGCAAGAAAATTGACCTTGCGCCACATCCTGTCCGTTACGGAGGCGTTGAATAAATAGATACAGCCAGTTTATGAGAATCAATATTGATCACTGGGTAAGAGTTTCTAGTGTTCCGTCTTCAGTTTGTCTAAGTGGAGATCTTTAGATTTTCCACTGTATTCTGGGTCTAGTGGTGAGAGTTGAACCTATTTATCAAGGTCAGGGTAAACATCCTCTAAGTAGCTTGCGTCCATTTTTAGAACCACATAAATCTATTTAAAAAAAATGCTGTGTGTGGATGGATTTTATGTAAATCGTAATACTGTCCGAACCGGATTTAGTAACTAGTACAGGACATGAGGCTTCATGTAGAGTTATGGTTAACGAGCTAAGCTACAAGACCATTAAAAGTATGTTCAGTGCTCTATACTTCCGGCTTTATGCCAAACTAATGTGGGATATGAAGTTTCATGTAGTGTAATAGTTAGAGAACTAATCTACAAAACAATTTCAAAAGTTTGATTTTCAGAAGGTGCTCCATATTTGCGGCCTTGTGCTGAACTAAGCTAAATTCAGGAAATGACAAGTAATGTAGAACATCCTTTCGTCTTAATTTCAGTTTATTTTCATTGCAACGGATATTCTACATCACATTGCAAATAGGAAGGTTAGTACCTGTTAGTGTCAAATAGATTTGTTTAAAAATTATTAATATTAGACAGGAATACTTGAAACCATATAACTCATTTTTTCACACTGTTAAATGGTTTCCCTTTTGTCTATCTAATACGACTAATTCTATTAACAATTGATTCAGATTAGAATATCAACAAAGTTAAATGGTTCCTAGTATTGCTATGTATCACTAACAATTCAATTAAACATCAGTCATTTGCTTATACACAGTAAAAGATCAAACAGTTCTATTTCAACAATTCAGTTTAGTATAATTACACAGTCTTTTGTTTACACAAAGTTAAATGATCAAATAGTTCTATTTCAAACAATTCAGTTTTGCATAAATAAACAGTTTGAATGTCAAACAGTTCTATTTGACGCACAGATAGGACCCTATCAGTGTCTACCACTCCGGGCCAGAGTGGACCTGGGAGCGATGCCAACGAAGAGGCTCTCTACATTCATCAAAGCTCCAGCATTACTGGAGCCTCATAATCAGATTGTTTAGTATCATACCTAGAATACTCATTGGGGGAGGGGATAGTTTCACCTCTCTGCATCTCGGTGTATTCTGCAGACCCAGCCGACTGGACCAGTAGTTTTTAGCTAAGGGAACTACGTAGCAACAAACCGTTATTTTGTCACGCTAACTTCTTCCTCTCTTTAGATAACATTTACTCATTTTTTTTGTCTTGGCTTTATTCTTCTTTGTGGAACCGTCTCTGTCTGGTGCATTTCGACTCGACGAACAAACACAACAAGGTGTCAGACGATTATGCGACCAGAGATGCATGACCAGATTTGTATTCTTCAGTGGGTTCGAATTCCAGTAGTACTATGTTCTCTTTCAGACGAAAACCTTTGGGAAAAGCATGAACCTTCTTATCCCCTCAGCTATGGGTTGGATAATATCACTGCAGTTCTTCTATAAGGATGGCTATGGTATTAAATAATCTAAGCAGATTGATATGCCATTAAACAAAGAAATCAAGCCAAACTATTAAAATCAAGAGTATAATTCTCTAAGACTCTCTTAAGTCCATCTTTGGAGCATCTTATTGATGATTATTTCTTCAACATCTTCTCTGGAGGCGACTGAAGGTTTCTCCGTTTTGTATCATTTAAGAGTAAATAAAAATAACATGAATACTTAATATGAAATCAGTTTATAACAACGTAAAAGGTATTAAAGCATTGGAGGTCATGGTAAGAAATATAATATAAACAGGTTTCTTGGTGGAATCTTCCGTACCAATGAATATCTCAGGCGCCATTCCTGTAATAGTCCGACAATACTGCCTGAAATCTTGTAAGAAAAAGAGAAGAAAGAAAAAGGGTGAAAAAAATTGTTAAAATGCGTAAGAGAGAAAAAAAGAAAGACAGAGAAAGATAAATTGTACAAAAGAAAAAAAAAACAAGATAAACGAACGAAACCAAATAAATAAAAAGAGTTTTTAAACAAACAAGACAAAGAAAGAAAGAAAGAAAGAAAGAAAGAAAGAAATAGGAAGGGAAAAAGTGAAAAGAAAAGAAAGATAAAGTAAGGAAAAGGAAAGAAAGAAAGAAAGAAATAAAGAAAGAAAGAAAGAGATTAAATGAAAAGAAAGATAATGAAAAAGAAAGAGAGGAAAAGAAAGAAAGAAGGGAAAGACGAAGAAAAGGAAAGGAAGAATAAAAGAAAGAAAAGCCAAGGAAAAAAAGAAATGGTATGAAAAGTCAAGAGAAAAGAATGAAAAAGAAGAGGAAAAAGAAAGAAAAATTAAGAGAAAAGCGACTAAAAAATCTCATTCTGCAAATTAACACAATATAGTCTTTTTGTTAAAATGGAATATCCCCCCCATCTCTCTATCTATCTATCTATCTATCTATCCCATATGAACGTACTATACCAGTGACTCTATATATAGTGAGCGCGGCATTATACCTGACATTGCGAGCCCTTTTGTTTGGGTGGGCGCGCAACAGCCATTGACTAACAAGTATAGCAATGGACTTCGATGTCCAGTTTAAGCTATAATCAGGCATCCGTACCTGGACCCATGTTTGGGTCCATGTTCAGCTATGCTCATCAGGCTCACATTGCACTAAGTGAGTCGATGACCAGCAAAGTCCAACAGGGTTCGAGCCTTGGCTCGTGCCCCACAATAATCGACCTTCGGGTCATTGACCTTGTGTCAAGTCCTGTCTGGTGGGAAGCAGACAAATAACTATTAATTTGCTGTTGGCTTTGTCCCCAGCCGGGGTTGTCCAGCAAAGGCAGACTTGAAACCGAAAGGCCCCCCGCTTCGGCTGGGCCACATTCTGGTGGGCGAGCTGCATCATTGACACCTTTCTATAGCACTGGACCTTGTTATCCAGTTTAAGCTATTATCAAGGATTCGTGCCTGGACCCATGTTTGGGTTCAGGTCCAGCTAGGCTCATCAGGCCCACTTTGCACTAAGTGGACCGGTCACCAGCAAAGTTAAGCAGGGCTTGATCCTCGGTTAGGGTCCGACTTCCTCTTTCCTTAATCCCTACCATCATCTGCCCTTCGGGTTATTTGACTTTATGTCAAGTCCTGTATTGTGAGAGGCAGAAACAAATAACTGTTGGCTTTGCCTCTGCAGTCTGACATTCGTGTCGGACGGAGCATTGTCCATCTGTCAAACTTGAAGCCGAAAGGCTCCTTGCTTAGGCTGGGACACCTTCGGGTAGGCGAGCTGTATTATCGACACCTTTGTATAGCACTGGACCCGTGGTCCAGTTTAAGCTATAATCCGGCATCCCTGCCTGGACTCATATTTGAGCCCATGTCCGGCTAGGCTCATCGGCCCACATTTCACTAAGTGAGTCGATGACCAGCATAGACCAGCAGGGCTCGAGTCTCGGGATGGGTCTGACCTTCCCCTCATAATCGTTACTATAATCCGACCTTCTGGTGGGAGGCGGAAACAAATATCAGCTTTCTTTCGGGTATAAGGCAGACTTCATTAATTTGCTTTTGGTTTTTCCCCGCCAGAGACAAATACTTTCTTCGGCGATTAGTAGCGTGCTTCACTATTCCTTGTCAGTCTTTTTGTATCTCTCTTGCTATAAAACCCTTTCTTTTATCTACGAACATGTTGACTGTTGCTTTCCATTCAAGTTCCACCTTGTCTGATTGTATCCCTTTTAAGGACACAATACTTTTCTACTTTAATTTGGTTTCTTTATTTAATGGAATATCAACATTCAAGGGTCATTTAATTCTAATATCATCCTTATAGAATAGCAGTAAATGTTAATATGAACATACAATAAATGCTATATCCTAAACTCTTGACAATGAACTCGTTAAAATCAATAAATCAACAAATAGTCGCGCACCGGATTTGAACCCGAGTATCCGATTTCATTTCCTACGATGTTTGGTTTGTTTTTTTTTGTTTTTTTTTTGTATTCAATAGCATAACAACCATCACGGGTTATTAAAAGCAGAAGAGTCTTGGTTACCATTTAACTCATAACAGGTGTGAACCATAGCCAGATACGGCCATATGTGAAATCGACATATAATGTTCATATATATATAACAGAGAACACAGGGATCTCGAAACACGAAAAACACTTACGACTTCTCAGTTCAGGTACGAAACTTTTTATTACCTTCGAGTTTAAAGGTTTTTCGACATAAGGAGAGAGAGGGAAAATCTTTCTATTTTGGCTTTTTCCTCTGCCCACCCCCATCTCGTGCGACACCTGCCCAAGTCCTCCGCGAGCAAGCGAAAGTCAACCGTCTTGTTCGGTGTCTAGTCTCAACTCTGCTAACTTTCTTCAAATTCCCAAAATCCTCCGCACGCTTCCGGTGCGTGACGTCATTCGCACTCTGTAACCTCATTTCCCGTCTCGGGCTATTGTGACATCTCTGAGTGACACGTCCGCTCCGCGCACGCGCGTGAACACCAGTGTCAATGTTGCACCTAAGTAACCCATGCACTGAGCCGAAGGGTTCTCAGCCAAACTAAACTCAAAGGCATGAAACGAAATCCCTCGGACATTATATTACAGGTGGGGGAAGGGATAAGGGGCTTCATATTTTTTCCAATGTCCGAAAGTGAATACACTAGCGAAACTGGAGTTCGAACTAGTTTACAACTATGTCGCAGACCAGCACGTTAACCATAACACTACGTCTACTGCCTATTCTTTCTACGGTTGCATCGTACCAGATGAATTTAAGTCTTGTAAATATTTATAGGTCCCTAAAATAGTGGTGGTTACCAAATTCATTTTCCAAACTAATTCGGTTGTATGCGTGTTCGAACCTCACTGGATTTTCCTTCTTATGTCAAACTAATTTAGTTTGTTTTGTGTTCATGATGTACAGTGGTTTTTACCGAAATTCGTCCCTAAACTTTCTCTCTTTTTTTTTTTTTTTTTTTTTTCGTATTTTCTCACCCACAACTTTTTTTAATTTTCTCACCTTTTTTTGTTTTCTACTCGACTAACAGTAATTTTTTCCTCCCAGAATATGTTCTGCTTGTTTCTGGCAAAAATGTGAAGAATAAACAGGTGTTGAACAAAACAAATAACACCTACTTCAACCCCTTCACACACACACACACACACACACACACACACACCTTCAGAAGACAGTGGACAATTTATGTATCGGAAGGCAAGGAAAAATGTGACGTATCAGCTTCGTTTTTAGGGGGGTTGTTTTGGTTTTTTTTCGATGGAGTGAGTAAAAAATGAGGATGTCTTCCTAATCATTTGTATAGATATTTAATGAGTTCAGAATGACACATTGCTCACTAAACGATAAATGAAGAAAGGAAAATTGTGTTACACCAACTTCTCAAGAGAGCGTTTGCCTGCCAACCTAGAATCAAACTACTCAGGCTTGAATTGACCTCCATCACATAAGAAAAATACGAAATTATCTCAGTTTTTTTCTAGTCAAATTCCTACCACTGATTTCCTACTATGCTCTGTTAGCTCGTCCATATTATCAATTCAATAAGTTTTCAGACATTTTTGTACAGGCATTTGAAATTGTCCTAGACTCTTGAAAATTCACTATGTTATTGCTATACATCTTATGAGATGACTGACCAATGTTTATGATTTCAGGTTCAAAGGAACAGCTACGACAGGAATTGGAATACACCCTACTAAAGCCCGATTGTCACAGCTGGTAAATTTCAAAAATGCAATCTGGACGTGAGGACACTTTAGAAGAACAATATCCAATAAAATTCTATTTTAAACTTGCCACAGAAACGTATGGAATGCTTCAACTGCTTTTCGACCATCTCGCATGAATTGAGCACCAGTTTTAGAGTGGCATAAGAGATTCAAGGAAGGCAGGGAGTCTGTGAGAGATTATGAGAGGTGTGGGAGGAGTAAGGAAGTCAATACACCAGAGTTGATTGGCCAAAGGTTAGGGTTAGTGTTACTATGTTGAAGTTTTAAGGGAGTTCAGGAAGAGATTCCTTGGCAGGAGCTAGCACTCTTCAAATCGGGTCAGTGGCATGTCCAGCAGGACAATACACAAGTCCACAACTCTATCCTTCTCACAGACTATTTGGCAAAGATGGGCGTCAAGACAGTTCCTCAGCCTCCCTATGCTCCAGACCTTGCTCCCTGCGATATTTGGTTATTCGCTAAGCTCAGAGGCTGTCGTTATGACACAATTGAGGAGATGAAAGAGGCTGTGACGAAGGTCATTGACACGCTCACACAAGAGGATTTTGATGGGACGTTCCAGAAGTTGTTGGAACGGTACAACAAGTGCATAGCAGCTGGAGGAGATTACTTCGAAGGGGACTAAAGTTTTATGTGTGAACTAACAATAAAAGTGCTCATACGAAAAAAGTCTGGAAACTTATTTAATGTTCCTCGTATATGGAATCAAGTATACCTATCGAATTCTCGTGATATTTAAACAGTTCTATTTGATCCATAGATGGGACCATAACAGTCACAACCGCATTGGATCAGAGTGGACCTGGGAGTAAAGGCAATGAAAGCCTACGCCACAATCCATAGAGATTCTGAACTGGAACCTCACTTTTAGTTGAAATTTTGTGTCATGCGCAGGACATTCGATTTTAGCGGGTGGGGAGAGTATAAGACTCTGCAGGGAATAGTCAGTTGGCCTAGACGACAAGACAAAGTAGTAAGTAGTTGTTTCCCCTGAAGTCTGAGTGTCTGAACTCCGACTCTAATAGGTACTACCGTCTCCTTCATATTCCAAAACGTTTTTTGTTTCAATCGCTGAGAAATTTTGCAGACTAGTTTCTCATTATTGGGATGACAAACTTGACTAGTATGAAATTGTACTTTCTAGGCACGTCCCAAGCAATCCCTAAAAGTTTAGTTACCGCTTGCCTATACGGACAAATGAGCATTTGGTGAATTAAGATATTTTTTGAAACTGTAGTTTTTTGGTTTTGTTTTTGTTTGTTTGTTTGTTTGTTTTTCTTTTTGTGAAAATGCTATTCTGGTACCTACTGAACTTTGAAAAGGTTCTTGTTATTCTCATACCAAATTCGTGTGTCATGAAATATTTTTTTCATATCAGATTGTTGCCATGGAAACAGTTGAGTAAAACGATATCAATCACTGCGTCTGGAAGAATTATGAAGACGATGACTCAGACACAAATAAAGACACATGATTTACGAGATACCAAACGATCAAACATTTCTGACTCAAACTTTAGAAAGCCAAAAAAGGGGAGAGAAACAATAAGAACAAGGGAGGTAATTTATTGTTTTTATTGAGAAAATGTTATTTTTATCGTTCAAACACCAGTTAATAACATAGCATAAATTCTCATAACATTTTATGAGGATTTAAAGATTTTGAATTAAGTTTTTTGTTTAGTTTTGTTTTCTTAAAGAACTAGGAGCAACGGAAAACTGAAAAATGTAGAAGAAAAGGGTTCGTTAAGAACAGCAAAAACCGCTTTATATTCTATATATTTCTTCCATCGGTGTAGCAGAGATTGGATCTGACTTGTCAAAAAGGTCATCAACATCGAATTAATATCATGTCAACTTTATCTACCAATAAACTTTATCAGCCTATTAACTTTTCAGCCTATCAACTTTTCAGCCTATCAACTTATCAGCCGATGAAATTTATCAGCCTATAAAATTTATCAGCCTATGAACTTTTCAGCCTATGAAATTACCAGCCTATGAAATTTATCAGCCTATGAACTTATCAGCCTATGAAGTTTATCAGCCGATTAAATTTTCAGCCTAATAACTTTTAAGCCTATTAACTTTATCAGCTTATTAACTTTTCAGCCTATCCTATATATACAGAGACACATCTCTTTCTATAAGTATATTAACAAAATTTTTATTATATATATATGTATATATATATGAACGTAACCTTGATAAAAAGCCACATCATAGTGAGATGTGTGTTAGAAAGCACATTTAAAAATGCTTTGGCAGTAAATAAACAAATAACAGACAAAAGACAAATCATTATTTTTTGATCACTGAAAATTCTAGTTTCATAAAATATGGCTTAAAAAGACTAGATTAAATTATTTAAATTTAATTGCATCAATTTTTTCTAAGCCATGCAGAGAAAAATTAGAAAAATTAGTGAATGATTTTGTAATTTGCATTCCGAAAACAAATACTAGCAAAATCATAGATATCCAAACCGGTCGTCAGTTAAAGAAGGCGCTCGTAGCGTAACGGTTAACGGCGTAGGAAATCGAATCCCGGCCGCTTGCATTTCATTTAGCTTTGCTCCCAAAAGCATTAGCACAAAATGAAATGCTTGAATTCATCTGTTCTCAACCCAGTTATGGATAGGCAGATTGGGGTTTTTAGACATGGTATGGCAACCGATCTAGGAGAAGGAACACTAAATTCAAACTTTTAAAACTCCGCTTAAAAATTGACCTTGTGTTATCCTGTTTGGATGGAGGGTGTTTGCTAAAAAATGTCTAAATTAGATTTGATCTGAGTATTGCATAGTGCAGTTGACTCTGTGTCTACGCAATCTTAGATTATATATATATATTTAGCAACCAGTCTTAAAAATTAACCTGGTGTTAAATTTGTGTTCTTATAACTTAGAATTTTCGGACTATTGTCCTTATCTTTATTGTTATACGCACAATGTTTCGGCCGATATGTCCGTCGGCCTTCTTTAGATGTTTCATGTCGAAATCGGAAGCCCACGCTGAATCTCGAACAGTACCCTTTATTTAAACCAAAGAGGTAGACTGTTCCAATTCTGTTAACCATGGCTGGGTACAAGTATGAAGTTATAATAAGTATTCCTTGTTATTCTTACCGGTTGTTGGGATTGAACCAGCCACCTCCAGATGATTTCACTGGGAAACACTTTCCAACCAAACGCCTATTTAGTATTGATTTGATGATTGCATGGAGCTGTTGACTGTGTCTACGCTATCCTAACACACACACACACACACATATATATATATATATATATATATATATTAAGCACACCTAATCGAAAGTAAACATGGTCTCAACTGTCAAAAAGCCCTCAGCTATATTATTCGGACGAAGGTGATGATCGCTTCGACTTCAACGTTGTGTTGTTTTCTTTTGATCGCCGATTTCCTATCTTTCGTTGCGGACCCCACACTTTTTCGTTATGAGGAATAAACAAAAAGACATCTTTGGTTGGGAAGTTTAGATACTAAGACACTTTAGTAAGCACGCAATTTAATCACTTATCTCTCTAAGGCGTCTTCAAATCCGACTAAATTCGGAGAGTTGCCCTTTGAATAGAGGAGGAAAAATATGAGCACGCTATTTTTCACAAGTGTGCATCTCCGCTCCTCAGGAGAAAACTGTTTAAATTTTAAACTATTTTTCTAATTTCTTGGACCTTTTTGTCATATGACTGAGACTACCCAATCTCAGTCAAGCTCTCAAGTTTATCCCGGGGTTATGCCCTATCATTCACACTCTGTTTGTAATATAATGTCCGAGGGATTTCGTTTCATGCCTTTGGGTTTAGTTAGGCTGAGAACCTTTAAAACGTGTTTAGTTAGGCTGAGAACCATTAACACAGGTGTTCACGCGCGCGGGGGCAGAGCGGACGTGTCACTCAGAGATGTCACAATAGCCCGAGATGAGAAACGGGGTTACAGAGAGCGAATGACGTCACGCACCGGAAGCGCGCGGAGGATTTGGGGAATTTGAAGAAAGTGAGTAGAGTTGACACTAGACACCAGACAAGACGGTTAGCTTTCGCTAGCTCGCAGAGGCCTTGGGTAGGTGCCGCACGAAATGGGGTGGGGGTGCAGATGAAAAAGCCAGAATAGAAAGATTTTCCCTCTCTCTCCTTATGTCGAAGAACCTTTAAACTCAAAGGTAATAAAAAGTTTCGTACCTGAACCAAGAAGTCGTTACGTGTTTTTCGCATTTCGAGATTCCTATGTTCTATGTATATATGTAATGAACGTTCTAATGTACATTTCACACATCTGGCTATGGTACATGTTGACCTAACGTCTCTGAGTGTAATTTCTTATAGTTTTTTTTTTTTTAATTCTACCCAACTTCCCAAGTAATAGATGCAGCAACTCAATTAATTAACACAAGAACTCTTCATTAAAACAATGGAAAGGGTCGAAAAACTTATTCAAAAGGTCAATCCACTGTTGGAATGTAGCGAAAGATTTTATTTTTAATTAGCTGTGTCTAGAATTTAGTGCAAATATAGAATCAATTCGATTCGCCTTGGGTGCCCTCTACTTCTGCCCTTGAACTAAATTTAGTAAATGATTTTCGAGACTAGTATACTAACCATTGCTCTTCCATCGTGAAGCGGGGGTATAAACGTTCTATAAATTCATTAGGGCGGTGAAATGATTTAGCTAAAACTGTTTTAAGCAATTTTTTAAAAATCTTTCCACACCCATTTTCTTGGATATTTTCAAAGAAAATGAAAATGGTTATTCCGAGAGTGTCTAGAGATTGATGGCATTGTCAGAATCAAAGAACTGTCCGATCGTTTGATGTCTGTGATTGGTAACAATCGTAATTATGCAGAGACAATCATTAGATGAGATTAGATGCTTCCAAGATATCGGTCGAGCCTGGCAGGATAGGCGAAAACACCGGAGAACAGATGAAAATATTTCTCTGAACAGTAAACCACTTGCAACCAATCAATTTTCTCGGCTTTTCAACAAATAATTATCATTATTGGCTTTTAATTTGTTTGATTAACAAATGAATAAATTTTAGGGTGTCTGTTTTATTCTACCTCTTCTTCTTAATAATAGTTTCGTGTGGTGTAATTACTTGCAAGCTAAGTTAGTTGAGCATTATTAATGAATTCATTTATCACTGGGTGCCCTATACTTTGGCTTTATACCAGAATATAATGTAGTGCATTAAAACTATTGAGTGTTGGAGTTTTTGTGATTCTAGCTGTTTAAACACACGTAAATACTCTGCTTAACTTTGGTGATTTGCGAGAAATGGCACTTTTAACGTGACTTGGCAGTAAATCAAGTGAATATCCTTGTTATTTACAAAGTTTTGGCTTAGATATGGCACACAGGAAACAAATTGCTTACAGTACTTGCTGCTGCTTAAGTGGTCACCTATCCAAGTATTGAACAGGTTCATCATTGCTTAACTTCGGTAATCTAGCTGGAACCGGTGCTTTCAGTGTGACTTTTGCTTTGTTACAGAACACAAGCCCTAAGTCGCTTACAGTAACTGCCGTTGTTTAAGTTGGTTGGTTGGTTGGTTGGTTGGTTTCTTTTACGGCATATCAAGCCTTTTCGGGTCATTTAATGCCAAATCAAGTCATTTTGATAAAAACTGTTTTAGTTTGGTTTGGATTTATGGCATATCAACCACTATAGGTTATTTAATGCCGAATCCATTTTTATACACATAAACAATTCTATTTCAAACAGTACAGTTTAGCATAAGTACACACTTTAAACGTCAAAAACAGTTCTCTTTCAAACTATTCAGTTTAATCAACAAAGTTAAATCGTTCCAAATATTGCTATGTATTACGAATAATTCAATTAAACATCAGATATTTATTGACACAGTTAAATTTTAGAAAATCAATTTAGTATAAGTACACAGTTTAAGTGTCAAAACAGTTTTATTTCAAGCAATTCAGTTTATTGATTTTAATATGTTTGTGAATAAAACAATTATATAAGAAATCAATAACACTAAGTAATTATTTATAAAACCCATTTTTGTTAATACCAGTATGTAAATTATTCACACCATATGGTCAGTAAAATATCATTTCTTTGTGATATATGAAAAACATTGTAGGACTTAGGCACCTCGGTTGGTATGGTTAGCAATCTAGACTCTGAACCCTTCACGAGTGAGTTTGAGTTTCATTGGGTGTCCCATTCATGCGGTCTTCAGCCAAAACTAAGCAAATTATTAGGGCCTCTCAAGTGGTGTAATGGTCAGCAATCTCGACAATCAACCCTTCACGAGTGAGTTCGAGTCTCATTGGGCGTCCCATTCATACGGCCTTGAGCCACATTTAAGCACATTGTAGGACTCCTAACGATAACGTGGACTGTTTTTAGTCAAATCTTACTTAGACTTTAATGGAGATATTGTTGATAAATTAGATGCTAATTGAGATTAAATAATGATTATTATATAATCATCTAGAATATAAAGTAATTAACAAAGGAAATTGTGATGTCGGTGGTGACGTAGTTTTGGTTACAGACAGACATATAATTTCCATAATAATTAGATATGAACAATCCGACAAATTATATTTGACGTTTTATCACAATTTCATATATACATATCGTCGTCGCATCAAAGTCTTGGAAAGATTCCATTAAGTTTTTCTTGGAAGGTTCCTAAACAGAAAATGGCAATCTCTAACACCAGGCACCATTGTTCTTCAGCGTGGTAATCGTCTGAGACAAAAACCTAAGAAACGTTTTAAGGATATCGTCAGAAACAAGCTCAGAGCATTTAGTGTAAATGAAAACAACAAGAAGTAGAAGACGGAAAGTGGATCAATTTGGCAAAATAGTTATCTGTGATAGTTGTTAAGTATAGGATGTCTCCATATACATAGGACCCATGTGACTGCTAATAACTCTACTAATAATAATGTTGTGTTCTTTTTTGTTTCAGATTTGACAATAGTATACTATAACAACTATTCATCCTCGATGACAATACCTTAGCCAGGGGGCGGAATATTTTGCGTCACGACTTATTTGGAGACAAAATCATTCAAAACTCTCTCAAAATAGATACAACCCATTAATGTGATAATGATTTATTACTGAGACATGTAACTCAAAACAAGATTACATGTCCTGGAAGCTGATATAATAACAATTAAAACATTGATTTGATGTCTCTAGCTCAAAGGGTGCGTTATTTACAGGACGTGTTCCAAATGACCACTATTGCGCTTGTATCTGTAATAAATCATTTTTATATTAATGGGTCGCATCTATTTTGAGACACTTTGTATTTGAAGCACAGAGAATCGAACGCTCTATCCTGAAACGAGCACATCGGAAACAGGATTTGAACTCGGTCCCAGACTCTTTTCAGTCTGCACATGTCTGTAATATCTGCTATGGGGTCTGCTTGCCAAAAGTTGAACTTGCTACTTATATGATATGTCACGGCAATAATTAGGGTCCAGTTTATACAAGTCCTTTTGCAGCAAATTATTTGTAACTCTTATCTTTTCGGTGATAGAATTTGAGTCTGCGACAGGTCTAAGAAACTGTAAGAGAGTTCACGGGGGTAAAGTCAAGGTCAAAGACAGAACTGTTACCGGTTACAAATGTGGCTGGGCTTGCAAGGCGGAAGTTCTTTTAAGGAGTCACATAGAATTGAAAATATGGACTTCAATAGAAAAATATGGCTCTCACTATATACTTGGTGTATTCAATGAGTTTCCAGACTTTTTTTGGACAGGCATTTGAAATTGTCGTAGACTATTGAAAATGCACTATGTTATTGCTATACATCTAATGAGATGACAGACCAATTTTTATGATTTCAGGTTCAAAGGAACAGCTACAGCAACAATTAGAATACACCCTACTAAAGCCTGATTGTCACAGCTGGTTAATTTCAAAAATGCAATCTGGACGTGAGGACACTTTAGAAGGACGATATGCAACAAAATTCTGTTTTAAACTTGGAAAAAACGCCACAGAATGCCACGTATGGAATGCTTCAGACTGCTTTTGGAGCATCTTGAATGAATCGAGCACCAGTTTTTGAGTGGCATAAGAGATTCAACGAAGGCAGAGAGTCTGTGAAGATGATGAGAGGTGTGGGAGGAGTAAGGAAGTCAATACACCACAGTTGATTGGCCAAATGGATAGGGTTAGGGTTACTATGTTGATGTTTTCAGAAAGAGATTCCTTGGGAAGATACCAGCACTCTTGAAATCGGCTCAGTGGCATTTCCACCTGGACAATACACCAGTCCACAACTCCATCCTTGTTACTCACTATTCGACCAAGATGGACATCAAGACAGTTCCCTACCCTCCCTATAGTGCAGACCTTGCTCCCTGTGATTTTGGATATTCCCAAAGCTCAGAGGCTGTCGTTATGAGAGAATTGAAGAGATGAAAGAGGCTGTGACGAAGATCATTGACACGCTCATACAAGAGGACTTCGATGGGGTCTTCCAGAAGTTGTTAGAACGGTACAACAAGTGCATTGCAGCCGGAGGAGATTACTTGGAAGGGGACTAGAGTTTCATGTGTGTACTATTAATAAAAGTGCCCATACGAAAAACGTATGGAAACTTATTTAGTGATCCTGGTATATATATATATATATATATATATATATATATATATATATATATATATATATATATATATTTGTTTGTTTGTTTGTTGTTGTTTTTTGGTTTTATGGCATGTCAACCTTTGGAGGTTATTTAACGCCAAATCCATTTTTATGTAAATAATCTGTTCTATTGAAAACAGTTCAGTTTAGCATAAGTACACAGTTTAATTGTCAAAAACATTTCCATTTCAAACTATTCAAGCAGTTATATGTAATAACTCAGTTAAGTGTAAATACACTTTTAATGTCGAAAAACAGTTCTATTTTAAATAATTCAGTTAAGCATAAGCACGCAGTTTAAATGTAAGTACGGTTTAATTGTCAAAAACGTTTCTATTTCAAGCAATTCAGTTTACTCAATTCATTTTAGCATAAGTATGCTGTTAGTTCTATTTAACCCATAGATAGGGCCCTATCATGTGCTACCACTCCGGGCCAGAGTGGACCTGGGAGTGATGGCAATGAAGGGGTACTCCGCATTCCCTAAAGCTCCAGCATTGCTGGAACCTCACCATCAGATTGTTTAGTGTCATATCCTGGACACTCGTTAGGGGGGGGTCTTACCCCTCTGCAGAGGTGCAGTCAGTGTATTCTACAGCCCCAGCCGACTGGGCAATATATATATATTGTGAGAGGGAATGAGATAAATAGATAGATAGATAGATTGGAGCCGATATGAATATTTACCGTTACCGTTTTGTGTATTCATTGATTCCGATAAACGCTAATGTTGCCTTTCTGCAATTTTGTTGTCAGATGCTTTGAAACGAGCCGCCTTGTCAATGCACTTTGAACAATTGTGTTGTCTGTTTGTTTGCAGGGAAAATAACATTTCTTTAATTGTTCTTTTTTTGTGGGGGGGGATTTTTTTGTTTTTTGTTTGTTTGTTTTTTTGTTGTTGTTGTTGTTGTTTTCGTTTTTTTTAAGAGACACAAGGTCGACTGTTTATTCATTGATCGATTTATATACTAAAAATCTTCTTCTGTGTTAAGTTTCTAATTAATTTATCAAACTGAAAAGATTTTGTGAGAATTAATTTTTATTTATTGCGGACTTTTTCCTCAACTTGGTAGTTTTTGTGTTGTTTCTTCTTTCACTACGTTTCGGCCAAATTTCACCTCTGGCCTTCTTCAGGCGATTTTACCGCGTCCTCGGATAGGAATGCTGAGTCTTGTAAATTTGGCCGAAACGTAGTGAAAGAAGAAACAATACATAAACTACCAAGATGAGGAAAAAGTCCGCAATAAATAAAAATTAATTCTCACATTAAGAAGCCTCATCTCAAAATGATTGCAATGAAAAGATTTTGTCAGAATATAAAAAAAAGAAAGAAAATAATACAAAACATTATCAGTAATCCTTCAACGAAAAGGTCTTTGCTCGTAGAATAAACAAAAAAAAATTTTTTTGAGATTTAATTTATTTTTTTCAAATATTGTAAATACAAGAGTGAGTCAAGAGTTTTGCACTATTTAGGTAACGTGGGGGCATATATCGCCAGTTCCCCGATGCTTTCACCAAGGACGTGAGGGCAATGATCCACATTGGACCGTGAGATGGCGAGCTAGCCTGATAATCTCCAGGTACTTCTCACAAGATTTGCCTTTATGGCAATGAATGAATGGTTTTAGGCCTGCCTGATCTGACATGATCCTTGAAATTCTTGCTACCTGAACGAAATTTCTTGAACGGTCTGGTTTCTGGACTCTGATTTACTGCATCTTCACCTTCGTCACATTTCGAAGGCGTAAAATTCCCGAATTAGATTAGGTTGCTCGCTCATTTGTCCGACTTTCAAATCACAAACGAAGTGAAGCAAGCCACAAAGTGTCAACGCACCAACTACCATGATACTATCGACCACAGCAGTTACCCACTACAGCTTGAACAGCTTCGGTCACTTAATATAAGCACCCACTCTGATAAAATCTTTGAACTTCCTCTATAACACGAGACTTCAAAATAACCACCGGGTATTTTTTTTAAACCATGAAAGTCCAAAAGATATACATTCTGTTCGTTAAGCAAGTTGAGAATACTTTTTATAACATTTCGTTGTTTATTTACATCCTCATCAGGTACGAAAATGAAAACATCGAAGAAAATTAATCATGCATTTTCTTTCCTCTTCTCATCTTCTCTCATTGTTTCTACATTTGTCTTGTCGACAGGACTTAAAATACGATGCCTGTATCCCCTGCAAAGGAGTAAGACCCCTACCAAAAAAAGGGTGTCCTGAATATGACAAGAAATTTTATCTGGTGGTGAGGCTCAATTTCTGGAGCTTTAAACAGTTTGAAGAACTACCTCATTGCCATTACTCCCAGGTCCTCTCTGACTCGAACTGATTGCACCGATTATAATCCTATCTTCAAGTCAAAATTATTTGTATTGGATAGAAATATTTGATATTATAAGATGGTGCGCAAAAAATAATTGAGAAACTACACAACAAAAATGTAAATATAAATGTACAATGTACGCAATTCCCTAACCTCTAGGCATAAAATATCCCCAGAGGGATTAACATTTCATTAAAATCTATATGTCAATCAATCAATAAAACAATCTTTCTCCCTCTCACTATGTCTCTCAATTTTTTCTCTCTTTTCCTCTCTCTGTTCTTTCACTTTCTTTCTTCCTCTCGGCTTTACCAGCTTTCACAACACTTTTTCTCTTTCTCTTCGTATTTCTCTCTCAGTTCCTTTGTCACCTTCCCACTCTTCCTCGTCCATATTTTCTCATTCACTCCTCTCTCTCTCTCTCTCTCTCTCTCTCTCTCTCTCTCAATTTATATAAGTGTGTGTGTTTGTGTGTGTGTATAGTGTTGCCACGGAAAAACAGAAGGATTGTTTTCAATCATTTTTCTTTTTTTTTTTTTTTGCAGGCCATAGGTCATTCTTTTGGGATTGAAATGGCTACATATGGTGTTCAACTCCAAGTAAAATTCATTGATTTTTTTTCTATTACTGTGAAAGTTCAATTATTCAAACTCCGGAAAAATAGCGGCAACATTTTAGTTTTTGAGGAACTTCTAGCGATTACGTGATTCGAAATCTAATCTCCCGATCTGAAAGAAATTGATAGCTCGATGAGTTTCGGGCGAGAAGAGTTCCTTAGCGCACAGTAGGCACTGACGTTTCAAACCCTTCAGTTTTGCAGTGCCCAACCTATATATATATATCTATATTGCTTTAATATAAATATATATATATATATATATATTAGTTTTCAAAATTTCTGAGACCAAGCTTGATGACTTTAATCATTAAGGGTTTTCGGACTATTGTCTCCATCTTTATTGTTATTTCCATAGACAATAAAGAAGAAGACAATAGTCCAAAACCCTTAATGATATATATATATATATATATATATATATATATATATATATATTGCAAAGATTACCGTGCGTTGGCAACGCCTCCATGCAGCTACTAGAACAAATTAAAAGATCCGTCAACCGTTCTTTTAATTCGGTTAAGTTGGGAGTCTTCCTTAAATTTAAGGTGCTGTTTTTCCCCTAATCTCAAAGACAGTGTGACCGTTTTCCAAAAAGATGTTCTTTCATTTACCGGTTTATATGTACATACGATGGTTGCTCTATAGGGCACACCATTCAGCGATTAGAGATAAGAATAAAGGAATATATTCCTTCGAGTATCCGCACACATACAATACTGCTGCGCTGAGGAGTCAAAATTCAACTTCCACCATTGCTCGTCACCTACTGGGCAATCCGGCTTGCGCATGCGCATATAGTTCCATGATGTTTATCTTCCTCGAGACATCACTTAACGACCTTCAGCTATCAGTACACAAAGCATTACTCAAATGAAATGAAACACAAACCGGAATTTCTTACTCCACTGCTTTTTGATAACCCCCTCGGACTGTCAGAAAAAAAACTTTATTACCCGTGCCAACTCTTCTGGTTAAAGTTATTTTTTGTGTGTTTTCTTCTCCACCTCCAAGCTTTTTCGTTCGTCACCATCTTATGCTTACTTCCTCAAGTACAAACTTGATTTTCAGTGACGTAATTCTTTGAAAAGTAGTGGCCGAAACAAAAGGTCCCTTTTTTTAGGATTTTAAATCGTTTTAGGATTTTAAATCGTTTTTGATATCATGCACACGCTTTTTAAAGCAATATTTAGATTCTATTCCTACCACAAGATCTTCATAACAATATATATATATATATAATTCTCTTTTTTTAATTGCGTTCCATCTCCTTTTTCTCTCTTTTGCTCACTCTCCAGCTTATTATTCACTTTTTCGCCTTCTTTTCCTCTTTACTAGTTCCTTCACCTCTCTCTCTCTCTCTCTCTCTCTCTCTCTCTCTCTCTCTCTGTATCTCTCAACAATTTTCTTTTTTTCCATTATGTCCTCTTGCTTCGATCTCTTCTTTTACTTTTCATACATTCCTTTATATCTCTAATTCCCCTCTCTCTCTCTCTCTCTCTCTCACTCACTCTCTCTTTCTCTCTCTCTCTCTCTCTCTCTCTATATATATATATATATAACTTCTATTTTGCTAATCTTTCATGCTTTCTTTACTTTTCCTGTCGGCTGGGGCTATAGAATACACCGACCGTATCTCTGCAGAGAGGCAAGACCCACCCCCACCCAACGAGTGTTCCTGGATAAACAATTTGATAGTGAGGCTCCAGCAATGCTAGAGATTTGGGGAATGCAGAGCACCGCATCATTGCCATCGCTCACAGGTTCATTCTTGCCGAGAGTGGTAGAACCTGATACAGTTCTATCCATGGGTCAAATAAAACTAAACTGTGTAGTTACACTAAACTGAATTACTTGAAAGAGGACTGTTTTGATATTTAAACTGCGTACTTATGCTAAACTGAATTATTCGAAATACAACTGTTTTGACATTTAACTGTGTGTGGACAAAAACTATACTTCTCCTGAACTGAATTGTTTGCATTAGAACTGTTTGACTAAACTGAATAGCTTGAAATAGAAATATTTTTGACAATTAAGCTGTGTACTCATTCTAAACTGAATTGTTTGAAATAGAACTGATTATTTGTATACAAAGGTTGATATGCCATAAAATCCAAACAACCAGCCAACCAACTTTTTTTTTCTCATTTTTTCCATTTTCTTCGTTTGTATATCTTCTCCTCTCTAATTATCTTCTATATCTCTCTTTTTCATTTCTTTTTTCTTCTATCTTTTTATCTGTGAATTTGCGTTCACGAGAGGCAGACCTTTTCCTCTAATTCCCTCTTCGTAAGCATTGGAACATAATCTTAAATTTTTAATCTAGATTTCTCAGACTATCCCACTTCTGTACTTGGTGGTGGAGTTTCATGTCCTTTGTCACTCGATCAAACAAACTATTAATCATATATCATCTCTCTCTCTCTCTCTCTCTCTCTCTCTCTCTCTCTATCTATCTATCTATCTATCTCTACACACACATATATATAAGATATTTCATGAATAAGATATGAAATAAGATTTAAAAAAAACAGGATAAAACCCCACAACACGTTGTCGATCCTCGGGTGCGTTATTTAACCAATACTAGCTCATAGAGAAGAAGAGGGAGAGAGAGACATATGTATATATAGTACAAACTCTCTCTCTCTATCTCTCTCTCTCTCTCTCTCTCTCTCTCTCATACACAAAACACACACACACACACACACACACATATATATATAGAGAGAGAGAGAGAGTTGTATCATAATTTCTTTTTATAGGCAGAATTAATATGTAATGCTAATTACCCGATGCAATAATTCCTTATTCATTTAAGAGATGATTTACAGTGATTTATTTTATAAGGTTGCAGTTTCAATTTTTATTCTGTTTGTAACGGGATGTTAATGTACGCAGAATACTAGGCTATCCCTTGTCCATTGCAAAAAAGAATTCTAAGTGAATTCCATTCGGGGCATCCACAAATATCTGCAATGAAGTCTCTCCTAGGATCATTTGTTTTAACCAGGTATGGACAAAGATATAGAAAAGATTGTGACAAACAGCAGAGATTGAACTCTGGCAACAAAGTCAACCCCAATAAAGTCCAACTTGTTGCCAAAAGTAGATACGTCATGGTCGAGGTTGGCAAGCTTTCACTCTTAAGCTTATTACGACCCCAGCATATCACCCTAGAATTTATGGCCGGGGGGAAAGGCTCATGGACTCCTCAAAAAGGGTTTGAAAGAAATCAGGAGGTGTAAATAATGACGAAGAAAAATACAATTCCTTCAATTGGTTGGTTGGTTGGATTTATGGCATATCAACCTCTATAGGTTATTTAATGCCAGAGCCTTTTTACACATATATTATATATATGATTTGTAAACGCATATTTTCAGGTTGGTGATGGTTGGGTTTTATGGCAAATTAACCTCTTAAGGGTCATTGAGTGTCAATTTCTGATATGTATGTATGTATATAAATGAATATTAATTGTAAATAAATAGTCCGGAATTAGTGTTTTAAAATAGGTCAAAGCTTTTTATTTGTATAAACTTGATGGTAGAAGGTGTCGGTAACATAGTCTATATCTTTTATAGGAGGTCAATTGTTTTTAAGAAGTTGATTATGTTTTTGAGAGCAATTTTTTAAAATAGTTCCTTCATGCTCTTTGCCTAATAAAACTTTTCCTTCGAGTGACACTTAATATGAATACAACCTAGGATGATGGCAGCTACGTTTAATTGCAATCCCAGAGCAACAATCATCTCCTGCTTCAGCCCTACCAATGTTAGTGAAGAAACTGAACTAGTTGCCTTCCACGATGAGCTATCCTCCCTAGTTCGTAGCATTCCGAAACACAACGTGCTAGTCATTGGAGGAGATATGAATGCCCAAAACGGGAATAACGAAAACAACAAATACAGCCAACACAAACACGTCAAATAGTAATGGACAACATCTAACAGATTACATGATAAAAAATAGATTAACATGTCTCAATACAAACTATCAAAAAAGGGAGGGAAAATTATGGACCTACACATACGCGAACAATAGTAAAGCACAGATAGACTACGTCTTTATAAACAAGAAATGGGGAAATAGCGCGATGTATTGCGTGGCATACTCCTCATTCGAGGGTGTGGCCTCCGATCACCGAATAGTCACGGCAAAAATACAAAGGCTACGAAAGAACGCCACACGAACAGCGACCACCAAACACTATTACTGGGCCCTTCTTAACAACTGAGATATTAGAGATAAATATGTATTAGAATTGAGAAACAGATTCGAGACACTGCAAAAAAAGACGGAAAAACGTACCCATAAATGACGAATACGAGAACGCGCACCTCGAGGCGGCAGCGAAGTGTATTCCAACAAAACCTAGAACTAAATATAGAGTTCCATGGCAAACGTAAGCTGTTAAAGAAAAACACGTGAAAACTGCCTCCAAAAACTATAGAAAGAACCCAACAAGCACAAATGCCCTAAATCTAAAAACGGCACAATATCAATTAGCAGGCATATATCTACAAGAAAAGACAGAATACATACAAAATCAGATAGATAAGATTAGAGACTCAGTGGAAGATAGGCAATCTAGGATAGCCTGGAAAACAATAAACGAAGTGAGTAGAAGGAAGAGCACAGCCAAAGCAAAATTGAAAGCTGCAAACCAATCTACTAGGAAACCCACCGAAAGTTACGCATGAACCAATCACCAGAATAATTAGTAAGCAATTGGACATTAAACTAGGACCGTTCACTCAAGAAGAACTCGACTCGGTTCTTAGAAAAATTAAAAATAGGAAAGCTGCAGGGCTTGACGAGATTCCCCCAGAAGTATGGAAGACCAGACAATTCGACAACATACTGCTCTGACACTGCAAAGCAGTCTATAATCAAAATCCGATAGACAGATGGAAGAAGGGATGCATCCTCCCCTTCCCTAAGAAGGGTGACCTCGGATTAGCCAAGAACTACCGAGGTATAACACTTACATCCATAGCAGCCAAAATTTACCATGACCTACTACAATACCGCATAGAACCCAAAATCGACAACATCCTTTGGAAAAACCAAAATGGATTCCGAAGAAATAGACCCATGACCTCACAAATATTGACCATCCGGAGAATCCTTGAAGACGTACAAGCAAATATATATATATATATATATATATATATATATATATATATATCAGGGATTTAGTATCAAATAACCTACAAGGGTTGATATGCCATTAAACACAACCAACTAACCAACCAGTTCTATAGAAAGCGGGAGATTGGTGGTAACTGTTAGAGGACAAACCCTGGCAGAGCTAAAATCGGCAAGAAACTGATATTTACCAAGTGCCGTTGACTCTGTGGCAACGTTATCCACACTTAGATATACGGGCTATATTTGGATTGGCATTCTTTTGCCCTTAGATCTAGGAAGCTTAATCTAATTAGACGTCTTTCTTTTAGAGCTCTTAACATTTGTAGTGAGTGCAAGATTGAGAATGAACTTAGAGCTATCAAGGATATCTTTATGGATAACGGGTACCCAGAGGATGTCATTGACAGTAACATCAAAAATACTGTGACAAAATTCAGAGACACGAATAAAAGTTTTTGGTCCTTTGAAATGTCCAGTATACTTTAGACTCCCTTGGGTTGGCTCAGCTACCGAATCCTTTACTAATAAGATTGCCTCTTCTGTGTATCATTGCTATTATGCTGTTAACCTAAGACCAATATTCACTTCGAGGCCGGCCTTTAATTCTACCAACAAGGACAAGCTACCTATCTTTAAACAAAGTACTTTAATTTATAAATTCACTTGTCGATGTAATTCGACATATATAGGTATGACTTGTCAACGTCTCGAAGTGAGGGTTTGGCAGCATATACCCAGATCTCTTTTGTCAGGCCGACTAACATCTGGGCATTCCCAAGCAATGGATTCGGCAATTGGTGAGCATCTGCTCACTATACATAATTGCAGAACTCGTTATGAAGATGATTGTTTTTCTGTCCTGCACAGGACAAGAAATAAATTTCATCTCAAATTTCTAGAGGCGATTTATATCTCTATGAATCGCCCCTCTCTGTGCCAGCAGTTAAACAATCACATTCTTAATATGTTTGGGGAACTCTTGGATACAGGGGTTACTTAGTGTGTTTGTTTTTTTTTGGGGGGGGGTCCCTCTATCTGTCCATTCTGCTTATATATTACATTTATATACCCCGTTTTTAGTTAAATTTACGGTGTTCCCAACTTGAAAAGAGCCGGACGAAAAGGGTCCCTCGTTATTTTACTGTTTTACTTAAGTTCCCCGACTACAATTACCAATGGTGTCTCTACTTATATTGTACACATTTTGCTGTACACGTAATTTAATTAAATAGATATATATATATATAATTGTCAGATTTTCTGAGATGAAGCTAGATGATTTTTATCATCAGGGTTTTCGGACAATTGTCTTCATCTCTATGGTTATATTCACAACGTTTCGGCCGGTATGTCCTCCGGCCTTCTTCAGGTGTTTCTTGTCGAACTTGGGAACTTAGATGGATCTTCGAACCACGTCCTTTATTTAATCCACGGGTGTCCCTTGCTCTGATTCCGTTAACCATAACCGGGTACAAGTGTTAGGTATTCTGGTATTGTTAATCGCCTACAGTCAGGGGTGAACCTGCAAACTCCAGATGATTGTCCCAAAGAAGCTTAGGGAACTAACGCCTATAACCGTTACGCAATGTGGACTGCAGGCGACTTAACACTTGTAACCGGTTATTGTTAACGGAATCAGAGCAAGCGACACCCAGTGGATTAAATGAAGGACATTGTTCGAAGTTTCGTCGCAGCTTACGAGTTCGACAAGAAACACCTAAAGAAGGCCGGAGGATAAATCGGCTGAAACGTTGTGAATATAACCATAAAGATGAAGACAATAGTCTAAAAACCCTGTATGATAAAAATATAAGGTTGGTTTGGTTGTTTGGGTGTTATGGCATATCAACCTTTGTAGGTTATTTAATGACAAATTCATTTTATACAAATAAACAGTTCTATTTCAAACAATTCTGTTTAACATGAGTACATTTTGTCAAAAACAATTCTATTTCAAGCTATTCAGGTTAGTCAAACAGTTCTAATGCAAACAATTCAGTTCAGTACAAGTATAGTTTTGGTCCACACACAGTTAAATGTCAAAAAAAGTTCTATTTCAAACAATTCAGGTTAGCATAAGTACAGCATCACTGTCAAAAACAGTTCTAATTCGAACAATTCATTTTAGCATGAATACGCAATTTAGTTCTATTTGACCCATATATAGGACTCTATTAGATGCTACCACTCCTGGCCAGAATGAACCTGGGAGCAATGGCAATGAAGGGGTGCTCTACATTCCCAAAAGCTCCAGCATTGGAACCTCCCCATCGGATTTTTAGTGTCATATCCAGGGCACTCGTTGAGGGGAGATATTATCCCTCTGCTGAGGTGCAGTCAGTGTATGCTACAGCCCGAGCTAACTGGGCAATACTCAGAGTTAAATATAAAGAAAGTTTTATTTCAGATACTTATTCAGTTTAGTGTAAGAACGCAGTTTATTCAGTTTAGCGTTACACCGTTTAAATGTCAAAACAGTTCTGTTTTAAATAATTCAGTTTAGCATAAATACGCAGTTTAAATGCAAAAACAGTAAACTCTCGAAACCACATTTAAGTACTATTTGACCCATAGAGAGGACGCTATCAGGTGCTACCACTCCAGGCCAAAGTGGACCTGAAAGCAATGGCATTGATGAGATACACCGCATTCCCCAAAGATCCAACAATACTGGAACCTCACCCTCAGATTGTTTAGTGTCTTATCTAGGACACTCGTTGGGTGGGGGGGTCTTACCTATCTACAGAGATGCAGTCAGTGTATTCTACAGATATATATATATATATATATATAAAGAGTGCCTGATATCGATGACAGAACACATATATCTAAGTGTGGATAACGTTGCCACAGAGTCAACGGCACTTGGTAAATATCAGTTTCTTGCCGATTTTAGCTCTGCAAAGGTTTGTCCTCCTACAGTTACCACCAATCTCCCGCTTTCTATAGTTAGTTCTATGGTTATTTAGTTGTATTTAATGGCATATCGACCCTTGTAGGTTATTTGATACTAAATCCCTTCTATTATATATATATATATATATATATATATATTATAAAGTTGACGACCTTAGTCGAGGGTGGCCTGAAGGCTCCCTTTTCAATAGCTACTATACCGAGGTGTAGGGAAGTGTGTGCTACTCCATTCCCTGGATTGCTCCACTTTACCCTTGATCCTTACCTTTTAATGCTGAGTATTAAGGAAGGCGGCATCAAGTACCATTTATATATTTGACTTACTAATGAATAGTTTGTGGCTAACATTTCAAAACGACCCCAGGCTCATTTCTTTATGACTAATTAAATGGTTTCGAGTATTGCCATTTAACACTGATAATTCAATTTGCAGACAATTAAATGGTTTCAAGTGATGTCAATGATTAAATATTTCTATTTGACCCATAGATGGGACACCAACCGGTACTACCACTCCGGGTCAGAGTGGACTTGAGAGCAATGTTAATGAAGAGGTACTCTATATTCCCAAAAGTTCCTGAACTGGAACCTCACCATCAAGACACTCGTCGAGGAGAGGTCTTATTTCTCTGCAAAGGTGCAGTTACAGTATTCTAAAGCCTCAGCCGACTTTTGCAGTGTGCATGTGTGCGTATATATATATATATATATAGTAGTTGGCCGATAGTAGTCGAGGGCAAACCAAAGGCTCCCTTTTCAATAGCTACTACACCGAGATATAGGGAAGGGCATTACTCTTTTCATTAGATTGCTCCGCTTATCCTTGATACGTACTATATAATACTGAGTGTTAAGAAAGGAGGCATCAAGTACCATTTTTTGAGTCTTTGGTATGACTAGAGCTGGGATTGAACACAGGTCTCTCGGACCATTGGCGAACCCTTTATTATGCCAAGAGAGAAAGAGAAAGAGGGTAAAAGACGATTTGCACAGTCAGATTAACATGTTTCGCCAAAGGTGTAGCGTCATCTGAATCTTCATTACCCAATGGTTGGTGAGGAATTGAGACCACGCAAAATACTAAAATTCTAATTAACAGAAATCTTTCTCTCCATATCGATCTGGGATAAAACCCTGGTTTCTCATGCAATTGGCAAACACTCTAACCAACAATCTCCCCGTAGCGATGCAGTTGTGTTTTAAAATTAATCGTCTAAATACTATACGCAAATTACTTGGATATTTCGAATTTCCTAATGGCTACAATGCTGGACTGCAGCCTCGAAGAAAGTGAGTTCGAACTCCAGTCGTGCTATTACGTTTATTTTCGGATTACTACCCCGTGGAAAGATATGAAACCCCTTATTCCCCCCCCATATATGGAATAAACAACATCACTGCAGTTCATCTACAAGGATGACTTTCGCATTAAGTAACCCACAAAGATTGATATACGTGGAGCATTCAATAAGTTTCCAAACTTTTTTGTACAGACATTTAAAATTGTCGTAGACTCTTAAAAATGCACTATGTTATTGCTATACATCTTATGAGATGACTGACCAATTTTTATGATTTCAGGTTCAAAGGAACCGCTACAGCACCAATTGGAATACACCCTACTAAAGCCTGATTGACACCGCTGGTAAATTTCAAAAATGCAATCTGGACATGAGGACACTTTAGAAGACCGATATGCAATAAAATTCTGTTTTGAACTTGGAAAAAACGCCACAGAATGCCACGTATGGAATGCTTCAGACTGCTTTTGGAGCATCTTGCAGGAATCGAGCATCAGTTTTTGAGTGGCATAAGAGATTCGAGGAAGCCAGGGAGTCTGTTTCAGATGATGAGAGGTGTGGGAGGAGTAAGGAAGTCAATACAACAGAGTTGATTGTCCAAAGGGTTAGGGTTAGGGTTACTATGTTGAGGTTTTCAGGGAGTTCAGGAAGAGGCCAGCACTCTTCAATTCGGGTCAGTGGCATTTCCACCAGGACAATACACCAGTCCACGTCTCCATCCTTGTCACAGACTATTTGACAAAGATGGGTATCAAGACAGTTCCTCAGCTTCCCTAGAGTCCAGACCTTGCTCCCTGTGACTTTTGGTTATTCCCTAAGCTCAGAGACTGTCGTTATGAGACAATTGAAGAGATGAAATAGGCTGTGACGAAGGTCATTGACACGCTCACACAAGACGACTTCCATGGGGCGTTCCAGAAGTTGTTGGAATGGTACAACAAGTGCATTGCAGTCGGAGGAGATTACCACGAAGGGGACTAGAGTTTCATGTGTATACTATCAATAAAAGTGCCCATACGAAAAAAAAGTCTGGAAACATTTAATGATCCTCGTACCATAAACCAACCGAGCATAAATTACATTTCTTTACTTTTAATGCAGGTTCATTTTTCAATAAAATCAGTTTCATTCTGATGCGGTGGAATGGAGATGATATTTTTTGATTGCCCCCAATTAGTTTTGACCTTAAGTCATTGACAGGAGAAAAGTTTTACGGAGAAATGACTTTTTTGAAATTTTTTTTTTAATAGTTATTAAAAGAGTTCAGATGCAATAAATGAAACGATTATAAATGAACTGTAATGTTGAACATACTTTCGCAGAATGAAAATTATTTTTGTGTATCCAAGGGTATAGATAGAAATAAAAATACTGACATAGATAGATAGATAGATAGATCTGAACAGACTAGGATAGATAGATCTGAACAGACTAGGATAGATAGATAGATAGATAGATAGATAGATAGATAGATAGATAGATAGATAGATAGATAGATAGATAGATTTGTCTGTTCAACAGTTTTAGAGAAGTTTCTTTAACGATTTTAATCTGTTTAAAAACTACACTACAGTGGCTCTGTCTCAGATATTAACCACTGTTCTCTAAAACAACCTAAGCTGCTAGTATTTGTTTTATTTTTCAGAGTAAACATAACATACAAACATCATATATATATATATATATATATATATATATATATATATATATATATATATATATATATATATATACTTTGTTTGAACATCGACAGCTGACATGCAACTTTTATTTACCAGACATCTTTTTAATCTTATTTGGTTCTGATCTTCAGAATAAATTAACAAAATAGAATTTACTGTTGTGTGGGTTTAGATAAAAAAAAAAAGAAGATAAATAATTGGCTTAGATATCAAAAGAGTAACATTATATTGTTTAGATTAGACAAGTACTCAACTAATTAAGGCACTAAAATTGTTTCCCTTTTTTTTTATTCAGAAAGATCAATTTTTCCTTCTCTAAGGTTAGTTTGTCGTAACAATTACTGCTCCTCTGATATCTATCCATTCAATAAATCAGAACGGCAATTGTAGACGCAAATCAATTCGAGACGCTAGTAATGTCAATCAGTATTTATTGAAATATTGGCAAAGGTTCACGAACGTTTTTTAATGTTCAGTATCGAACACGCAATTCACACTTTCGGACGCGTTTCATCTTGTCGAATTGATACGTCCTATCATTAAATCCCAATCAGTAAAGAAAATAAGATCATAAAACAAATGTTACAAATTTATTGATAATCAGGTTCTTCAAGTGGACATAATTACCTGATCGATAAATTGTTGGCAAAATTCAATGAAACGCGTGACTGGGAGTGAGCAAGACTTTTCCCGCGCCGGACACTGGTAATTTGAATATCTATTTTTATTGTCCCGGGAAATTAGTTCAGTGCTTAAGGATGCAGACCCATTCAGATCAATAGAGAGACATTAACTGAAAGGAAAATTTATTGTTATGCGTGTGGCCAAATTGTCTTAATTCTGGACAATCGACATGAGAGGACAGACAATTCCCAAAACCCTGTTTACATTTATACACTTGTATCATTATTATTTTATAAAAGTTGTCGGCTGGGAGTTCAAATTCTAGATTATACTATTTAACTCACTGATATCTTCAAAAAAGTCTCGTCCTGTGGGGAGGGGGAGATTAGAATACGCTGTTTTCCCTGCAGTAGGATAAGACCCTCCCCCAAACAAGGGATTGTTCTAGCAATGACACTAAATAGCATCTAATCGTGAGATTCAAGTTCTGTAGGTATGTGAAGAGTAAAATACGCTTTCCTTGCCATTAATCCTAGATCCACTCTGACCCGAAATGGTAGAACCTTTTAGGGTCTCATCAGTGAGTCGAATAGATCTATTTAAAAATTATTCTTATTCGATATGACTGTGTGGAAAAAAACTACACGAAAAATGTAAAGATAACGTATGATGAACGTGATTCCCTAACCTCCAGGTATAAAACTACCCTATTCTTTTTTATATGCCATTAGAATCAATCAATCAAAAAAAGGTACGAACTCATCTCTACTTTCCCCAACAATGAGCAAAATAGTTAGGCAGATTAAACTTTATAGCCTTGGTATGAAACCAGTCCAGGAGATAGATAAATCAGATTTGGTTTGGTTTAGTTGGGTTTCGTTTCGTTTCGTTTTATGGCATATCAACCATTGTCGGTTATTTAAAGTTAAATCTGGTTTATACATACATATTAAAAATACACATCAGTTGTTTGCACACAGATTGTTCTATGTGACCCACAGATAGAACCCTATCAGGTGCTACCACTCTGGGTTAGAGTGTACCAGGGAGCGATGACAATGAAGAGGTACTTCAAATTCACTAAATCTCCAAGGCTTGAGCTTAGCCATTAGATTGTTTAATGTCATATCCAGGACAATCGTTGTGGGGAGTCTTACACTTCTGCAGAAATGCAATCAGTGTATTCGACATCCCCAGCCGACTGGACTAGGACAAGTTTGAATTTAAAACTAGAAACTAACTTCATTCTTGGAATATATTACTTTGATTGTTTTTGTGCCGAGTGTGGTATTTTGGTATTTTGTAGAGTGGTCAAAAATCCCAATCATTACTATTATTTATATACTAGCATTGAGCCGTTGCAGAATTAGATGCACAAAATCACGTCGAATATTTTGAGTAATTGTCATTTTTTTTATCAGGCCTAATTTATAATTGTTAAAATATTGTATGAATTTATTCTATTTTATTTGAAGACTTATTAAGAATCAACTTTTAAAACTTTTTTTAAAACTATACTTTAAAATACATTAGTGTGGCGAAAAAAAGAATGGGCCACTATGCTAAAAATTTTTTTATAAATTTTCTAAAAATAAACATGTGTTTGACAGTGTACTTTTTTTAAGAGTACGTTGGCATAATGGTTAGTGTGTACGCCAATGTCCCGGGAGACCTTGGTTCAATTCCAGGTCGAGTCATACCAAAGACTAAAAAAATGGTACTTTATGCTACCTTGGATCAAGGGTAAAGTGGAGCAAACCAGCGAAAGGAGTAGCACCCTCCCCTACACCTTGGTGTAGTAGCTATCGAAAAGGGAGCCTTCGAGTCACCCTCGACTACGGTCGCCAACATTACTTACTTTTAACTGCAATTATTTAGAATTGATTCGTCTGGTTTTGTTTATTTGTTTAACGGCAAATCAACTTCTCATTTACCCTGTCAACTTGAACTGTAAAATGCACGTACTGCACCTCTGCAGATGAATAAGACCCCACCCAACAGGTGTTCTGTGTACGACACTAAACTGCATCTAAGGAAAAGACTCCAGCCCTGGAGTTTTGAGAATGTGAAGTGCACCTTCGTTAACATTACTTCCAAAACGACTCTTACCTGGGGTAGTAGTATATATAGAACTTTTTAATCATTTACTATACTTGAAACCATTTAAATTTGTACAAAAAATGCTTAATATTAAATTGAATTAATTGGTTTCACGCATTGCTATCTAACCGTGTGCAAATAAATGAATAATACGGGATAGAATTATAATTGTTATATGGCCATAGTTAAAACCATTTAGTGCCATGGGTATGACATTAAACTGCATCTGATGATAACTCTTAGAGTTTGAGGAATGTAGAGTTCTGATTTCATTACCATGTCTCTCAGGTCCACTCTGTCTTTGAGTAGTAGTTCTTGTTAGAGTCACAATCATGTGTTAAATTGAAATGTTCAAATTTTTTCTAGGGATTATTAGTCATTAATTATTAGTCTTTATTCGTAATCATTTGAAATCATCCCGCTAAGTACAAGTTGTTCTTGTTAAACAATACTTGATAAATAGAATTACTAATTTTAAATATCAATTCTGGAAACTATTTATTCTGTGTGCAAATTAATGATTAATATTTTATAAAATTATTAGTGTCAGTAACACTTGAAACTATTAAACTATTTAAAATCTGTGCGAACAAATGATTGATATTAAATAGAAATATTAGTGTTATCAATACCTGAAATCATTTCACTGTGTGAAAACAGATAATTGATATGAAATAGAATTATGAATGTTAGTAGTACTTACAACCATTTAACAATGGCAAAAATGATTATACAAAATAGAATTATCATATTTACCCAACCCCTCCGCTCGGGCAGGATATGACACAAGGTCAATTTTTTAAGCGGAGTTTAACAGGTTTGAATTCAGAGTTTTCCTTCTCCTAGACTAGTTGCCTCACCAAGGCTGAAGAACCTAGTCTGCCCTACTATTTACCCATAGCTGGAGGGAGAATAATTGGATTCATACCTTTCCCAAGGGTACTAGTGCTATGTGAAATGCAATCAGTCAAGTCCAGGATTTGAACTCGTGTTGCCGAGTCCAATTCTTGCGACGATAACCATTACACCACGGGCACCTCCTAAATAGAATTATAAGTGTTTGTAGTACTTACAACCATTTGACTGATTACAAACAAATGAACTCTAACTCGGTTAAAATAAAGATACCAACAAATACATTAACAAATCATATATATATATATATGTGTGTGTATGTGTGTGTCTGTGTGTGTGTAATTTGGCATTGAATAACCCACAAAGGCTATTATGGTATAAAAGCCCAACCGAACAAGTTAGTAACAAACTTCTTTGGGTTATTTAAAGCCGAAATCTCATTCATTTCGAAATGTTTGATTATATTCATAATGATATTTTGACATGTTACGAATTCATCATTAACTGGCCCAGTCGGCTGGGGCTGCAAAATACACTGCTCTGCAGAGGGGTAAGACTTCCCCAACTAGTGTCATTGATATGAAACCAAACAATCTGATTGTAAGTCTCCAATAATGCAGGAGCTTTGGGGAATGCGGAGTACCCTTTATGGCTCTAGGTTCACTCTGACCTGAAATGGTAGCCCCTGATAGGGTCCTTTCTGTGGGTCAAATAGAACTAAATAGTGTACTTCTGCTAAACTGAATTGTTTGAAATAGAACTGTTTATTGTATAAAAATGGATTTAACATTAAATAACCTGCAATGGTTGATGTGCCATACAACCAAACCAAACTAAACATCGTTAACATCTGAAAGCAAGCACCTTTAACACCAGTACAAACTTAAAACTACAATGAGGAAGTTTCGCTGTGTTTGTTCTCATACCCTGTCCAGTGGCAAAAGTTGCTATTAATGCCAGGGGTGGCAGTACCGCCATAGCCACTGAAACTCTGACATAACCCCTGGTTGGTGGCTGATGAGGAAAGGGTATCGCAAGTGCTTTCACACAATGCATGATGAAAATAAAATTCATAACAATTTTTCCAATTATCCATTGCACTTTTTAAAAATGTGTCAATAATCATTTTGTTTACTCGCAGAAAATGAAACCTACAAATATGGAGGCATCTTGGAGGCTGACACCATGAAACAAGTGGAAATGAAAAATAAAATTCAAAAAGAATATCTCAGGAGAACTAGAAAACTACTCGAGACAAAACTCTCTAGCCGAAACCTTATCAAAGGAATAAATACCTGGGCTGTACCAGTCGTTAGATATTCCGGACCTTTTCTGAAGTGGACCAGAGATAAACTTAAACAAATGGTCCAAAGAACAAGAAAACTAATGACAAGGTATTACACCCCAGAGACGACGTTGACAGACAATATGTTTCAAGAAAAGAGGGAGGAAGAAGACTCGTCAGCATTGAAGATATAGTTGACGCATCGATACAACAACTCGAAGATTATATACAAAGACACGATAGAGGACTCATTACAGCTATCAAAAACGATACTGATAACTCACGCCAAAACCTGGACATGGTTAAGAAAAGGAAACTTTAAGTGAGAAACTGAATCTCTCCGAAGAGCAGCATAATACAACGCCGTAAGAACCAATAATATCAAAGCGAGAATAGATAAGACCCAACGAAATAGCAAATGTAGGCTACGCGGTGTCGGAGATGAAACAATCAATCACATAATAAGCGAATGCAGCAAATTAGCGCAGAAGGAATATAAGACTAGACACGACTGGGTCGGCAAGGTGATCCACAGGGAGATGTGCAAGAAATTTAGATTTGACCATACCAACAAATGGTAAATCCACAACCCAGCACCTGTCCTAGAAAATAACACACATAAACTCCTATGGGACTTTGATATACACACGGATCACTTAATCTCGGCCAGAAGACCAGACCTTATAATAATCAACAAAAAAAAGAGAACTTGCAAAATAGTCGACTTTGCTGTCCGGATGACCGCAGAATAAAACTGAAAGAATGTGAAAAGAAGAATAAGTACCTCGACTTTGCTAGGGAATTGAAAAAACTATGGAACATGAAGGTGACAATTATAGGAATTGTAATTGGCGCGTTTGGAACTGTAACTAAAGGATTATTAAAGGGAATGGGGGACTTGGAAGTTGGTGGACGGGTGGAGACCATCCAAACGACAGCTTTATTGAGAACGGCCAGAATATTGAGAAGAGTCCTAGAGACCTGAGGAGACTTACTGTCACTCCAACTCCAGTGATAGACCATCAGCTAACGCTGATATGAAAAACTCTAATGAGTAAATAATAATAATAATAATAATAATAATAATAATAATAATAATAATCAAACGAGTCTTTTTGACCCAAAGATGTGACACGAACAGGTACTACTACTTCGATCAGCGTGCCGAGTTCAAATTTATCATTATACTGTTTACCTTCTTGTTTACGAAGATGCTTTCTAAAAAGGCATGAATCTAGCTCTCATTTCTCCAGCAATGAGTAGATCTTTTGTGGGTATGTGTAACTCAATAGGGTTCAGAAACCGGTCGGGGAGGTTTTATCAACCAGAGGAATCGATTTGGATTTTAGAAGAATAGAGAAATACATTACGAATGTGAAATGGTATAATGGGTTTTTGAAGGGTAGAGGAGATAAAAAATTATGTTTTGTTTATATGAGAAAGGAATTCTGTTGTAAAAGATTATTTTGATGAGAAAGGAATTTTTGAACATTATGTTTTGTTTTTATGTAAAAAGAATTTGATTAGAAAGCAAATTGTCGTAGAAATTAGGTTATTTTGAAGTTAAAGGAATTTACAAAACAAATGTATTTGTTTAGCGTAAGCTTGGACAGGATCAAGGTTACCTGACCTGATCCAAAGCGATCTTTTATCTAAATTTAGAATATGGAATTTATCCTTTTCTAAACAATTTCAATCGGTAGAAATTGACATTTCTTTGATTCCACCCCATCTCTAACCCAATTGAGACAGTTTTGTCCCAAACAAGCAGAGTTACAAGCCGAGAAGCAAAGCAAGCCGAGAAGCAAAGCGAGCGAGAGAGATCACGGCGGAGTATGAGTCAGTGAGGCAGTTTCCCCGAAGCTCAGAGTTTTTAACCTTGGACCAGACTGTCCTGAATATAGAAAGTGAAGAAAGCCGTCCAAAATACGACGCTGTGAAAAAAAACAAATATAACCACCATTTAAGATTGCCTTGTACCAGACTGCTCTGAGTATAGCAAGTGATGGAGAGAAAAGATTAAACCTTTATATGTTAACCAGACTCTGACAAAAACTTGCTACAAATATAACAATTTTGAAAGGCATTTGTTTATATATTAAATATTGTTATTTTTGCAAGCCATGTTTTGTTCTCTATTTCTGGGCGTCGACTTTTGTTTTTTGTTTTTTTTATATTCCTTGATTGTACGGTATCATTCGTTTACTCACTGACTGGCAACTCCGACTAACGTGTGATCCGTTGTCTGGATTTAAAGAACACAACGTGGGCAGTTAACGAATCATTCGTGTTATCCAATGATATATCCGACCAGCGGAACGTCCAGCAGAACGTCCAGCGGATTGAAAGTGGAATAACCCCCACCTGTGTTTGGTGAGAGTGGCTGTACCGCCACAATGCATTTACCCAAACTCTGCGACACGAGCAGGATGTATTTTTAAGCGGAGTACAGTTGGTTTGGTTTCAGAGGGTTTTTTTCTCTTACACTGGTCTCCTAACCATGATTAAAGAACACAGTCTTCCCAATATTTACCAATAGGGAGAACTTTCCCAAAGGCGTGATCGTAAAGATAAACCCAAACAGCATAGTCCAAGATTTGAACTCGTGTCGCTGTCTCTATTTCATATAACCGTTACGCTAAGCGCACCCCCCATAGCACTCTGACTCAGAGTGGTAATATTAGTTAAGATCCCATCTATGGGTCAAATAGAACAATTCAATAGTTTACTAGACTTGAAACCATTTAACGGTGTGCCAACAAATGATTAATATTAAAGCAAAAAGAAATGCTCGATAAATCGAAATACTGATGTTAAATACCAGTATTTAAAACCATTTCACTGAATACAAACAAATGATTGATATTAAAAAGAATTATTAGTGTTAGATAGAAATACTTGAAACTATTTAACTGTGTGCAAACAAATGAGATATAGCAAATAAAATTATCAGCGTTAGATAGAAATACTTGAAACCATTTAACTGCATGCAAACAAATGATACCTTGCCATTAGAATTATTAGTGTTGGATAGAAATATTTGAAACCATTTAACTATGTGCAAACAAATGAACTCTAACAACTTCTTTAAGAATAAAGTAACCTACAGACTATTTGCCTACAAATTTTATACATGCATAAACATTAGTTGGGATTAAAAATATCTACAAGTCTTGACATGTCATTAACCCAAATAACTTAACCTAACCCTCTTGTAAGAGTCAGATTAGTATTTAAATTAGCGACAATGAACAAAAACTTTAGTAAGGTAAGCAACTTGAAGCCTTTTTATCAGTCAAAACAAAAGTTTGTGAAAAGAAGTATTTGGGAACTTGAAGATATTTATTTGACACACCGCTGATGTTCACATATGGAGGCTAAAAAGTTTTCAGCCCAACAATGAATTGTAAAAATAATCAGATTTTTGAAAGGACGAAAGAAAATTCACAAAGGATATTTTACATGTAATGAATAAAAATTTGAAATAACATGAATGTATTTATCCAGCCCATCTGCTTTGACTAGGATGTGATACAAGGTCAATCTTTAAGCGGAATACAGCTCGTTTGAATTCAGAGTTTTCCTTCTCCCTCACTGGTTGCATTACTGGATGAATTCCTACCTTTCTCAAGAAATAGTATCTACTTTTCATGGTTGTATGTAATTTCCTTCTTGATTAGGCCGAGAACTTTTACGTGTCTCTCGTAAATTTACTTTTAATTTACTCAAGTTTTATGAGAGGGTGAGTCAAAAGTTTGGCAAAGTTTTGGTACCGGCTAGATTAGTGGGTAGAGTGTTCGCCAATGGTCCGGAAGACCTGGGTTCAATCCCAAGTTGCGTCATACCAAAGACTTTAAAAATGTTACTTGATACTTCTTTGGTTGACTCTCAGCATTATAAGGTAAGGATCAAGGGTAAAGTGGAGCAATCCAGGGAAAGGAGTAGCGCCCTTCCCTACACCTCGGAGTTGTAGCTATTGAAAAGGGAGCCTTCTGGTCACCCTCGACTACGGTCGCCAAATTTACTTTTTAGATTGTGGAGCTTATATTACGTGACCGAAAGTGTTCAATCTATTGTTGGTAGTAGTTGGTGCGCTGACACGTTGCGCATTGCTTCTCTCCGTAAATGATTTTTAAGCCGCATAGATGAACGTGTAACGTTGACTAATTTGGGAACTTATGCTTTACGAGTTCGAGTCTGGCCATAACCCCGCAGAAAGATTTTTAAAATATTTCTCGTGTGAAAGGTAAAAGCGCAGCTGATCACAGTGCAGTGACCTGGTGCTTCAAGAAATTTCACTTGGGTTAATAGAACGATCGGACAAGATTAGAAAGACCTGAAAGTGTGGATTCAAAGGCCGTGGTTTGATTTCTTTTTTTATTGGCTTATCAACCCGCATGGATTATTTGATGCTAAATGAATCCCTAGAGAAGAATAGTTGTGGTATTATCAGTCTGAATTTTTTAATTAGGCTTGATGTGCAATATTTTGTGTGTGGTTTTTTTTTTGGACTGTTACCCTTATTTTTATAGTTGTTAGTTATAATACGTTTCGGTCACTGTATCCTCTGGCCTTCCTCATGTGCCCCTTGTTTATCTATGTATAGAAACGATTCAACCGGGGATATCATTTTAAACTCTGACTGTTGAACGCCTTGTGTGATCAACAGTCAAAGTTTTAAAATGATTTCCCTGGATGAATCATTTCTATACGCAGAGTAATAAAGGATACTTGAGGAAGTCTGGAGGACACAGCGGCCGAAACGTTGGTTTACTACTAACAACAATAAAGATGAGGAAAACAGTTGGAAATAAGATACAAAAAATAGTTGTGATATTATTTAACCCATAGCTGGAGGTATAAAACGACTCATATCTTTCCCACGGTTGTTTGGTTGGTTGGTTTGGTTTTATGTGATATCAACACTTCTAAGTTATTCAATACCAAATCCTGTTTATATATATATATACGAGGATCTTTAAATAAGTTTCCAGACTTTTTTCGTATGGGCACTTTTATAGATAGTACACACATGAAACTCTAGTTCCCTTCCAAAAATCACAGGGAACAAGGTCTGAACTCTAGGGAGGCTGAGGAACTGTCATGACACCCATCTGGCTCAAATAGTCTGAGACAAGGATGGAGTTGTGGACTGGTGTATTGTCCTCGTGGAAATGCCACTGATCCGATTTGAAGAGTGCTGGCCTCTTCCCAAGGAATCTCTTCCTGAGCTCCCTTAAAACCTCAACATAGTAACACTAACCTTAAGCCTTTGGACAATGAACTCTGGTGTATTGACTTCCTTACTCCTTCCACACCTCTCATCATCCCTCACAGACTCCCTGCCTTCCTTGAATCTCTTATACCACTCAAAAACTGATGCTCGATTCATGCAAGATACTCCAAAAGCAGTCTGAAACAATCCGTAAGTTTCTGTGGCATCATTTTTTCCAAGTTTAAAACAGAATCTTATTGTATAACGTTCTTCTAAAGTGTCTTCACGTCCAGATTGCATTTTTGAAATTCACCAGCTGTGACAATCAGGATTTTAGTAGGGTGTATTCCAATTGCTGCTGTATCTGTTCATTTGAACCTGAAATCATAAAAATTAGTCAGTCATCTCATAATGATAGCAATAACATAGTGAATTTTCAAGAGTCTACGACAATTTTAAATGCCTGTAGAAAAAAATCCGGAAACTTATTGAATTCACCACGTATGTTAGATATATATGATTTGTAAATTCGTTGTTGGTAGGTAACATTTTAATCAAGCTAAAGCTCATTTTTTTTCACACTGTTACGTATTTCAAGAATGACTATCAAACATGAATAACTCTATTGAGTATAAATTTATTTGTTTGTGCAGTTAAATAGTTACAAGTATTGCTATGTAATACTAACAATTCAATTTAGCATCAGTCATTTGTTTGAACACTGTTAATTAGTTAAACAATCTTAACTGTCCCATAGATGGAATCCAAACAGGTACTAATTCTCCAGATCAGAGAGGACCTGGGAGTAATGGCAATAAAAGAAAACTCCATATTCTCCAAGACTCCAGGACGGGAGCATCACCGTTAGATACAGTTTTATATCATACCCAAGATACTTGTTCTTTCTGACCCATAGATGAATCCCTAAGAGATACTAACTCTCGGGATCACAATGAACTTCGGAGTAATGGCACTGAAAGAGTACTCCACATTCCCCAAAACCTCTGGAATGCAGCATCACCATCGTATAGCTTAGTGTTCTATAGAGGACACTCATTGGGGTGTCTTATCCCTCACTAGAGATGCAGTCGGTGTATTCTACAGCCCCAACTGACTAGGCTACTTTCACCTAGGGGCATTAGTCCGAAAGTGAACGTAATAGCTTGACTTGTGTTCGAATTCACTTACTACGATGTCGGACGTTAACCATTATGCCATGGAAACTCCATCCCTTCCAAGGCCGTGCTCCAGACATAAAGGCAAATCCAGTGAGTTGCACACACAGAGTATCAGGCGAGGTCAGCATCTCATCGTGTTATGTTTTGACCTTTTGACCCGGCCCAAAATGCCATTCAAGGTAATACACCGGAAGAAAGTGACACATTCTAATGGCAGTTATGAGAGGAAATCGCGTGGGCGGAAATTGACAGATGAAATGGGACGAGCTAAAAAAAATTCCCATGGTACACTACAGAGTGATGCACCGGAAGAGAGTGACCTCTGAACTGCATGACAGTTATTTCCGCTTGATGACGATTAAACATTCGATTTCAAAGATCGAGTGGGCGTCGAACGATTGTTTAATTCAGTTGAGCTCGACGAGCCAGTTGAATTGAGTTCCGGTTCCAGTTGAGTTCGACGCTCAGGGGGCCAGTGGTGTTGCCAGTAGAATATGGTCCAGACAGTTGGAGACGAGATGTGGTAGGGAAAGCCACACCCGACCGAGGGGGCCCTCGGGAACCCCGATGGAGTTTGGGGTCCAGAGAAGATGCTGATAAGATGCAGTAAAGAAAGCCAGCATCCAGCAGAGTGGGCCCTAGGCCTCCGGTTGAGCAGCCCTAGAGAACAAGAAAGACACAACGTGACGGCCATAAGAGTGAGGGGTCAAAATATTACAGTTTATGTTCGGTCTCAGCTCCCTCTCACAGTAAAACCCCACACAACCTTTTGGAACCCTTGCAATAAAGTGAGAGGTAATATTTTGTTAAAGAAGTCTTCCTTCCTGCGTCGTTTATTACTGCGTCTTTCTGCGTGTGTCTTAATTATTGTGTCGTTGTGATGCCGTAGATGAGTATACAACAATCGTCTAGTGTGGGTCGTCCCCTTCACGACCTTGGTAGAAGCATCCGGAACTGATAAATTTTCCCCGCGTTACAAAAATATCAAAAAATGTTTGACTCACACTATAACAACAGATTGGGGCTATGGAGTCTAGCCGACTAGATTTAATAATGAAAAAAATATTCGGTGTGGATTTTAGAAGAATGGGACTGTACATTGTTGTTGCTTTTTAAAGAGTGATGCAATATATTGTCACCATGAGAAAGAAGAAAAAATATTGTTTAATTTTTGGCTTGTAGAAAAATTACAAAAGCGTTGAAGTTGTTTTTTCTGGCCTGGAAAGAAAGAGGATGGGCTGGAGTCGGAGAAATCACTTGTTGAAATAGAGGATAGGCTAGGTTACAAGAGGTCAGCCCAGGTGCAAGCCGCTAGCATGAGAAAAAATCAACCTTTGAGAAATAGAAAATTCAGTACTAATTTGGAAAGTGGTGACGAATGAATCACGTGCGGAAAAAGGGGCCATCCCCTTGCGGGGGAAGAGGATTAAAAGTATACATGATGAGAGAGGGGGAGGACGTAGCCTTATGGTAGCAGTTGCACCGGAAGTTGTATAGAGGCAACTAAATCCCCTCCTAATAGCAGACACAGAGATTCATTATTGGGTTTGCAGAAAACACCAGTGAATGGAATTAATTGTTGAAGATTTAATTAAAGGTCGTTGATGATATACACCCACTTGGAAACAGAATAAACAATTATATAAACTGGATTTTTTCCGATAATTGCAGAGTGCTGCGAGAGACCTTACGGACTCGACTTAAGGCTACTACTGAAAGGGCCTTGTACCAGACTCGGAGATAACCAGATCCTTTCACATCTCTGTTGTTTCAACAAGCTAAAGTAAAGATTGACATAACGCACTGAGAATACTTAGTGAGTCTTAGTGAGAAAGACTGACCGTGGACTTGGACTGACCGCCACAAGATAGGGGCTAAATTCCGAGACATTCTTCTTGTATTTACGGGGAAAGGAACATCAAAATTACAATAATTATTTCGTGATTGTTAACTGATTTTCTTTAACTAAAACCACTATTATTTCATTATTCAAACCCGAGTTTGTTCGTTCTCTGGATTTCAACTTTTTTTCTTTCTATTTTTAATGTTTTTATGATTGAATGATCAGCGAGTCCGAATGTTTCGGCTTTCAGCGTGAACAATGACTATAGTTGTTTTGATCTAAAATTCACAACGTGGGTAAGACAGCTGATTAGGCTGAAATTTTATCTCCACCCACCCCATTGGGAAGATCAGATGTCGAGTGGTCGAGTCAACTCCACTGCAGACATTTTCATATTTGGTTGCCGTGACTAGGTTGACTCTGAGTGAGCCGGACGAGTGACCCGTTCATAACCCAAGTACCATATTTGACAGCATATAAGACGCACCTTTTTAATTAAAAATATCTTTAAAAATCCCCCTGCATCTTATGTGCCATATGTATGTTTTATGATTTGTGATAAAAAGTAAAAATTAAGTAAATTTGGCGACTGTAGCCGAGGGCGATCCGAAGGCTCCCTTTTCAGTAGCTACTACACCGAGGCGTAGGGGAAGGCGCTACTCCTTTCCCTGGATTGCTCCACTTTACCCTCGATACGTACCTTATATTACTGAGTCTTAAGCAAGGAGGTATCAAGTACCATTTTAATGTCTTTGGTATGACTCGACCTGGGATTGAACCTCGGTCCTCTAGACCATTGGCGAGCACTCCTATTAGCTTAGACTTTAGAGTAACTTTCATATATCCGTTGTCATTATTTAAGTCTATTACACAGATTAAAAGTGTTATCATTGATTATATTCATAATATTAATTTCATCACGTTTAATATTAGTACTTTGTTTTTTTCTTGATTTGCCCTGCTGAAATTGGGGTGCGTCTTATACACCCGTGTGTCTTATATGCTGCCAAAGACGATAATTCTAATAAAAAAATATATATTTCCAGATATACAAAACCGAATAGAATCTAAAAAAACAATAGAGAGGGGAAAAAAGTTGTTATTATTTTTTTCCCTCAAAGAATAATTTTCTTCTCTTTCCCGCTTCAATTTCGAATAAGAGAAAATTTTGGGGAAGCTCTAACCCTCCGCCTGCACCTAATATAAAAGTATTTCTTGCGCATTTTCATTGTTTCCCTTGACTCGTCTCCAAACACGAAGCACATTTTGATGTCACACTTTATTGCATATGCCCAAAGATGGTCTCACGGTTGAGTGCTTCGACTGACATTACCTTTCAAGATATCCCTAAGTTCTGATTCTTTTAAACTTCATTATTATTATTATTATTGTTGTTGTTGTTGTTTTGTTTTTACTAACAGACAGCACTTCGATATTCTGTATCCAGTGTTTGGCAGAGCGGGAAACTTGTCATCCATTACTCCTCTCTCTCTCTCTCTCTCTCTCTCTCTCTCTGCATGAGTTTTAGTATGTCTATTTTTCTACAAGATTTCTTGACAGCTGCCGGCTTAAAACAGATGTCAGAAGTATACGTGTTACTTATCAACGATCCCCAAGTTTTCTCTTCTTGTCTCTCCCAAAGACAGATACACACCTAAAGATTTCTCATCAAGCATAAAATTCACTCATTTTTTTGCTTGTTGGTTCATTTATTTTATTTATTTTTTTTTTTAGTAAAACGGCTTCCTCAAAACCTTTTTTTTATTATTTTATCGCTTTTGTCAAACTAACACGTCCTTTTTCTTTTCTCTTCCTTTTTCTTTTCTCTTCCTTTTTCTTTTACAGCTCTCCTTTACATTTTTTTCTTTTCCGAAACCTTTCGTCTTCTTCCTAACTTCCCTTTTTGTCCCTTCTTCTCTATTCCAACATCTCTACGTGCATACACTTACTATATATATATATATGTGTGTGTGTGTGTGTGTGTTGCTCAACATGTTTTCTCAGGGTCATATAATGTTCTCATTTTCTCACCCAAGGAATAGTTCCTTCACTTTTTAAATCTCTCTCTCTCTCTCTCTCTCTCTCTCTCTCTCTCTCTCTCTCTCTCTCTCCCCCTTCTTTTTCTTCCCAATATTTCTTTGTCCGTGTCTTAAACAACTCTTTCTTCACTATTTAACTAAGTATTTTAGTATGCACCTTTTTCTCTTTCTTTACACATCTACCTATCACTCTGTTTAAGCTTTAACAACTCTCTCTCTCTCTCTCTCTCTCTCTCTCTCTCTCTCTCTATCTATCTATCTCACTCGTTAAGTCTGCAATTTTTTCTGTCTCTTTACGCATCTACCAATAACTCTCTCTCTCTCTCTTTCTCTCTCTCTCTTTAAGTATGCTCCTTTTTCTCTCTCTTTACACATCTACCTATCACTCTGTTTAAGCTTTAACAACACTCTCTCTCTCTCTCTCTCTCTCACTCTTTAAGTCTGCAATTTTTTCTGTCTCTTTACGCATCTACCAATAACTCTCTCTCTCTCTCTCTTACTCTCTCTCTCTCTTTAAGTATGCTCCTTTTTCTCTCTCTTTACACATCTACCTATCACTCTGTTTAAGCTTGAACCTCTCTCTCTCTCTCTCTTTCTTTAGGTATGCTTCTTTTTATCTCTCTTTAAACATTTTCCTATCACTCTCTTTGAGCTTAACCCCCTCTCTCTCTCTCTCTCTCCCTCTCTCTCTCCCTCTCTCTCTCTCTCTCTCTTTACCTATTTACCTTTTTCTCTCTCTTTAAACATCTATCACTCTCTTTAGGCTTGAATCTCTCTTGCTATCTTTCTCTTTCTCTCTCTCTCCCTCTCTCTTTCTCTTTAGGTTTGCACTTTTCTCTCTCTCTCTCTCTCACTCACTCTCTATCTCTCTCTCTTTCTTTCTCTGTCTCTGTCTCTCTCTCGATCTTTAAACATTTATCTATCACTCTCTTTAAGCTTGAACCTCTCTCGCTATCTTTCTCTTTCTCTCTCTTTTTCTCTTTTTGTATGCACGTTACTTTCTCCCCCCACCTCTCTCTCTCCTCTCTCTCTCTCTCTCTCTCTAAATATTTACCTATCACTCTTTTTAAGCTTGAATCTCTCTCTCTCTCTCTCTACTTTTAACTGGTCAATAATTGATCAACCCACGATCCTAGATGTTAATGCATTCACTAAGAACACACTTTTCAGGGCTAAGCCATCAGTCAGAAATGAAAAACAATGAAAATATAAGAAAATAAAAATTGAATGAAGATTATAAAAACGATCCGAAATTATCTTTAATCAAGGTCCGATGATGAAAAATTTCATCGACTGTTGCAAGAAACAATGCGGTCACCGGAGGCTCAGTTTTTAAAGGAGGTGGGGAACGCCGCAGTGTTCCTTAACAATGATGCAAAACTGCTGATGCCCCGATTGTGACGGTTGGTTAACTCGGTTATCCGAAAAAAACTTCTGGCAGTGGGATCAAAATAACGCTCTCTTGAAACACCCATAAGTGTTCGGCACGCATGCGTATTTGAAGATACATTGACTTACTTCTGCTTTGGACAGAAGCAGACTACGGAAAAAGAGAAAAGAATCAGAACCAAAGACAATCTATGACAAGAATCTAATGGACACGGATCTACCTTGCAACTGGGAAAGACACAACTCATCTTTGTTCTCTGCTATAATTCCAGCTTCAAGATTTTAAAACATGGTAACCATGTAGCAGATAGATAAAATAAATACTATTTTAATCGACTTTTCCTGTTCTAATTTGTAGGTTTCTTCGATCGTAACAGTTTATTTGGTACAACTCAACACTATCGTTTTCACCAGAAATCGTGTAATCGCGAATGAAACGTGTCTGAGAACAATTATTATAATAAAACTACCCAAATTTGGAAAAGTAAAGAAAAGGCGGATACTGTAAGTGTTTCTTTCTTGATTAGAGAGCACAGTGGTTTTGCACAGTATTTATCAATCTTTGCTTAGATTGGTACAAGGCTTCAAGAAGCTCAAATTTTTCCTAAGTAGTCACTCAACAAAATATAAAACAGATGCTTAACTTCAGTGACCTTACAAGCCCGTATAAAAATAAAGAAATAAATAGATAATTAATTATAATATTATTAATAATAATAAAAATTTTAATAAGAAAAATAATAATAATGTGTCCTTTCTAAAGCTGAAAAGACAAATATCGGAAGGAATAGAACTAACAAATCAAGAAAAAATCAGAATACTTGGAGAACAGGAAACTTATAAATATTTGGGAATATTGGAAGCGGACACCATCAAACACGCGGAGATCAAAGAATACCTCAGGAGAAGAAGGAAACTGCTCTAAACCAAACAACATAAAAGAAATCTCTTGAAAGGGATAAATATCGGGACCAGAGAAGAACTTCAACAAATGGACTAGAAAACAAGAAAACTCATGACAACGCATAAAGCCTTACATCCCAGAGACGACATAGATTGGCTGTGTGTATCAAGAAAAGAAGGAAGAGGAAGAGGAGGAATTAACAGCATTCAACATAGCATTGATGCATTGATAAAACGACACAAAGATTACATAAGCGCAAAAGAAGACTGATTACAACCACCGGAAACAAAACAGACAAATCAAGCATCAACAAAACAGAAAAAATCAGAAAACAAAAATGGGAAGGAAAACAACTTAATGGACACTTCAAACAAACGAAATTTCACTCGAGAAAACTTGGATATGGCTAAGAAAGGGAAACCTAAAGAGGGAAACTGAATCTCTTCTGAAAGCAGCTCAGAACAATGCCATAAGGACCAACTATATCAATGCAAGAATAGATAAGATGCAACAAAATAGCAAATGTAGATTATGTGGTGATAGAGACGAAACTATCAATCACATAATAAGCGAATACAGTAAATTAGCTCAAGGATAGTAGATACGGGTGGGTGGGGGAATATGATCCACTAAGAACTGTGTAAGAAATTTAAATTTGATCATGCGAACAAGTGGTATATGCACAACCTGGAATCCGTCCCAGAAGACGAGACACACAAAATTCTTTGGGATTTTGATATACAAACGGATTGCCTAATCTCGACCAGACGACCAGACCTACTGATAGTAAAAAAAAGAGACTTGCTGAATTGTGGACTTTGCCGTCCGGGCAGACCATAGAGTTAAATTGAATGAAGGCGAAAAGAAAAATAAGTACCTGGACTTTGTTAGGGAACTGAAAAAACTATGGAACATGAAAGTAACGGTAATACCAATTGTAACTGGTGCACTCGGTACAGTCACCAAGGGATTGGTACTGATACTGGATGACTTGAAAATAAGAGGGCGAGCGGAAACGATCCAAACTACAGCATTATTAAGATCGGCTAGAATACTAAGAAGAGTCCTGGAGACTTGAGGAAACTTGCCGTAGTTCCAGCGGAGGACCAGATAACGTTTGTGAGAAAAACTCTTAAACGAGTAAAATAATAATAATAATAATAATAGGTACACATCCTAAATGAGAGCAAGATCAGATGAAAAATCTAGCTATAGCCTGGATTGACAACGAAAAGGCACGTGATATGGTTCCGCAAAGCTGTATAATATCACATGAAATATCACATGAAGTCATAAACTTCATCGAGAAAACCATGAAAACCTGGAGAGTGAAATGCACAGCAGGAGGAAGAAGTTTAGCTGAAGCAAAGATTCAAAGAGGTATTTTCCAAGGAGATGCTCTATCACCCTTACTATTCATAACTGCCATGATGCCACTTAACCACATATCCAGAAAAGGCACAGCCGGCTACAAACATAGTAGATCGCAGGAAAAGATCAATCACTTAATGTACATGGATGACATCAAACTATTTGCAAAAAATGAAAAAGAACTGGAAACTCCAATATACGCAGTTAGAATATACAGTCAGGACATAGGAATGGAATTTGGCATAGAAAAATGTGCCATGCTTGTAATGAAAAGTGGCAAACGACATATAACTGACGGAATGGAACTACCAAATCAAGACAAGATTAGAAAACTCGGAGAAAAGGAAAACTACAAATACTTGGGCATCTTGGAGGTTGACACAATCTCTCTAGTCGAAACCTTATCAAAGGAATAAATAACTGGGCTGTACTAGTTGTTAGATATACCGGTCCCTTTCTGAAGTGGACCAGAGATGAACCTAAACAAATGGACCAAAGAACAAGAAAAATAATGACCATGCATAAGGCACTACATCCCAGTGACGATGTTGACAGGCAATCTATATCTAGAAAAGAAGAAGGAAGAGGACTTACCAGCATTGAAGACAGAGTTGATGCATCGATACAACGACTCGAAGACTACAGAGAAAAACACGAAGGAGGACTGATAACAGCCATCAGAAATGATACTGACAACACAATGGACAACAGAATGATGATAATTAGGAAACAAAAATGGGAAGTAAAACAACTCTATGGGCGTTTTAAACGACTAATAAACAATATCTTACACGCCAAAACCTGGACATGGCTAAGAAAAGGAAACTTTAAGAGAGAAACAGAATCTCTCCAAATAGCAGCGCAAAACAACGCCGTAAGAACTAATCATATCAAAGCGAAAATAGATCAAACCCAATGAAATAGCAAATGTAGGCTATGTGGTGACAAAGATGAAACAATCAATCACATAATAAGCGAATGCTGCAAATTAGCACAGAAGGAGTATAAGACTAGACACGACTGGGTCGGCAAGGTGATCCACAGGGAGATGTGCAAGAAATTTAGATTTGACCATACCAAGAAATGGTATATGCAAAACCCAGCACCTGTCCTAGAAAATAACACACATAAACCCCTTCGGGACTTTGACATACAAACGGATCACTTAATTTCGGCCAGAAGACCAGACCTTATAATAATCAACAAAAAAAAAGAGAACTTGCAAAATTGTCGACTTTGCTGTCCCGGATGACCACAGAACTGAAAGAATGTGAAAAGAAGGATAAGTACCTCGACCTTGCAAGGGAATTGAAAAAACTATGGAATATGAAAGTGACAATTATACCAATTGTAATTGGTGCTTGCGGTACAGTAACAAAAGGATTATTAAAGGGACTGGAGGACTTGGAAGATGGCGGACGAGTGGAGACCGTTCAAACGACAGCATTATTGAGAACGGCCAGAATACTGAAAAGAGTCCTGGATACTTGAGAAGACCTGCTGTCACTCAATCTCCAGGGAAAGACCATCAGCTAACGCTGATGTGAAAATCTCTAAGGAGGAAATAATAATAATAATAATAATAATAATAATAATAATAATAATAATCTCCTTTACTCCCTTTGATTTTTCCTTCTCTGATCTACTTTTTTCATATCTCTCTGACTCTGACTTTTCAAGTAAATGCTCTCTCTCTCTCTCTCTCTCTCTCTCTCTCTCTCTCTCTCTCTCTCTCTCTCTTCTCTCTCTCTCTGTCTCACACACACACACACACATAGACACGCGCGCACAAACACACATTCTTTTCCTTGATTCTATGAATGGTTACATACTTCTCTTTGCTTTTCTTTTTTTCTTTCTTTCACTTTTGTCTCTTTTATTCTTTTCTTATTCTCTCTCTCTCTCACACACACACACGCACACACTCTCTCTCTCTCTCTCTCTCTCTCTCTCTCTCTCTCTCTCTCTCTCTCTGGCACACACACACACACACACACACACAATCTCTTTCCTTGATTCTATAAACGTTTACATGCTTTTCTTTTCTTTTTTCTTTCTTTCCTTCTTGTCTTTTTTATTCTTTCCTTATTCTCCTTCTCACTCTCTCACTCTCTCCCCTCTCTCTCATACACACAACGACACACACACACACACATACACACACACACACACACACACACACACACACACACACACACACAAAGTCTTTTCCTTAATTCTATGAATGTTTGCATGCTTTTCTTTTCTTTTTTTTTCTTTCTTTCACTCTTATCTCTTTTATTTTTTCCCAACCCCCTTCTCTTTCTCTCTCCCTTTCTCTCTCTCTCTCTCTCTCTCTCTCTCTCTCTCTCTCTCTCTCTCTCTGTTGACTTGATTGTTTACAAGTATAAAAAAGGAATTTACACACGATTACATGGTGTCAAATAATTACTTCTCTTTAATGATAGTCATTTGTTTGTACACAATTATATGGTTTCAAGTAACTAATAATAATCTTTAGTAAACAATTATAAATTTAAACAATGATTCTTAATACAAATAATTTACGGTTCTATAGCATCAACTCTTCCTATCAAATACGAAGAATTTTAAAATATCTATTTAATCCATAACTGGGACGCTAACAGATACTACAGGGTGGAACGATAAAATTCTAGCCAAGAAAAGATGGCATGATTCCATTTCCGTTTAATGAAAACCGGTTTTCTTTTGTTGTTGCAGATCATCTACTAGTTGGCCAGTTGTGTACAAATCCCAACAGCAATAGGAGCCTTCTATCATGTCTGAAAGGGACACAATGTTCAACGAGCGAAATCGGAGATGCGCCGCTGTACAACTCATGTTCTCTACCGATCCAAGTTATGACAACAGGACCATTGCCAGCACCCTCAAGAGGCAAATCTGGACGGTTCAACGTGCCCAGGGTGATGAAAAAAAAGTTTCCGGCTACGGTTATGGTCTTTGGTGTGGTTTCAAGTGAGGGCCACATCATGCCACCTCACATCTTCGAAGTCGGCTTGAAAGTCAACACCAAAGTGTACATGGATGTACTGAAGAATGTGGTGATCCCCTGGTGCAATCAGGTGACCGGTGGCAGATCCTGGGTGTGGCAGTAAGACTCGGCGCTAGCCCACAAGTCCAAAGAGACCCAGGCTTGGCTTCAGAAGGAATGCTACGACTTTGTACCGTTCTCTCACTGGGCTCTCTCCTCCCCCGACCTGAACCCGCTGGACTACTTCTTTTGGTCATACGTCGAAAACATCACCAACATGAGCTCCCACAACACCAAAGCCAGCCTGGTCGCCGCCATCCGCCGAGTATTCGCCGAGCTCCCGCCGGCGCACGTGAAAAAAGGCATGCTACATTGAATAGATGTCAGCTCTACTACATAATCAAGTTACCTGAATTGATTTTTTCAATAAAAGTTTTAAGATAAAGCTGTAGTGTTATTTTCTGTAGGACGACAATTTTATCGTTCCACCCTGTACAACTCCAAGCCAGAGTAGACCTAGATGTAGTAGCAATAAAGAATGCTCCACGAAACAAAGCTGTGAATATGAAAGAAGTAATTCACCTCTAGTTTTATTTTGAAGAAACCGAGTGGGATGAATAGAATTCAACTGAATAATCAACAATACTTGTACGTGAACGAAAGCAGGTAACCAGTTGTGACTCAACATGGCTACTTAGAGCTCTGCCAACTTTATCAAGCCATTTCGGCGGTATGTCTAGCTGGGAGATGAAAAAGTAGTTTGCAGCTGGATAGCTAACGAATTCTGGCAGCCACGCTGGAATACCAACAGGAAATTGATCGCTCTTCGCTGGATCCCTAGAAGAGAAAGAGCAGACCCGAAACGTTCGAGGACCTCTGGAAAAACTTCATTGACGATGTATTCCACCGCACAGAAACCCTAATTGCGTATGAAATCAGCTGAACTGTTAAACACTGATCTCATTTAATACAAAACCAAGTGATACTATTGACACTGGCGCGGTTGTGTACAGACATAGCTATAAGTATGTGCGTATGTGTGGACACATGAGTATGTGTGAGTACGTGTGTGTATGTATGTATGTATGTACGCGCGAGTGTATACGTGTGTGTATGGTTATGAATTGACCAAAGGTAAGTGTGCATGTATGTATATATATGTATATTTCAGTGGAGGTGCCTGTGGTGTAATGGTTATCGTCGTAGGAAATGGACACGGCGACACGAGTTCAAACCCTGGACGAAGATGATTGCATTTCACATAGCACTAATACCCTTGGGAAAGGTATGAATCCAATTATTCTCCCTCCAGCTATGGGTAAATAGTAGGGCAGACTAGGTTCTTGAGCCTTGGTGAGGCAACTAGTCTAGGAGAAGGAAAACTCTGAATTCAAACCTGTTAAACTCCACTTAAAAAATTGACCTTGTGTCATATCCTGTCCGAGCGGAGGGGTTGGGTAAATATGATAATTCTATTTAGTACTAATCATTTTGGCCACAGTTAAACGGTTGTAAGTACTACTAACATTCATAATTCTATTTTATATCAATTATCTGTTTTCACACAGTGAAATGACTTCAGGTATTGATAACACTAATATTTCTATTTAATATCAATCATTTGTTCGCACAGATTTTAAATAATTTCTTGTGTTACTAACACTAATAATTCTATAAAATATTAATCATTAATTTGCACACAGCTAAGGGTAAATAGTAGGGCAGACTAGGTTCTTCAGCATTGGTGAGGCAACTAATCTAGGAGAAGGAAAACTCTGAATTCAAACCTGTTAAACTCCGCTTAAAAATTGTCCTTTTATCATATCCTGCCCGAGCGGAGGAGTTGGTAAATATGTATATATGTATATTTCTATATAGGAGCCGAGACATGTTTGTATGGGTGGCCGTATATATTTTGCGCGGGAACCACTTATCCAACTCAAGTATAAATAAAGATGGTCAGATAAAAGCAGACTTAACGGAGTTTCAATTTTCTAAAACACATTTTAGGGTTTCCTGGAGACGTACAATCTGGCAATATTTTTATGACCAGTTTGTGGGTTGCTAAAAATCCGTAAACAGGAATGTTTATTCCCGCATATATACAAGTAAAGTCAGCCAGCAGAAAGAACAGAGACAGTGAGACGCGCAGATGGGTGAGAAGATAGAAGACAGATAGAGATAGAAGAGATATACAGAGGAGAGAGGACCACAAATATAAAGAGGACCAGAGAGACAAAGGAAGGAAGCAGGCGGGGTCAAGTCCGAAGACCTAGAAGACAGCTTTAGTTTTAGTTAAAGGAATTTCGCTAGCTACCTACGTTGCGAAAGTGAAGTCTCCATACACCGTCATTTTGCGAAGGGCCCCACACTCCTCTCCGCAGTTAAACAACATTTATTCAAGATTTTTGTTTTCGCCCTTTTCTTTTTCTCCCTTTGTGGACCAATCTTGGACTCATGCATTTCGACCCGAACCTGTTGAGAAAAACAACACAACGTGGGTGAGGGATTATGCAGACGGAAATGCATGGGCCGCTGACGAATTCCCACGAAGTTCTGGACATAATAATAAGCATTGTGATTTTGCGTTAAAAATGACAGTAAGTTCCTCAGTTATGTATTTCTAATTTTTTTTTTTAGTTTCTGTGAGTATTGGCTTAATTCTAAAGTCATGAAGTTAGTATTTTCTGAGAATATGTCTCCATGTTTGCTGTAGTGAGTCTGGTATCTTACTCTATGGGGTTTTAACTTGAATAATGTTGACTCATTATTGAAAAGCAAACGGTGTTAACGACGTGGACAAAAGAACATTCAAAAGAAAGCAATATAAACAAAAATAAATTTGTATAACAACAAGTACATAAAAAATAAACATTAGAAAACATTACGAATATTCTAATATAGTTTGTTTAATATTCCTCTGTGTATGTGCATATGTGTATGTAACTAACATGAATATTATGGTGAAAGACTAAATATCAAAAGTGTCCTGTAGACAATAAATGAATGTTGACTAAGTATTTCACGCGAGGTATCAATACACAGAAATATAGCAATGCATTCTAGAAGGACATGTTTTCTCCCATGTTGGTCATTTGTCTCTTTCAGGATTTGACGAGATGTTTGAGGCCGTGCGCGAGACTGGAACAAGTCTAGATAAAAAGGCAGAACATGAAAAAAGGTCACAGAGTATATACGCACCCATGTTACGTGTATTGAGCTGTGTGTCACTAGCTGGCAAAGCTTAGCTGTCCTTTGAAGTCAAAATGTAAGAGAATGAGTTATTGGAAGTCAAGAATATATATGGCTAATCCTTGTCATGTGATCGGCTCCAAACACACCGTTTATTTTGCGCGGAACAAAATCAAAAGTGCGGACGTAGTTGAGAGCATAAATCACATGACTTTCCTGGCCAATAAGATTTCTCGAAACTAAATAATTTACCGACGCCCACCATCTTTGTTTCGGGAACAAGTGAATCAGTATCCTATTTTTAAGAATTTTCTTGTATCAAGGCCCTTTTTAAAATATAGGAGTGTAAATCCTATGATTTTATAGTTTAAAAAAAGCCCTAAATAACAATTTATTCATTTTGTTACACTTTTAAACAAATCAAGTTATGATTCATGAATTTTTCATAGCGATTAAAAAATGGAACGTTTAAGGCCATTGTCAGACTGGAGAACATAGAAGTAAGAAATTGTGACAATCGAAAGCACAACCGACTGAATCTGACGACGCTTTCTTGGTCCTAATTTGGCTTTACCCTATTTACCAACCCCACCGCTCGGGAAGGATATGACACAAGGTCAATTTTTAAGCGGAGTTTAACAGGTTTGAATTCTGAGTTTTCCTTCTCCTAGACTAGTTGCCTTACCAAGGCTGAAGAAACTAGTCTGTCCTACTATTTACCCATAGCTGGAGGGATAATAATTGGATTCATACCTTTCCCAAGGGTATTAGTACTATGTGAAATGCTATCAGTCTCGTCCAGGACTTGAACTCGTGTCGCCGTGTCAATTTCCTACGACGATAACCATTACACCTCGAGCACCTCAATCCGAATTTGGCTTTACGGCGTGTTGGGTTATTTGATATCAAAGTCAGACATTTTTGTAAGCAATCATATTGTTTTGAATAATTACAATTTGTAAACAAATCTTCAAATAAATATTCTTAATAAAAACAATGTCCACACAGTTATCTGGTTTAAACTATTTCTATTTAATACAAATAATTTTGCCGGAGATCTTTTTGGCTAATAGATGGGACCCTAGCAGGTACTGCCATTCCAGGTCAGAGTGGAGTTGAAAGTAATGGCAATGAAGGACTACTCCATACTCTCCAAAACCTGGAGTCTCACTACCAGATGCAATTTTATGCCACACTCAGAATACCCTCTTTTTATGGGGGTACAGTGAGTGTGTTATTAGCCTCACCGACAGGGTGGTTTTGAATAAAATCAATGTGAATGGGACAATTTGTACTAGTGTCCCGAATTAAAACAGGTCCTACTCCTTGAAAAACTGGGTGCGACAGACAACTTTATATTATAACTCCACGGCCCCAAATAGACAATTGGTGTAGCACAAACACTATAGGTTTCAGTCGGACCCCGTGGTAACCTCACCGATACGAAAGTTTATTTGGTACTACCCTTTCATAATAGTTGCAGAAAAGAGTTAAGTAGAAAAAGAAATGTGTCAATTGATTTAGATAGACTGTGAGAACAAGCAGTGGGAGACAAATGGGATTGCTAAGGACCCATTCATTTCTTCTCCACTGATCCAGCCTGTCTCTTTGTCTCTTTACTATACATTTCTATTTCCTCTTTTCTTTCTCTCTTTCTTTCTCTCTCTCTCTCTCTCGCTCTCTCTCTCTCTCTCTCTCTCACACACACGCGCGAGCGCACACAACCCGTCTTTGTCTCCTTGCTATACACATGATTCCTCTCTCACTCCGTCTGTCTGTCTGTCTGTCTCTCTCTCTCTCTCTCTTAGTCCGTCTCTTTGTCTCTCCACTTACATTTCTTTTCTCTCTCTCTCTCTCTCTCACACACACACACACACACACACAAACCGTCTCTGTCTCCTTGCTATACACTTGTTTCTCGGGGCCACATCTCTTATCTGTCACCTCTCTGCTTCCTCTGCTCCCCTTTCTCTTACTGACTGACAGGCCCCTCTGCGTTTCCCTTGCTATATCGGCTTCCCCCACTTCCGGTAACATATTCCCTCCTTTTTCCACTGTCCTCTGGTTGACCTCTACGACTCTCTCTTCCTGTAACCAACTAACCATGTTTTTCCAACTGTCTCCTGGTTGACTTGTATATATGGAGAAGCAAACATTGCCATTTACAGATCAAATCCAATTTTGAACTCCAAGTTTAGCTGGAAAATAATTTATTAGTAAAATAGTTAACTAAAATCCCTAATCATTTTACAATATTATTTTGTAATTAAAAGTGTTCGCAAATGGCCCGGTAGACCTGGGTTCAATCCCAGGTCGAGTCATACCAAAGACTCAAAAAATGGTACTTGATGCCTCCTTGCTTAACACTCAACATTATAAGGTACGGATCAAGAGTAAAGTGGAACAATCAAGGGAAAGGAGTAGCGCCCTCCCCTACACTTTGGTGTAGTAGCTATCGAAAAGGGAGCCTTCGGGTCACCCTCGACTACAGTCGCCAACTTTACTATTTTGTAATTAAATAATTGTCGTTCCAATGAACTCAGATTTTTACATGTGTAGAAGTAACTCAAAATTCTATGCCTAATGTTTGTATTTTTTTTTGTTTTTGTTTTTGTTGCTTTTTTTTGTTTTGTTTTGTTTTATTTTTTGTTTTGTTTGTTGATCGTTTTTTGTTTTGTTTTGTTTTGTTTTGTTTTTGCTTTTTTTTTTCTTTTTTTCGAGTATAGAAATGCTATTCGCCTGGAAAGAAAAAGCGTTTTTAACATTCATCATCATCATCATATCGTGCTGGCAGCACGGATATCCCTGACCCTCTCTCGCCACTCCTCCCTATCGTTCATCGCCCTAGGTAGGTCTTCAGGACAACAACCCGTATCCTCACATAGCTGCTGAATGTACGTTCGTGGTGGTCGTCCTGCTTTTGCGCGGCCGTGTGTGGGGATCCATAAGAGTACATCTCTTATGAGTTCATCTCTGCTTCTCCAGCAATGTCCTGCATGTCTGGTTCGCCTAACTTGAATAGTTTTCGTGATAGGGGGCAGGTGGCCGTACAGTTGGTGTCTTGTGGGGTGTTGCTGCCAGGACTTGTTCAGGATTGCACGCAGCATTCTTGTGTAATTGCCATCTAGTTTCTTCTCCAGCCGTTTTGTTAGCGTCCATGTAGTGCATCCATATAGCAGTATTGATGTGACCGTTGCCTGGAAGAAACTGCGTTTCATTTTATCGGTTAGGTCTGATTTCCATATAGTCGATAGCCTATTGATAGCTGTCCATGCTTTCGTTAACCTCGTTTCGATGTCCTTTTCGGTTGATTCGACGCTGCTTCCTAGGTACGTGAATTTGTCTACTAGTTTAAGTGGGGTTCCTTCTAGAGTGGAGATGTCCCCCGTTTGGTTATAGCACATATATTCCGTTTTGTGTGTATTAACATAGAGGCCTATGCT
>OY757914.1:11862073-12012073 GCA_963585895.1 Sepioteuthis lessoniana | reverse complement strand
TCCCCAAACTCCAAAACTGGTGCCTCACCAGTATATGGTTTTGTGTCATATCCAAGACGCTTGTTCGGAAGTGGGGTCTTACCCTTCTGCAGAGAGGGAATCAGAGTATTCTACAGCGACTGGGCTATATTGATATTGAATATGAATGCTTGATATCATATAATTGTTTGCAAATAAATAATTACAGAACAATAAAAATATGCAGTGGAATGTTAAAGATATAGTTATGTAACGCCACAGCGACCAAGTAACTGTGCTACGTTACAGCTCATGTCGAAAGTCGTAACGCTCACCAATACAAAGTGACCCCGTTGTTTCTTTAGGTACGAAAATTTATTTGCTGCCAGTAACATTTCACTGCAGTCGTCAATGAAATGAGGGATAGAATGAAAGATATATGTAATGCTATTTAGAAACGCAAATAGTTTCATTCATGACAGACAAATAAACACAGACAACATTCTTCTTTGCCGACCAAGACTCTTGCCCCAAATCGCCACTCATCTCTTGAACCGAAACTGGACACGAACTGCTCGACGCAAATTCACCGACTGAGTGCTGGCCCTCTGAACTCCCCTGACTCCGAAATCTTCTTTTTCTATTTTCTAATATTTCTCTTAATTACTGCTTACATGATTATTAAAAACTTTCCATAAACACGTCATCGCTAAATCAGCCGACATATACACCGGGTTATTGGTATTTAATACGTTGCAGACCTGTTGATCTTTATTTTAACACGGTCTGATGCGCGTGTGCACCTACTTAAGTTCTGACCTTTAGAAATCGAAAACCTGCAACTATGCATTCAACACCATCAGATAGTTCACAATTTATAACGAAAATAATTTACTAAAAACTAAAATGATTAATGAAAATCACAAATTATATTACAGTTATGATTACAATCAAACATTCATAAATGAATAAAATTTCGGCATTTAATTTTTCATCAATTTTTGATGTACCGTTCAACAAATAAACCAAAGCTACATTGTATAGAGGGATGCTTGACAAGGTGAGATGATTGCCATTATAGCAGAGAATGAATAGTAATAACAATAATAGTAATATGTGTAATAGTAATAAAATAGTAATAGCAATAAAATAATAGATGATTGCCACTATAGCAGAACATTCAGAAGGATCGAAATTAATACTATCATTTGGCAAGACTGGCATTTAGATAAAGATTGTGCCTATAATTACTGGGGGTGTCCCATTGGTGTAATGGTTAAAGCAATGGACTGCGGGATCGTAGTAAGCGAGTTCGTACTCCAGTCGCGCAATTACGTTCGCTTTCGGGCAAATACCCTTGGGAAAGGTATGACCCCCCTTATGGGTTAACTAGTACCACTACTGTTCTTCTAGGAGAATAGCTTTGGCATTAAATAACCTACAAAGGTTGATACGACATCAAACCAACGAAACAGATAAACGATAAATACTGGATCACTGGGAACATTTTCAAAGAGAAGAATAAGAAGTTAAGATTCTGAGACAGGAAAGTAAGGAAGATTAGCGGAGAGTTGCTGGTAATGAATCAAGTTGGGACATTACGAGGATACCAATGGTGATTGGTACACTTGGAAATGTCTGTAAAGGCTTGGAAATAGAGTTGGAAGAGTTGGAAATCTGAGAACAAATCGAGTCTAGTCTAACTACAGCATTGTCAAGATCGGTTTGAATACTGAGAAGAGTCCTGGAGACATGAAAAGTTTGCTGCAACTTAGACTACAGTGAAATAACACTATCTAATGCCTTAGTGAAGAATTCACAAACAGTGAAATAATAATAGGTCAAACTAACATCGTTACAAATATGTAAGTTGCTGAAAAGTTCTTGTCCCAACCACAAAAAATGATTTTCTTATTGAATCTTTTTGAAAGTTAAATAAACTTGTTAAACAATATACCAAGTGTGCCAAACTGCTGGATATGGAAATACATATATATATATATACACACACACACACATATATATATATATATATACGCCGCTCGCATAATGCAAAGCTCTTCGAAAGAATTGAGCACTCTGGTAGCTGATAGGGTATAAAAAATGTAAACAAACTGCTGCCGCTGTTGCTACATAGATACCTTAAAAATTCCGTTTGCCAAACGTGGTACGCTTGTTGGCCGAGCGGTCTGAGACTTAGTCTAACGTAAAGTTGAATGGGTTTCCATCCCAGCTTTGAGCGTTCTTTGTGTCTAGCCACACTGAAGAGTTTTGATAGAACGAAACAGTCTGTCTGTGGATGACAATATATATATATATATATATATATATATATATGTATTACTTGTGATTAAAGATTGCAGAACATGTGAAAAAAGTCAACAAAAAGGACCATTGAAAGATCATTAGAATGACTGATTAATTGCCCATCTTGTAGACAGTTGAAATCAACAAAAACACAAATAAGTAAGAGAAATTTGAAAGAAATTTGTGTCCCATTAAGAATATCAATAAGTGTTGTAGAACTATTCACTACATCCAGCAGTTTTAACAAATTTTGAAACATATGATAGGTGTTTCTTTCTTGAATATGGTGTTTGGAAATTTTACCCTTCCATTTAGGAAAGTACTGCAAATAAAGCGTTAGAATTGGCTAAGTAGTACATGGATATACCAGAAGAAAATATTTGTATTATTTAACATTGCCGTAGAATGCAATCATGCAACCACAAAAACATCTGGATCAAAAAGGAAACAAAAAATAACTACGACGTACAATGGATTCAGATGACGGGGCCAAAAATGCTTGTTGATGAGTCGCGTACTATTGTAGCACTATATGGGTGGCCCGCCAAGCAGACGATTCCTTTGTCTGTTTTGGCGCGAAACCAGACAAAGGATTTTTGAACCTGATATCTCGCCGTATCCGGAAGTGGTAAGGGGACGCGAAAGAGAGTTGGCTGGACAAAGGAGCTGGCAGGAGTTGGCGACGGGACAGCAGAGAGGCGAGTCAGCAGAAGAGTTGGCGTGGAACCACGGACAGATGCGGTCGACTTCGGAGACAGTAGCAGAGAGGATAGGGTCCAGCGAAGAAGATTGAGTCAAGATGTCGGCATTCCAGTTGCTTGTGGAATTTTCGCTAGTAACCCCGCTAGTGTTAGTCCGCACATGCATGTAGTGTTGCATACTCTCCTTCTGCTCTGAGTTAACCCCAAGCATTGATCGTGTTTGTTCGTCTGTTTTATTTTCTCCTGTCCCCCCGATCGTATTCTTGTGGTGGCAAGAAATGTGCGTTACCCACCTCGAACCACTAGTTGATCACCGGCCGGCCGTAAGAAGTGAAATGGTAGAAGAGGATGTAAAGCGTGTGGAGCGTGGGGGGTGTATCGTTACACTATTATATAATATCGAAACTATTCTAGACCCAGATTATCACGCGGATGATAGGTTAAATATTTTGAACAATAGTATCCCAAGAAAGGGGAATATAATACCTAAAAAAACTGTATTGGCTAGATTAGAAATCTAATCTTTGAAAATCGGTAACTTTTTAGATATTACTTAAAACGTGAGTAATGGCGCTGTTTCTCCATTAGAAAATCATATCTTATATTTGCACAGCATCGAATCTCCCCAAGTAGCTATTTAAACAAGTCACCTACAATATGACTAGATTATTCAGTAATTTTAATGTTAACATTCTCAACACGAAGAAAGGTAAATACGAGCAAGTAAATATCATTAAAAATAGTAATAAATCAAGGTTGACGATGAACAAATCAACTTTGGTAAGTGAAAAGAGGAAAAAATTGATCAGGGATTATTTGATAGTTTGAAGTACCCTTTAACATGACAAGTAAAAATGAAATGAGAAGTGACTTTTCCTATATATATAGTTCGTTAATAGTCGAAAAATATTTCATAAATATTTTTCAACTATTAACGAACTATATAAGAAATTCTATTAAGAACAATATAAGAAATATTAGTTGATCTACCGATATATGCCTAATGTTGCAAGTAACATCAACAAAATTAACAAGTGTATATTGATTGAAAAACAAAAAAAAAAAACGAATGCCCACCGCACAACTGTAATGAAAATCTGATTGCCGTCTCAGTGGAAAATGCCAAGTTGAATGCATTATATAAAAGGCAAGTATACAAATTAATGCACAAAACAAAAAGATACTTAGAAAAGAGGTTTTGGAGCCACAGGTCTGTACGTACCAAATACATGCATAGTACCACACTTTTTAAATATTTCTGGGACATTAAAAATAAATATGGTGCAGGCCCTATCTTAAAATGGGAAATTGTGAAAGAATGAGTCACTAAAACAAGTGATAAAGTTTGCCTTCTCTCAATAAAAAGAAATGTTGGCTATTGCAAAATATCCTAATTCTAAAGAATTGTTGAATTAAAGATCTGAGATATTGAATGAATGGAGGCACAGAATGAAATGGTTGTTCAATCGTTAACAGTCGATTTATGTTTTGTTACTCCCTATTCTTTGCTCAGTTTGTCCCAATCGTTTTCTGAGAGGTTTTTTCTGAATATCGTTTTCATTGAAATCTGGGTAGTAAATTTCTTTGGTTTTCCTGAAGATCGTTTTCCTGAAGATCGTTTTCAGCAAAACCTACGTTGAAAGCTTCAGTTATTTATTTGGTTTTCTAATTTGGCTCTATGAGAATATTGAGTATTTTTGCAATATTTGTTGTTTTGCAACTCATTTGATTTTTTCTTTCTTTTAAAAGTCATTTTCTTTAATATATATATATATATATATATATATATATATATATATATATATAGAGAGAGAGAGAGAGAGAGAGAAAGTGCACGACTTAGAGATATAAGGAATGATAACAAGCGGTGACCGTGAAATCAACTTGCGTCGTTGAAAAAGACCTGACAGACGACAGAAAGATGAGATAGAAAAGTTTGGTGATGGTATATGATGGGGGTTGGGTTAGTACCATCAAGGTCGTTATGGAGAGAATCTGGAAAGTCTTTTGTCTAACAATAGACTCAAAATGTCTGCTGCTAATTATGATGATGAGAATGAGAGTGATGATGGGTGTTTCTGTAGCGCTTATACATATTTACCCAACCCCTCCGCTCGGGCAGGATATGATAAAAGGTCAATTTTTTTAAGTGGAGTTTAACAAGTTTGAATTCAGAGTTTTCTTTCTCCTAGACTAGTTGCCTCACCAAGGCTGAAGAACCTAGTCTACCCTACTATTTACCCATAGCTGGAGAGAGAATAATTGGATTCATACCTTTCCCAAGGGTATTAGTGCAATGTGATATACAGTCGGACTCGTCCAGGATTTGAACTCGTGTCGCCGTGTCCATTTCCTACGACGATAACCATTACACCAGTGGCACCTCCTTAGCACCTTCTGTAACACTTACATACATATGTGTACGTGCGCGTGTGTACGTATATATATATATATATATATATATATACGAAGATCGTTCAGAAAGTTTTAAACCTCACCCAGAAAGAAGAGTCATAGCTGAACATTTTTGTTGAGGCAACATATCACTGCTTTTCCTAAAACTAGAAAAACTCATTCAGATATCTTTTTTAATTCCAGTGCAAATGAGGTCCGTACAAAGGTGAAAGGTATGTGACAAATCTATGATGAGGCTTAGAACCTTTTTGATCTGGATGAGGCTTAGAACCTTTTTGAATAACCCTCATATATATATATATATATGTGTGTGTGTGTGTGTGTGTGTGTGTGTGTGTGTGTGTGTGTGTGTGTGCATATGTGAATGTATTTACCCAACCCCTCCGCACGAACAGGATTTGACACAAGATTAAACTGTAAGCGTAGTCTAACAGGTTTAAATTCAGAGTTTTCCTTCTTCTAGATTGGTTGCCATATGAAGGTTAAAAGGGCATAGTGTGACCTACTATCTATTCATAACCGAAGGGAAAATAGTTAGATTCATATTTTTTAGTGCTATTGCTGTGGTCTTGAAAGGCCGAAAATGAATAACACAAAGAAATGTAAGGTTTATAATGTGTAATGAATAAATCCGATGAAAGGACTTTTTTATTTTTTCGAATGCTTCCAGGCATTCACTCGTCCAGACCCAATCTTTTTCTTTTTTTTTTTTTTTTTGGTAATTCATTCAGAGAAGTTCGCAAACTGTACATGTTAAACACAAACTTATAGTATTAATTTGCTAGACCAAGAAAACTTTGAAGTGAAGACATGTTTTCAGGCGCTGACATGATTTTTATTAGACTACCTCGCTCTGGGTCTGATCTTCTATCGTCTTTGACTATAATTTGGCCAAGATATTTTATTTTTTCATAAAAAATCGCACTTTCCCTCTTTTAGCTTGAATCTATAGTCCTGGGTTCTCTTGAAAACTTCGCACACGGGTGCTTTGTGTTACTAGGTGCTTTGACTATTCATGAGAATGTCATCAAGGTACGCAATCACAAATTCCAGTCCACTAAGCATGATGTTCATGATTTGTTGCAAGATGGCTGGCGCAACCTTAACCTCGAAGGGTAATCGTTCAAACTTTTACAAACCCCTATGGGTGCTTATACATAACAGCTTCGAGCACTCCTCGTCCACAGATATCTGGAGATATGCATCACTCAAATCGATTTTTGAAAAAAAAATATTCCGCCGCTGAGTTTTGCAAAGAATTCTTTTGGACTCGGAAGAAGGTAATGGTAATCTTTTAATGCATTGTTTAATCCTGCTAAGAAATCTGCACAAATATGGATCTCTTTACTTTTCTTCTGAACATAGACTGTAGGTGAAGCCAACTCATTGTACTCCACTTTTGACTGGACGTCTACTTGTTTGAGTCTATTTAATTCCTCATCGATTTGATTTAACGATGCGAATGGCACTTTTCTTTTTAAAAAGTGGTTTGATATTTAGTTTCAACTGAAAACTTGGCGGACATCTTCTTAGATCTGCCAAATCCACCGAAGAAGACTTCGGGGAACGTTCCTTTTAATTCTTCTTTTAACTTGTCCGCTTCGGTAGTTAAATTTTGTATTTTTTTGGCAGAAAGAATTTATGGGCAAATCCCATAATTGGAATTGTTCCATCCAGCCAGTACCGAAAAGATTGTTTCTCATTACAAACATTTTTAATTTCGAGGTTTTTTCTTTGGATGTGACATTTGTAATTAATTCGCCAATAAATTTTCTTTTTCCCCAGTCACATGTCTTACGATTTTGTTAGTTTTTATCATAGTCGGTTTGCCCAATTTCCTCCATTTTTGCAAATTTATTATCGACACATCTGAGCCCGAGTCGAATTGTAACTTTATACTTTTACTTAATATTTGAACCTGGACAAATATCCAAATGTTTCGGCCTTCTGATTCGACAGTCTTACTGTGTTTGACAAAACTATTTTTCTTTTTAGCTCTGCAGTGTGTGCTTTTGTGCCCGAATTGGTCACAAGTCAACCACTTTTTAAGTCTGTATGGGCAGTCCTTATACCAATGCAACTGCTCGTAGCCAAAGCACGGTTTAGGGGGCAAAATACTTTGTTTTTTCTTCGGTTTACCCAATTAAGTCGGTGACTGGTTTTGTTTTTTGTTACGTATTTTTGTAATATTACAGACGGGCGCAGTCGTTGAGAACGCGCAAGCACATCGGCTGTCATCAATCATTGAAAAATGTCACGAACCTCGCGCATGCGGCCAGAATGACCTGTAGAGTTCAAGCGTGATTTTAATATAATCACGCGTGAACTTTCACGTGCTACTCCATTGTTTTCACTGGCGTTCATCGAGCTTTATGGAACCTTCGAATTGATCCATCAAATCGTTATATAAGAAAACAAGTAACGAGATTTTGGGCAGTTCAAGGCAGGTTTCTAAACAGGTTCAACAGAGGTCCATGACACCCCGACCCATACCCAGCCTGTCAACAATACGACTGACATGAAAGTATCAACAAGCCCGCTATAACGACGCTGCTGTCACCTCAAGAAGAGGCAGGAGGAAGCTATCGAAAAAACTTTTTTTAACTACCACCCGCTGTAGTCCCCATTAATAAAAACGACAACTATTTTCTGCCTTAAGTTTCGAGTTTTGGGTGTTTCTTTCCTGCGAACTCCTTTCTTTCAGACACAACTTATTTTGGTCCTATGTTACATTTTTATGGGTTACGTCGCTTTCCTCCATGTCTTTCGAGTCTTGGCGAACCCAAACAAAACGTTGGCAATCTTCGGTGATTTGTTGCAGCGTTAAATTAAGTTAATTCTCGAGTTTATATAAAACCCATCGTCTAATTTCTGCGTCCTTGTTGGAAACTAAACCCAGTGCGAATATTAAGCATTTGAAATTGTTAGCTCTCAATTCCAATAATTTAAAATCATCGCAGTGTTTGTTTACTACGCCAGCGAAGGTTGTGTAATCTTCGTCGTCTTTCCTTGTGAGATCCCTGCATTTCCATCTTTTATGGAAGGGAGATGTTTTGGGGGCTGAATAATTCAATCAACAATTGTTCCGCTTCAGTGAATGTCAGGTCACTGGGTTTTTTTTGTTTTGGATAATATATGATTAACGAATTCGACATGTTCAACCTACACTAACTTTCTTAGAAGCAAATGAACCTTCTTGAAATCGGCCCAGTTTGCGCAGTCAGTGTTGTTGAGATCTTTATATCTTCTAAAGTACGAAGCAAATGTAATTTCGTCTTCAGAAGCATAAGTAAAATTATCGATTGCACTCCAAATAACGTTCTGAGAAAATACGTTATAATATTCAATATTCTGACCCCTATTGGATTGCTCAAACAATTTTTCCTGTTCTTGTTGGATACGAAGAAACATTTCCTCGAATTTTTGTTGCCTGATCTCGGCAGATTTATCCAACTCAAGTTTTTGTCTGTGAATTTCAATACGTAATTCTTCCATTCTCCTCTGATTTTCCATTTGCTGTTTATGCAATGAAAACTGTTGTTCTTATTGATACTTAATCAAGTCCAACATAGCGCTTTTAGATTCCTCCATTTGTGTCTTTTTAATATACGAAAGGCTTACGTAAATCTTTCGACTGGACGTTAGACTTAGCAAAAAATAAGCTTGTTCGACTAATTCAAATGTTTTGTTTTTATGTTGTCTTGAAAGGCAAAAGTGGGGAATAAAGTCGACTTTTTTTATCTTCGTGTTTGGGGAATCACTTGAGACTTTTTTCCTTCAAAACGACTTTTTTTGTAGAAAATACTATTTTCTGTTGTTGTGGTGGACTTTCTTTTTAGTGTTTGGTGAAAGCTTGTACGTTGTATAAGGTCCTTGTAAGGTCTTTAATTTCCTCGTCGCCAGTGTTGTGGCTTTGGAGGGCCAGAAATTAATATTACAAAGAGATATAAGGTTTACAGCAGTATATATTTACGGAAATACAAACAGTAACGGTTACCGGTAGCTGACTAGACTCGCTTGACTTGTTTATCGAGTCAGTCACTATTTATAGTGTGTTGGAGGGTCCATGCAGTAACGTCATGGGTATATCACCATAACAGCTATATAAATTGCAAACAGTCTCATCTAGGTTTTGAACTCGTGTCACCGTGTCCATTTCTAATGACGATGACCATTGCACCACAGCCACCGACATGAATGTGTGCAAATATGTATGTGTATATGCAAGTATGTGTATATATATGCGCGTGTATATGTATAGCTGTGTACGTATGTGTGTATTTATATATATGTGTGTATATGTACGTATATGATTTTTCGTATATATGTTTATATATATGGTCATATGTATATATATATGTATATATATATGTATATATATGTGTGTGCGTGTGCGTGCGTGTGTATGTGTGTGTGTGTGTGCATGCATGTGTGTTCATGTATGTAAGATGACAATTCATATATGTATGTATGTGTGTATGTATATGTATGTATACATGTATATGTGTGTGTATACATATGAATGTGTGTATATATGCATGTGTATATGTATCTATGTGTGTATATGAATGTATGTGTATATATGAGTGTGTGTATATATGTGCATATATGTATATATATGTATGTGTGTATATATGTGTATATATGCATGCATGTACATTTTTATATATGTGTATATGTATGAGTGTAAATGCATGCATGTGTATATGAGAGTGTATTTATATTTATGTGAGTTCATAAATTTAACATCAAATCAGTGGTTTCTATCGAATTAATTTCTATCGTTTCTATTAGTCCAACCAAACAGAGAATAAGCTTTCATTTATTGAATTTGGTGAAAATGTTTAAATAAATGTTAGAAAAGTTATACTAAGTGCATTGAACAGCTCGATGAATGTTTGGGATTGCATGTTCCAGAATCATATCCTTTCATGGTTAAGACGAAAATTTCAATCTGCAGGTTGACAAACGATTCTTGGTTGTCCCTGAATAGAATTCTAATGATATTAACCGTTCGTAGTAAATGTCATTGTTTTTACGCCTCATGGAGAAAGAGACAGTCAATTTAATCATTATTACACCCACTTTATTCCATTTTCCAGTCGGTGTGGATCTATATTACAATTAGTTGAATATGAGGCCGCCACTTAAAAAACGCGGGAAAATCTCTATCAACAGCGAACTCTGCTGACTGAAATTACACTCTTGAGAACACGCCGGTCTATCGATCGGTCGCTTGTTGTATCGAGGCTCTAAGTGAAACTGTCTGTCTCGCTATCTTGGTCTGTCTGCCTCTCCCTCTCTCTGTCTCTGTCTGTCTGTCTATCTGTATGTCTCTCTCTCTCTCTCTCTCTCTATTACGTGATCTATATCCACCAATGAGCACATGACTGCCTTCTTAAAAAAACCTCTATGGCATTTCTGTTCTCTGTCATGTATACTGCACCTGCAATACATATACCGAGCTAAAAAGTTCTCGTCCCTACCAAGAAACTGCCCAGTCGGCTAGGGTGGTGAAATTCACCGACTGAACCTCTGCAGAGAAGTAAAACCTCCCCCCAACGAGTGTCCTGGTAATGGCACTAAACAATCCGATGGTGAGGTTCCAGTAATGGTAGGGCTTTGGGGAATGCGAAGCACCACTTCATTGCCATCTCTCCAAAGTCCACTCTGACCCGGAGTGGTAGCACCTGATAAGGGTCCTATCTATGGGTCAAATAGAACTAAACTGGATACTTATGCCAAACTGAATTACTTGAAATAGAACTATTTTGACATGTAAACTGCGTACTTATTCTAAACTGAATTGTTTGAATTAGAACTGTTTGGACAAACTGAATGGCTTGAAGTAGAAAATTTTCTGACAAACTGTTTACTCATGCTAAACTAAGTTGTTTGTAATGGAACTGATTATTTGTATAAAAATGGATGTGGCATTAAATAACCTACAAAGGTTGATATGCCATAAAATCCAACCAACCAACCAAGAAAAGAATATTTCTTTTGTAATGTTAAGTTTGTTTGTTTTTTAATGGTTAAAAAATTGAGAGACGGTGTGCCAAGGTTTGGTTTGGTTTGGTTTTATGGCATATCAACTTTTGTAGGTTATTTAACGCCAAATCCATTTTTATGTAAATAATCTGTTCTATTGAAAACAGTTCAGTTTAGCATAAGTACACAGTCTAATTGTCAAAAACATTTCCATTTCAAACTATTCAAGCAGTTATATGTAATAATTCAGTTAAGAGTAAATACAGTTTTAATGAAGAAAAACAGTTCTATTTGAAATAATTCAGTTAAGCATAAGCACGCAGTTTAAGTGTAAGTACGGTTTAATTGTCAAAAACGTTTCTATTTCAAGCTATTCAGTTTACTCAATTCATTTTAGCATAAGTATGCCGTTAGTTCTATTTAACCCATAGATAGGGCCCTATCAGGTGCTACCACTCCGGGCCAGAGTGGACCTGGGAGCGATGGCAATGAAGGCGTACTCTGCGTTCCCCAAAGCTCCAGCACTGCTGGAACCTCACCATCAGATTGTTTAGTGTCATATCAGGACACTCGTTGGGGGGGTCTAACCCCTCTGCAGAGGTGCAGTCAGTATATTCTACAGCCCCAGCCGACTAGTCAAACGGTGTGCCAAGTGAGTTAAATTCTGGGATAAGTATGTCGAATAACATGCATATTTCATTATTCTACGTTATTTCCTTTGATCGGGACAAGAACATTTGAGAAACACTTCGTACTTTTACGGCCTAACCTCGTAGCTACGTGCACCTTTCTGTTTAATGAGGTTGTTGTTCCCACTTTATAAAGTCACTGATGCTGACCAAAGTTCACCAGCCCGAAGACGTGAAGACAAAGTCACAAAGGAAAAAGAAAAGAAAAAAGACAAAACTTCGACGAGCAGGGTGGGTGAAATATTTTGCGTTCTGTCTCAAACTTTGTTCTATTGGAGGAAATGAAGAAGGCGTACAACTTACAGCTTTTACTCATGCTGGTTCAAACTGCAATCGCCTACAAATATGCCGCATTTTCCGACGCACTCTCACGCACACAGACCACCAGCACTGGGTATTTAAACCGTTTAATCACTTTTATCAACCGGTTAGCGCCCCAAAAGTTGTGTCGAACAAAGGAAATAAAAATGAATCGTCTTCATTCTAAGTTCCCTAAACTTTTGACCAGAATCATCAACCATACAAACCTCAGACCACACGTTCACACAATCATACAGACACACTCCCTCTAACATAAAACACATTTGCGCCCATTCATTTGGCCGACACCTATATGGACATACACATACCTACATCTCTTTCTATGGCAAAACTCCAGACTATACACATATGTATACACATACACATACACACGCATACATCTAACAAATTGTGCACATACCTGCACCCAAATGACCATAGCCTTAGACTACTACTATCATTACAGTAAATCTACTCCTGTTCTGGTTTGGTTTTATGGTGTTTATGGTGTATCAATCTTCGTGGGTTATTTAATGTCATATATATATATATATATATATATATATATATATATATATATATAATTTGCAAGAGAATTTAAATGAGAGCTCATTTATTTGCACACAGTTAAATGGTGTCAAGTATTGTCATCTAACACTAAACATTCATTTGTTTGCACACAGTTAAATCGTTTAAAGTTTTGTTGTTTAATATTAGTAATCCTATTTATTAAGTAGCCCAGACAGCCGGAGCCGTAGAATACATCTTTGCAGACGAGTAAGTCACCCACAACGAGTGTCCTGATATGACATAAAACAATTTAATGGTGAGGCTCCGGTAATGCTGGAGGTTTGGAGAATGTGGAGTACCCCTTCACTGTCATCGCTCCCAGGTCCACTATAACCGGAGTGGTAGTGCCTTATAAGTTCCTATCTATGGACCAATAGAACTTTTTGACATTTAAACTGTATGCATTGCCCAGTCGGCTGGGGCTGTAGAATACACCGACTGCTTCTCTGCAGAGGGGTTAGACCCCCCCAACGAGTGTCCTGATATGAGACTAAACAATCTGATGCTGAGGTTCCAGCAATGCTGGAGCTTTGGGGAATGCGGAGTACCCCTTCATTGCCATAGCTCCCAGGTCCACTCTGGCCCGGAGTGGTAGCATCTGATAAGGGTCCTATCTATGGGTTAAATAGAATTAACAGCATACTTATGCTAAAATGAGTTGTTTGAGTAAAACTGAATAGTTTGAAATAGAAATGACTTTTACAATTAAACCGTACTTACATTAAAACTGTGTGCTTATGCTTAACTGAATTATTTGAAATAGAACTGTTTTTCGACATTAAAACTGTATTTACACTTAACCGAATTGTTACATACAACTGCTTGAATAGTTAGCAATGGAAATGTTTTTGACCATTAAACTGTGTACTTATGCTAAACAGCATTGTTTTAAATAGAACAGATTATTTACATAAAAATGGATTTGGCGTTAAATAACCTACTAAGGTTGATATGCCATAAAACCCAACAAACCAAACCAAACCTAAACTGTATGCAAACAAATGACTAATTCAACTGGGAAGTAGAACTGTTTAATATTTTTTTCTGTCTGTAGCCAAAAAATATGTTTACATATCATGTATTTAATATATATGTAAAAACAAGATTTGGTATTAAATTAACAACAATGGTCGATATGCTATGAAACCAAATCAAGCCATGAAATCCAATCGAATACGAACAATTAACCTTCTGTTATATGTTTTTAAATAAGCAATAATAATAATCCCTTGTAAAAGATTAAACAGTTCTATTTAACATATAGATGAGACCCTAACAAGCTCTAGCACTTCGGTCAAAGTGGACCTGAGAGCAATGGCAATGAAGGGGTACTCTATATTCTACAAATCCCCAAGACTGGAGTCTCATTATCAGATGCAATTTAATGTCATACCCAGGACACTCTTTCTAATCTCTTCATTTTAAAAATAATAACAGAAATAATAATAACAAATAAAATGGAATTATTTTCTTATTGATATTCGAACGAACTACCGTGTCCATCATGAGAGAGGCGTAACGTTTAGTAAGATTGTGTAGCTGACTAATTCTAGTGAATTAATTTTTATTTATTGCGGACTTTTTTGTTCTCATCTTGGTAGTTTTTGTGTTGTTTCTTCTTTCACTACGTTTCGGCCAAATTTCACCTCTGGCCTTCTTCAGGTGATTTACCGCGACCTCGGATAGGAATGCTGAGTCTTGTAACTGTATCCCCAGTAATTACTGCCTTCCCTAGTTGTTGTCTATCGCACCACGTTTTTGACCAAGTAAACCTCTGGCCGGCTTTGGTAGGATTTGAAACCCCTATCTTCTGACAATGCTCACTATTGGGCGATCAAGGATGGATTTTTTGGTATTATAAATCTAATTATTTGTTCTCCTTATCTGGTCTTCTATAGTCGGGTCCGTACAAAATTTGTAATTGTCTTTAATTGGAATCATTTTGAGATGAGGCTTCTTAATCTGAGAATTAATTTTTTATTTATTGCGGAGAGGTGAAATTTGGCCGAAACTTAGTGAAAGAAGAAACAACACAAATCTACCAAGATGAGGATAATAAAGTCCGTAATGAATAAAAATTAATTCTCAAATTAAGAAGCCTCATTTCAAAATGATTCCAATTAAAGATAATTCTAGTGAGTTTGATTCTCATTTAGGACCGTATAATTCTGGTCTTGTTCCATAACAAAGCTTACCCAGCCGACTAAGGCTGTAAAATACTCCGACTGCTTCTCCGCAGAGGGATATCCCCCCCACAACAAGTGTCCCGGATATGACACTAAAAAATCTGATGGAGAGGTTCCAGTAATGCTGGAGTTTTGGGGAATGCGAAGTATCCTTTATTGCCATCGATCCCAGGTCCACTTTGGCCCAGAGTGGTACCACCCGAAAATATTCCTCTCAATGGGTTAAATAGAATGAAACCGTGGTTTCTTGACTTTACTGATTTTGGCATTTAAACTGCGTATTTATGCTAAACTGAAATAGAACTGTTTGACATCTAAACAGGGTACTTATGCTAAACTGAAGTATCAGAAATATAACTGTTTTGATATTAACTCAGTGTATTACCCAGTCGGCTAAGACTGTAGAATACACCGAATGCACCTTTGCAGAGGAGTAAGACTCTCCAGACGAGTTTCTTGGATATAACACAAAACAATCTGATGGTGAGGTTCCAGTAATGCTGGGGCTTTGGGGAATGCGAAGCACCCCTTCAATGCCATTGCTCCCAGGTCCAGTCTGGTTGCACCTAATAGGACCCTATCTATGGGTTAAATAGAACTAACTGCATACTTACGCTAAACTGAATTGTTTTAATCAGAACTGTTTGACTAAACTGAATAACTTGAAATAAAAATGTTTTTGACAATCAAACTACTTATATTTAAACTGCGTGTTTATGCTAAAGTGAATTGTTTGAAATAGAACAGTTTTTGACATTGAAACTGTACTTACATTTAACTGAATTGTTTAATATAGAACTATTTTGAAATTTAAATGTGTGTAAACAAAATCTGTATTTATACTAAACTGAATTAGCTAAATTAGAATTGTTTGCATAAACTAAATAGCTTAAAAGATTAATGCGTTTGAAAATTAAACTGTTTTACTCATGCTAAACTGAATTATTTGAAATAGAACTATTTGCATAAAAATGGATTTGGCGTCAAATAACCTACAAATGTTGATATGCCATAAAACCTAACCAACCAACCAACCAATCCACTATAAAGCAAAGTTCAATAAATGATTGAAATACCAGAGGATTTTTCAATAAATTCTACAAGAGTCTATAAAAAATCCATGCATTATTTAATATACATATCATTTGTAAGTTTTTAATCCAACAGAACCTACAAGATTAATATATTGTTGCATATACTATTTTGTGGGTAAATGTATTGCTGGTATCGTGGAATCTTTGAAGTTCTTTTTCTTTTTCCTTTTCAGCTTTTGATAGCACATTGTTGGAGCTTATCAGAACTTCAGGGTCCGTCTGATCCTCAAAGTTCATCACATCTCCACCAAACTAACATAAAATGATGTTTACAATGTCACTTATTGAGATAAAGTTAGCACAAGGCAATTCTATTAGAATTGAACACAGTATTTAATCTGAAGAAGAAACATCGATGTAGAAGAATATCCCTACTGATTGAGGGGGAAGGTGGAAGAATATCTAGTTTGGCTGTGGGGAGTGTGCGTGGATGAAGATAATATGTAAACGAACAAAACACGAACAGAATGATAATATTCTAAGGACATTCAATAAATAATGTGAATTTTACCAAAGGAGTTGGCTGTAAGAAGCACTGTTTATTGTTGCACTTTTTTCAAGGAAATCAATAGAAATGGATCCTTTCATGTCCCAGAATGTTGTCAGCGTGACCTTCTTTACTGAAGAATCAATGTGATTCCACTGAATGGACCGTCTTTTTGACTCAGTCCCGTCTTGGCAAATCTATGTTTATCTCATTCAACTAAAACATGCTTCTGCGTACACATCACCCATTCTTCAGCAAGTTTGACGAAGGTAGCACATCTAAACCACCAAACATTTTATAACAGATCCCTATTGAAGCCTGAACCACTTAGTTTGATTTGCCGCTGTTTTGAATAGCCTCAAAACAAATATTTTCGGGGGATTGTGGACCCCTTCACATGGACAAACAAAGGTAGGACGACCAGCTAGAACCTATATACAACAGCTCCGTGCCGGTACATGATGTAGCTTGGAAGACATCCAGGGAGCGATGGACGATTGAGACGGGTGATGAGAAAGGGTCAGGGAGATCCGTGTTAGCAGCGTGGCATGATGACGATGAAAATGATGTACTCCAAAAGGTAATTCCAAACATTTTCTTTCATGAAAAAATTTTATTTTGCGTTTTCTTCAAAAGTATTCCCCTTATTTATGGAATGACTCTCATACACACACACACGCACACACACACACACACACACACACATATATATATATATATATATATATAAAGGTTGTTCAAAAGTTTTTAAGTCTCACTCAGAAAGAACAGCATAGCTAAAGTATTTTGCTGTGGTCACATACTACCGCTTCTTATAAAACTAGAAAAACTAATTAAGATTTTACCAGTTTTATAAAAAGTGGTAGTGTGTTGCCACAACGAAAATGTTCAGCTATGGCTCTTCTTTCTTGGTAAGGCTTGGTACTTTTAAAACAACTGTTATATATATATATATATATATATATATATGATTAAACAAAAATATATAAATGTCACATAATGGATGTCGCTGTTTTAGCCAAACCAGTGAAAAGTTAAAGAGAAGAGAAAAACGTACGAAATTCATGGATTTCGAACTGTGAGAATTATGTAATAAGAAGGTGCCAACTATTTCCTTAAAGTATTAAGTTATCACGTCTGTCAAATCGGAAATTGCTGTTGTCACTTCCGGTGGTATCAAACAACGTCACGTTCTCTGTGAATATACTTGTTGTTGGCATCTGTTCAAAATCTAAAGATATTTTCAGAATCTATTTGACGGGAAGAAGCCGGAATATCTTCTGCGAGAAATACGAGAACTATTCAACTTGCAAATCAATAGACTCGACACATCGCTTTTTAAAACCTTTTAAAATAAGGTATTGGTAACCTTTTTTCAGATAAGCCGCACAAGGAGACATGGGTCATCATCAGGCATGTCACACTACTAAAAAAAGTTAAAGTTAATTTTTCATTGAAGTTGTTTGACCATTTTCACTACAGAAGAACACATGCAAAAGCATCTGCCTCAGAAATAAGGAAAAGTTAATTTTTTTCTCTTCAGTAAAAAGATCTTTCATCTAAAAAGTTTGAAATCTTGGTATAATATTATCGTTAATATTAATGCGATTAACACACACTGTAATGCATTATGATATAATTTTAAAAAATGAACACTTGAAAAGTCAATGTATTCAATATGAACATGATAGCTCAATCGGCTGGGGCTGTAGAATACACTGACTGCACCCCTGCAGAGGGGTAAGACTCCACCAACGAAAGGCCCATTCGACTGGGACTGTAGAATACACCAACTGCACCTTGCAGAGGGGTAAGATACCCCCAACGAATGTCCTGTATGTGACATTAAACAATCTGATCGTGAGGTTCAAGTAATGCCGGAGCTTTGGGGAATGCGGAGTATCCCTTCATTGCCATCGCTCCCAGGTGCACTCTTGCCATGAGTGGTAGTATCTGATAGGGTCCTATATATGGGTCAAATAGATCTAAACTGTGTATTTATGATAAACTGAATTGTTTAAAATGGAACTGTCGGCTGGTTGTTTGGGTTTTATGGCGTATCAACCTTTGTAGGTTATTTAACGCCAAATTCTGTCTATATGTATATACATTCAACCAAATATTTCTGCACGAATACTTAGTTGGTAAAATTATCTATTAGCAGGATTTCATTTGTTTGCACAAGATTAACCAGTTTTAAGTTGTCATATTTTTTGGTACAACTCTGTCTCTCTCAAGAAGGACAGAGCGTCATCTATTGTGACGTTTTCGAACAGATCGGTTAAGCTATTTTGAAAAATCGCTTTCTGATGACAGCGAAAGCTTTGCATTCTATAAGAATGTGTTTAACCGTGCAAGTTGTTTGACAGGTCAAACATTGTGGTTGTGGTTCCTGTTTCAGTATGAAAGAGTGATTAAGCCTTATATGACCATTGCGCAATCGGGATATAACGGCTTATTCTCTTCTTGATTTTCTAAAAGCTGGTCTCCATTCTCCCAAGGTGGGCTGAATTTGGAAGAGTTTATTATGGATGTTCATGTCCCATCGTTGTTGCCATTTTGTGCGAAGAAATTTACTGATTGTCGGTTTCAAATCGATATATGGAATGGAGATAACTTTAGAGGTTAGATCTAAGGCCGATTTGGCTGCCGAGTCTGCTCTTTCATTTCCTCTCACTCCGATGTGGCTTGGAATCCAACACAAAATTATTTTTTATGACTTGACATTGAGTCTAGTCTACTGAGCAATCTAACAATTAATGGGTTCTCCAGCTTTTTATTTTTCAGTGATCTTAATACAGAGAGCTAGTCAGAGAATATGATAAATTTATGTTTGTTCCTAGAAATGATGTTGAGATCATGATTAATAGCACATACTTCTGCAGTGAAGATGGAGCTTTCCATTGGAAGAGCCTTTTTTGTGAATTATTTTATTTAGTTGGTGTTTTAGGAAAGATGTCTTGATGTATATTTTTAACGGATATTTCAGATTCTTGTAGCATTGATTTCATATCTCGGATGGAATGTAGCATTATACGCAAGATTACTGGGCACGATTTCAGTTTGGCATAAGAGGAAAACTCCAGTGCCGAGGCACACCCGGCCAGAAGCGAACACGGACGGCTGAATGCGACCCAACCACTGGAGAGGAGAAGATGAAAAACGCATCTGTCTAATCTCTCTTCTGGCTAAATGGAACAGTTTTTGCATGCTAAGCTGAATTGTTTGAAATAGAATTGTTTTTGACAGTTAACAGTGAGTAAACCAAAATTATACTTATTTTAAACTGAATTGTTTGAAATAGAACTTTTTAACTTAACTGAATTGCTTAAAATAGAAATGTCTTTTGACAATGAAACTGTGCTGATCGTAAACTGAATTGTTTGAAATAAAACTGTTTTTGACATTTAACAGTGTGTAAACCAAAACTATACTTATTCTAAACTGAATTGTTTGAAATAGAACTGATTGAAATGGATTTGGCATTAAAAAACTTTAAAAAGTTGATATACCATAAAACCCAAACAAACCGATGAACATGATCCGTGTATCGTAAAAAAGTAGAATATTTTAAAAGTCGTGGATAAAAATTTTATTCAAACTATTTTCTTGCGTATTTAACAATCTGGTAATAAGATAATTTAGTTTGTTTTGTTTCAATGGCAATTCAACCTTTGTGGGCTATTTAATCCCAAAGCCATTCTTGTAGAACAGCAGTTGTACTATTTAATACATTGCTGGTATGGATAATGGGGTTCATGCCTTTCCCACGGGTATTTGTCCGAAAGTGAATGTAATAGCGCAACTGGAGTTCGAACTCGCTTACAACAATGGTGCACTCTGGCATGTTAGTTATTTCACCACGGCGATTCCTCCAATTTCATCTGTCACTTTTAAATTTAAAGAAACTTTAATATAAAAATACATTATAAAAATGTATATAAAAGCAGTAAGGTTAGTTTCTAATTTATTCATTTGACTATACAAAATTTTTTCCGTCGATAAAAATCATTTTAAACGTTTCTTACTTTTAAAACTTCTTTTTTAATTATAAACTTTATTTTCCTCGTTAAATTAGGCGGGTTAGTCAGAAGGCACTGCGGGTCGCTGTTTATGCTTTAAAATATTTAATAAAAAAGCAACCCAATTCTCGTTTTGGTTGAACCAAGAACTTTTCAGCACCTTTTATAGGATTTATTATGTTATTTTGATCTATTATTAATTATTATCTTCTACTATTTCCCAATTCGATTCAATGTCAAAACTCTCCTCAAATCTTCCTTATTTTCCAGCCGAGAAATCTTAATTCTTTATCAGATTTTTATTTATTAATTTCCTTCTCTTTGAAAATGTTCCTAGTGATCCAAAAATGCAACTCTCACCAGACACTAATATTGATTTTTATCCTTAAAGAATAATCTACTGTTGATGCACTGTGTGAAACTAAGCTAAACTTTTTAAAGATCTGAGAAGAAGATTGGGTTAGTTAGGTGATTGGTTGGTTGGTTGTTTTTTTGTTTAATAGCATATCAACCTCCATGGGTTATTTCATGCCAAAGCCATCCTTGTAGAAGATTAGTAGCAGTACTATTTAACCCATAGCAGGGTGGGATAAGGGTGTCCATACCTTTCACAAGGTTATTACTCCAAAAGTGAACGTAATGGTGCACACGTTTGGAACTGCAATCTTAATCCTTCCGACTGAAATTCAAATATCAAATATAGAAAATAGACCAGTTCAGTATCATCTGTGAGGTCCCTAATTTTAAGACTAGATATTACTGTGATAAGAAGTGCCATATATAAACGTAGGAATAATTGGTAAGTCTTTTCGTATGTGCGTGTATTTGTGCATTATTTCCACGTGCATATTCAGGTTTGGTTAGGTTTGGTTTGTTAGGTTTTATGGCATATCAACCTTTGTAGGTTATTTAACGCCAAATCCATCTTTATGTAAACAATTAAGTTTAGCATGAGTACACAGTTTAATTGTCAAAAACATTTCTATTTCAAACTATTCAAGTATTTATATATAACAATTCAGTTTAGTGTCAAAAACAGTACTATTTCAAATAATTCAGTTTAACATAAGCACGCAGTTTAAATGTAAATACGGTTTAATTGTCAAAAACATTCCTATTTTAAGCTATTCATGTTTAATCAAACAATTCAGAGTTCTATTTAACCCAGAGATAGGGCCCTATCAGGTGCTACCACGCCGGGTCAGAGTGGACCAGGGAGCAATGGCAATGAAGGGGTGCACTGTATTCCCCAAAGCTCCAGTATTACTGGGACCTCACCACCAGACAGTTTAGTGTCATATTCAGGACACCCATTGGGTGGGGTCTTACCCCTCTGCAGAGTTGCAGTCGGTGTGTTCTACAGTCCCAGCCGTCTGGGCAAGCATATTCAGGCTAATTTCCAGACGCGTGTATCTGTCCCAGTTAGCAGTCACTCCGTCATTTTACTTCTCTCTCTTTCTCTCTCCCTCTTTTTTTATTCCTTCTTTCTTTCTTTCTTTTTTAAGCTGGCCTACTAGATACATCCTTTATCTGCCTTTTCGTAGGATGTTAAAAGCAGAATATGATCTCCAATTTCATCTCAAAACCTCCAACGTGCATAAGATCGTTCCAGCGTAATAAAGATCAGTTTTGAAAAATCTTTTTAAAAAGAATAGAACTCGTCATCATCATCATGTCGTGCCGCCCGCACGGATATCCCTGACCCTCTCTCGCCTCTTTTCCCTGTTGTTCATCGCCTCCGGCAGGTCTTCTAGACTACATCCCGTATCTTCACTTAGCTGCTGTATGTATGTTCCAGCTGGTCGTCCTGCTTTTGCTCGGCTATAAATGGGGTCCATAGGAATACATCACTTATGAGCTCGTCTCTGCTCCTCCAGCAGTGTCCTGCATGTCTGGTTCGTCTAACTTGGATAGTTTTCGTGATGGGAGGCAGGTGGCCGTATAGTTGGTGCCTTGTGGGGTGTGGACGCCAGGACTTGTTTAATATTGCTCGCAACATCCTTGTGTAGTTGCCGTCTAGCTTCTTTTCGAGCCGTTTAGTTAGCGTCCAGGTGGTGCATCTATACAGCAGTATCGATACGACCGCTGCTTGGAAGAAACTGCGTTTCATTTTATCGGTCAGGTCTGATTTCCATATGATCGATAGCTTATCGGTAGCTGTCCATGCCTTCGTTAGCCGTGCGTCGATGTCTTTTTCAGTTGATGAGACACTGCTTCAATCTAAAGGAAAATTACAAGCTTTGCTAATATCTGCGACGTCTCTGGGTCCGACTTCGTCTTCTGCAAACAAGAATATTATATTAAAAAAATTCCACCGAGAGAGAGAGAGATAGAGAGAGAGAGAGAGAGAGAGAGAGAGAACTTAACGTCATTATCGCCACATCTATTTTAGTGCAGTCTTTGTCGTTTCATGCCTAAATACAAGTGATAGATCGAAGCGACTTGTTGTCACTTTGGCTTTTTCCTAGTATGAGAAGTACGTATTTACCAAACCCAACCCTTACGCCACCAGCAGGGTGTGACACAAGGTCAATTTTTAAAAACAGAGTACAACTGGTTTGAATACAGCATTTTCCTTCTGGTTGTCATAGCAAGGTTAAAGTGCTTAGTCTGACCTACTACCTATCCATAGATGGAAAGAAAATAGCTAGAGTTTTAGCGCAACGTAAAATGCAAACGGCCTCGTCTAAGATTTGAACTCGGGTCACCGGATCCATTTTTTGTACTTCAATAACTGTTACACTCTTATGAGAAAAAGTGAATAAATAATTTGTGCACGAGAAGCGATTATATCTAGTGTAGCTTGATTGTTGTAGTTTTGTTTTGTTTTGTTTTGTTTTGTTTTTTGTTTTTTTGGGGGGGTTCTTGGTATATATTTATATATATAGCTACTTGAAAGTAATTTTTCCTTTTTCTGATATTTCCTCAGGGAAGAAAACAGTTCACTGCTTCATGCAACGACATGAGACAATCTGAAAACGAGATCAGGTGTCTTAGTCATCTTTATTGTTGAAGACGTTATGATCCTGCAGTGTGGCCTGACATAGATTTATGATAAGACCACCGATGAATTTCACGAATCTTTAAGATTCGACCTCCCAATTCCACGAGTAGTCAATCAAACACCAGGAAGGCTGGAAGGAACCAAATGGCATACAAATAGGATTATATACTTACTGAATAAAAAATAGAATGGCTTGCTCAAAGTTTCGTAACGTCCTCTTTAACACGGACAAACGTAAATACAGTGCTTTTTATAAATCGATTTATTTTGTTTTATTTATTCATTTATTTTCTTTGTCTTTTCTTTCTCCCTCTCGTTCTTTCTTTCTTTATCCTTTTTAATCCAGACTACTCCTTTTCTTTCTCTTTCGGAGTGTAATGGCTAACGTGCCGGACTGAGAACTCCAGTCGCGCTATAACGTTCACTTTCGGACAAATAGCCTTTGGAAAGGCATGAACCTGCTTATTTTCCCAACTATGGGTTGAATAGTACCACAACTATCCTTGTACAAAGATAGCTTCGGTATTAGATAACCCACGAAGGTTGATATGCCATTAAACAAACTAAACTTCACCTTTATTCCTTTGTTTTTGTGTTTTTTATTGTTTGTTTTTTGTTTATTTGTTTTTTTTCCAGTTTTATTCCTTTCACTTTTTTTTCTCTTATGTCCCTTTCTCCTTCCTGTTTCTTTTTCTTTCTTTCTTTCTTTCTTTTTCATTAATCCTTATGTTTTTTTCTCAATATTTTCTTCTCTCTTCCTTACTCTTTTCTTCTTCTTCTTCCTCTGTCATACCTCCTTCTTTCTTTCTTTTTTCATTTCTTTCTTTCTTCTTTTTCTACTTTTCATTGTTTTTCTTTTTCTGTTTTTTTGTTTTTTGTATTTTTTCCATTGTTACCTCTTCTTCAACATGTTTTCCGTTTCCTGTTTTTCTACTTTTTGTATCCGTTCTCTGCTCTCTTTGTTTCTCTTCTTTTCTTGCTTCTCTTTCTTTCTTTCTTTCTTCCTTCGCATAAATCTTTTTTTTTTCTGCATCCCCCACGTGCGTTTGTGTGCGTTTGTGTGTATGTATGCATCTCCACCCCACCTCTCTCTCTCTCTCTCTCTCTCTCTCTCTCTCTCTCTCTCTCTCTCTCTCTCTCTCTCTCTCTTCTTTATGTCGCCTTTTTCTACCTTTCTTCCTATCTTGGCTTTACTCTCTTGTACTATAGATTCTTTTTCATTTCTTATCACAATCTTTATCTTTTTTATTTTTTATTTTTCTTCCTCTTTTGTTCCTCTTTCTTTCTTTCTTTCTTTTATTTTCTTATTCACCTTATATTCTTATGTTGTTGTCTCTTTATTTCCTTTTTCTTTTTCTTCCTCTTTTGTTCCTCTTTCTCTCTTTCTTTCTTTCTTTCTTTGGATTATTCTTTCTTTTATTTTCTTATTTGCCTTATATTCCTATGTTGTTGTCTCTTTCTTTCCTTTTTCTTTTTCTTCCCCTTTTGTTCCTCTTTCTCTTTCTTTCTTTCTTTGGATTATTCTTTCTTTTATTTTCTTATTCGCCTTATATTCCTATGTTGTTGTCTCTTTCTTTCCTTTTTCTTTTTCTTCCTCTTTTGTTCCTCTTTCTCTCTTTCTTTTTTTCTTTCTTTGGATTATTCTTTCTTTTATTGTCTTATTCGCCTTATATTCCTGTGTTGTTGTCTTTTTCTTTCCTTTTTCTTTTTCTTCCTCTTTCTTTCTTTCTTTCTTTCTATGGATTATTCTTTCTTTTATTTTTTTATTCGCCGTAAATACCTATGTTGTTGTCTCTTTCTCTTTCTTTCTTTTTTCGCTTGAGCCTTTCCTTCTCTTTCTTCCTCTGTCGCTTCTTTTACTTTTATTCATTCTGTTTTTCTTTTTTTCTTTCTCTTGGTTTTTTTTTCTTCGCCATGTCTTCATCTTTCTTCTGTACTCTTTCCTTCTTTTTTTCTTTCTTCCTTTCTCTCTTTCTTTCTTTTTTTCCCTTATTCTTTCCTCTCTTCTCATTAACGTCTTCCCCTTTGAATTGTTCTCTCTATCCCTTTCCTGGCGTTTTTTCTCGTTTCGCTTTCTTTTTTTCTTTTTTTCTTTATTTCTTCTCATTATTCTTTCTTTATTTTCTGCCTTCTTGTGTTTTCTCCAACCCCACCCTCCTTCTTTTAGCACATTCTAATAATTATCAACTTTATTTTTATTTGCAAAAATTTAAACCTGAGTCGACTGTAAAATCCACCGAGATTACAAGTGCTATTCTTCCAAACAGATAAAATTTCCTTAATCCATACATGCACGAATATAAATCAGAATATTGATTTAACACAATCAAACAGACTATAAGACTGTTGGTCAATTTGCTACCGTTTCCAACGTTTACAACAAATAACAAAATTTGTGTGTATTTACCAAATTTTCTTCCCCAAACAGCATACGACACGGCTATTTTTAAGCGGAGTAAAGCTGGTTGCCTAACAAAGACGAAAGGACCCAGTCTGCTCGATTTACCTATTGCCAAGAGAGAACAGAGGGATTCATGCCATTATTCAAGTTATTATCGTCACATAACCGGAGACGTAGCGTGTCTTGGGCAAAAATAACCAGGCAGAGTCCACCTTTCTCCAGTTTTCCTTCTCGTAGACTTGTTGCCCAACCAAGAATAAAACCATAGTCTGCCCTACAATTTAACTATTGCTGGGAGGAGAATACTTGGATTCATACCTTTTCACGAGCATTATCGCTTAATTCTTAACCGGAATAAAGATGCTTTTAATTATTAGTATTTGATAGGAATACTTAAAACCATTAAATTACGTGCAAATTATTTGTATTTGATAGGAATACTTGATATCATATAACTCGGGTCAAAACACTTTAGAAACAGCAACACAACAATGTTAGGCAACCAGCTTTATGTCACACCCGGTTGTACGGAGGTGTTGGTATATATTTATATAAATATAATATATTTATATATATAAGTTAGGATTGGTCTATTATCGCATGGAGTCGTTGACTTTGTGCTTACGCCATCCTACATTTTAGTTTGTTGATTTCTTTGTTTAATGGCATATCAACCTTCGTAGGTTATTTAATGCCAAAACCAGACTTCTAGAAGAACATGAGTGGTATAATTTAACCGATAGGGGTTCATACCTTCCCCTAGGGTAATTATCCGAAAGTGAACGTAATAGCGCGCCTGGAGTTCGAAATCGTAACAACGATTCCACCGTCCATCGCTTTAACCAATACACCACGAGGACACTTCCCCGCAAGCAACAGAGGGCATTGGCCTCTTCGTGAACACAAATCAAATAGAATTCCCATGTTTTGCACAAGAAGGAGTCATCCCCACTTTAAGTGGCTTGTCTCTGAAATTATTAGATCAGTTCACACTACCCGGCAGAAATATCTCAACTACTAAAAGCGAAGTCAACATACGCATAATTAAAGCAGGGACTGCTCTTGACAGATTATCGATCATACAGAAATCGGATATCTCTAATAAAATTGTAGTAATTAGAGGTCGCTTCACAGTCACTGAAAAAACCCCAGGAGTTGAGTCAATGTCGACTATGAAGAGAATTCTGTAAACTCGAGTCAGAAAGCTTAATCCAGGACTTTCTCTTCCAAGGGACACTTTTCATGTATCACCGTCCAGCGCAATTTCTATCTTCAATTATCATCAACAGTCTCACTACAAACGTCTCTAGCTTAGAAAAGTGCCCTCCTGAAATGTCTCTTACAATTATCTTGATATCAAGTATCTCACCAACTGCAACGCTTCAATTCACTACGAACACTCACCCTATCTCTGTTGCCCAGGCTCTTTTTATAGGCTTAGAGTTTTGCACACGTCCTTGTCAAGTCTCGTCAGTCTCGTGAGAATCCGAGATCGTGAGTTCTTAAAACACGACGTTGAGGCGGCCATTTTCGCTTTTGCATGCCAGACGCACACGAGCACGTTTTTCCGGGGGTAAGTACATTTCTCTTCTACAAAAATAAAACTTCTTCCCAGCTATGTCAGCAGTATTGTACGGCTGCACCTCATAGACTCTAACGAAACGAATAAAGAAAAAGCTAAATAAGAATGACACCAGAATGCTACGTGCTATTTTCAGTAATTCCAGGAACAGGACCCCGAAAAACATCAACTGTATGAACAAGACATGTTAGATACTGCTGGAGAAATAGGGACAAACTCACAAGTGACGTTCTCCTATGGACTACTACATATGAACACATCAGTGTTGGCCGACCAGTAAAAACTTACATACATCAGTTCTGTTCAGACACTGAATGCAGTTTAGAGGACCTGTCTGGGGCAAGGGACACTTAGGACGGATGGCGAGAGAGAGAGAGAGAGAGAGAGAGAGAGACTTCAGACTGCTGTCTGCACGATTTGATGATGATGATTATGATGATTATGAATTGATAGAGAGAAATGTATGTATTTACCAACCCTTATGCACGAACAGAATGTGACATATGGTCAATTTTTTAAGTTCAATATGTTTGAATTCTGACCAGTTACCATAAAAAGATTAAAGAGTCAAGTCTGACCGACTATTTAACCATAGTTGCTGGGAGAATAATGGTTATATAATTAGGGTAATTACGTGGTGCATTCAATAAGTTTCCAGACTTTTTTGTACAGGCATTTAGAATTGTCGTAGACTCTTGAAAATTCACTATGTTATTACTATACATCTTATGAGATGATTGAGAATTTTTATGATTTCAGGTTCAAATGAACAACTACACCAGCAATTGAAATACACCCTGATTGTCACAGCTGGTGAATTTCAAAAATGCAATCTGGGCGTGAGGACACTTTAGAAGAACGTTATGCAATAAAATTCTATTTTAAACTTGGAAAAAATGCCACAGAAACGTATGGAATGCTTCAGACTGCTTTTGGAGCATCTTGCATGAATCGAGCATCAGTTTTTGAGTGGCATAAGAGATTAAAGGAAGGCACGGAGTCTGTGAGAGATGATGCGAGGTGTGGGAGGAGTAAGGAAGTCAATACACCACAGTTGATTGGCCAAAGGGTTAGGGTTAATATGTTGAGGTTTTAAGGGAGTTCAGGAAGAGATTCCTAGGGAAGAGACCAGCACTCTTCAAATCGGGTCAGTGGCATTTCCACCAGGACAATGCACCAGCCAACAACTCCATCCTTGTCACTGACTATTTGACCAAGATGGGCATCAAGACAGTTCTTCACCCTCCCTATAGTCCAGACATTGCTCCCTGTGACCTTTGGTTATACCCAAAGCTCACAGGCTGTCGTTATGAGACAATTGAGGAGATGAAAGAGTCTGTGACGAAGGTCATTGACACGCTCACAAAAGAGAACTTCGATGGGGCGTTCCAGAAGTTGTTGGGACGGTACAACAAGTGCATTGCAGCCGGAGGAGATTACTTCGACGGGGACTAGAGTTTCATGTGTATACTATCAATAAAAGTGCCCATACGAAAAAAGTCTGTAAACTTATTTAATGATCCTCGAATTTTTTTATATTAATCATTTTTCGTTAATTATATTCTATTATTTAGTTTGGTAAGGCTTTGAACTACACAGTGTCTCTTGATCCCGGTGCAATAGTCAGATAGACACTCTTACGCCCGTACGGAAAGGATATGACAATCATCATCTGCCTTAATAAACCCCTATACAGGAAATGGGTCTGGACGGCCTTTCGAGTGAATTGAGAGTGGGAATGATGTCATACCCGGAAGAGATGTTCTGAGAATTTTAAGATTTTGAACAATAGAGTTGGAGTCGGTCATTGAAGTGCGCGGTTGAGTTTTTCGGATCTGATCAAAGTAGATCTGTTTGGATCCCGACCAGCAGAGATAACTTGAGTTTCTTCTGTTGAAGGGCCCGGCTGGGTTTTTCGGATCTGAAAAGCAGAGATCTTAAACACCACAAGATGCAGCGCGTATGGGGAGTCAGCATAGTATGGTTAGCATAGGCTTTTATGATTTGTGTCTCTCTTCTCGTGTCGCCAAGGACTGAAGCCAGAATTTAATAAATCCGTTCGTATCCGAAACGACAGAGTCGGTCTGTATTTGTACTATTATTATTGTTGTTGATGTATATTCACAATTTATGAGTATACAACATAATTAGATGCATACTATTCCCAAATGCAAACAGCCTCGTCCATGGATTGAAATCGGTTAGCCGTGTCCATTTCTTACGACGATAGCTGTTGCACCACAAACACATAGATAAATAGAGAGAAACAAACAGACAGACAGACAGACTGGGATACAAAGAAACTAAGATAAATACAGACAGATAGACAGACGAGCGAACAGTCGGACAGACAGAGATATGAAGAAACTGTTGATAGATAGATAGATAGATAGATAGATAGATAGATAGATAGATAGATAGATAGATAGATAGATAGATAAGTGAATAGACAGACAGAGATATGAAGAAACACTGATAGATAGATAGATAGATAGATAGATAGATAGATATGAAGAAACTGAGATAGAGAGACAGTCAGACAGAAAGAGAGAGATACGGAGAAAATGAGATAGTTTCATAGAAAGACTGACAGACAGAGACAGAGACAGATAAACAGAGAGATACGAAGAAACTTAGATAGATAGATAGATAGATAGATAGATAGAACAGACAGACAGAGATATGAAGAAACACAGATAGATAGATAGATAGATAGATAGATAGATAGATAGATAGATAGATAGATAGATTTTGTCTGTATATGAAAAATTATTACCGGAATTGCACACTTATAAATCTCCTGGAAATCATAGGCCTATTTAATCTAATCTGAAACAATTTTGTTTAAACTTAAATGCAGCTAACTGCTTTATATTGAGGTAATATCCTCCATTTTGTATTCATTTTATTAACACCAAAGTAAGATTCAGCTAGGTTTTAAACTGCTACATAAATCTATTTTTGTATGTCAATTTAATCTTGCTTTCCATATAAATACTCAATACCCTCCTCCTAAACGAGACGGTGAAATATCCTATTTTCTCTAACTATCCAGCAAATTTCTCTGTAGACAGTAATTTAGATTAATATTTTATGGAACTTAAAGCCGATTTTTATTACTGAGCAAAGATTAATTTTTGAAAAAGAGGATATGTAAACTTACATGTTAGAATATATCCGATCTAAAAAAAATTGCTGAATATCGTGTAACGTAAAGAAAAGAAATAGAAAGTAAAAGATATATTTTGTATTAAAAAAAAGAATATATATATATGTGTGTGTGTGTGTGTGTGTGTGTGTGTGTGTGTGTGTGTGTGTGTGTGTGTGTGTGTGTGTGTGTGTTTAAATCTTTCTTAATAATATATTTTCTTTAGCGTTAAAAATCTGTCTGTATTCATTGAATGATAAATAGAAAGGAAAGAAAAAATATTCAATTTGCAATAATTTATAGCGAAAATAAAGGTTAAAGAAAACTAATGTTGTGCTGTATGTCATGAGAAAACATGGTGTTTATTGAAATTGCGAATTCACAAGAGTCGTATGTGAACGAGTGTGTTGATTTACTTTTTCTTTTTTTCTTTTTTTTTTTTTTTTTTTTTTGTATTTTCTTTTCTCTCCTTTTCTTTTTCTCTTCTTACTTTCGTTTTTGTTTTTTTTTGTTTGTTTTTTTTTTTTTGCTTTTTCTGTTTTGAAGGGAAAATATCTTGTCACTCCTTCATTGAAAAAGAAAAGATCTTGTCACAAAATATTGAATAAAGATTGCTTCGATTCGTCTAACATTTGAAAGAAGAGTGAAAAAAAAAAGACCAGTAATTCAAAATCGTTGTTAGATTAAACCGATCTTAGAAACGGTTTCATTTTGTAAATATTTTCAGTCGTTAAGAATTTCATAAGGTTTCATCGAAATACTATTTTCTTTCTTTCTCAACTTAATACCTCCTCCCTCAATCGCCCCTTCTCTCTCTCTCTCTCTCTCTCTCTCTCTCTCTCAGTTCGCTCCTTTGTCTATTTACTTCCATTTCTTCTCTCTATCTATCTCTCTCTCTCTCATTCAATCCTTCGCTTTAGCTCTTTGCTTCTCGCTTGCATTTCCTTTATCCCTTTTGTTCTTTCTCTTTCTCCTTTTCTCCTCTTTCCATTCCTTTTTATATCTTTTCCTCTCTGTTTTCGTTCTTTAGGTTTGAGAAACGTGGAGTACCACTTTCTTGCCATTACTCCAAGATTCACTCTGACCCGGAGTGGTAGTACCTTTCAGAGTCCCATCTATTGTTCAAAAAGAAATATTTAATCATTTACTCTTCTGGAAACCATTTAACTATGTGCCAACAAATAAATAATGTTAAAGAGCAATACTTGAAACAATTTAACTGTATGCAAATAAAATTATTAGTGTTAGATAAGAATACTTGAAACTATTGAATAGAGTGCAAACAAATGAGCTCTGGCATGTTACCTAAGAACTATACGTTTAGAAATCATCATATATATATATATATATGATATCCAGAAAAGATGTGTTGGCTTGGTTTGGTTTCATGGCATATCAACCTTTGTAGGTTACTTAATACCAAAGCTGTTCTCTTAGAAGAACAGTTGTGGTACAATTTAACCCATTACTGGGAGGCTAAGGAGGTTCATACCTTTGCCAAGGGTATTAGCCCGAAAGTGAACGTAATTGCGCGACTGGGGTACGAACTCGCGTACTACGATTCTGCATTCCATTGCTCTAACCATTACACCACGAGGAGACCCCGAATATGTGTTGGGAATAATTCTATGTGAGAATATATGAGACCATTTTTATAAATCTGCAGGAGTGCTCAAATAATTTACTAAGCTTTTTGCTTAGATGTGACACAACGCCATAAGAATGGGGCACCCAATGAGACTCGAACTCACTTGCGTAGGTTTGCCATTCTAGTATGCGAACCATTACACCACCCGAGTTGCCTTCTGCAGGATTGCTCAATGTATGATCCTTAATAAATAAATTTGTCACACAGCAAATTTCCATATAATTGAAAAAAATCTACGCAACGTCAATTGGCAAAGAGAAACCAGCTTCTTCAGATAACTACCACTCTTTTTTAGTACGATGCCGATCTGAAATAGCTGGTTTCTCTTTGTCAGCTGAAATAAACTTGAAATAGCCAAATGACGGATTTCCTGAGCTGACGTAGGTCGTCGACATGGCTGAGTGGTTAGATACCATGTCTAGCATAAAGTTAGGCAGGTTTCGATTCCAGCTTGAAGCGTCCTGCGTGTCTAGCCACACTGAAGAGTTGTAATACAACCAAACAGTCTGTCTGTGGATGACAATATATATATAAATGATGAATGCATAAAGCATGAAACCCTGGGTTACAGACACAACCTTGTAATATATATAGTGTCGACTTCTTAATAAATCTCTCCTTCCACTTAGATTACCTTGTTATCAATTTTTCTACATATATATATATTGATTTGTAGATAGATAGATATTCGTGGATTCGGCATCAGATAACACACAGGAGTTGATATGCCATAGAGCACAACCAAACCAAACATATCTTTTCCTGTATTTTTCTCATTTCTTTTCTTTCAAGCCTTTTTCTTTTTGTCGGTCTTTTTTTCTTCTCCCATTTATTCTCTTTTGTTCGTTGTTTCTCTCTTTCCTTTCTCTCTTTCCACCTTTTTTCCTTTCCCTTTTCTTTTTACCTTTTGCTCTCCTTCTCTCCATCCCTTTTATATATTTTCTTCCTTTCCTCTTTTTTTTTTATTTACACCCTTTGTTTCTCGCTTTTTTTCCTCTTTTTCTATTTACTCTATTTCTATGTCTTATTTTTCTCTGCCTTCTTTTTTTTTCTCTTTAATTCTCTGTTTTTTTTTTTTATCCCTTCCCAGCTCTTAATTCTTTTCTTACATTCATTTCTTTCCTTTCAACCACTCATTCATTGGGCACCTTGGGTGGTGTAATGGTTAGCAAGGTAGACTAGCAAACCTACACGAGTGAGTTCTATTCTCATTGGGTGCCCAATTCATGCGGCCTTGTGCTACATCTAAGCAAAAAAGCTTAGTAAATTACCTCAACCACTCATTCATTCTTTTTCTCTCTTCCCTCCTCTTACACAAAGAAAGAAAGATAAAAACATTTCTCGCCCTTCAAATAGACGAAGAATCTCCGATTGCAGTGTCTATAACGAGAATCTCTAATATCAGGAAAAGAATATGAATAAAGAACTTAACAAAAGAAATAAAATTGCCTTTTGCTACTAATTGTTTCGCGTTAATCAAACAATACTACATTCTGAAAAATATTAACCCTACCAGGGGGACGAAAGAATTTTACAAAGAAAGCACGAAATATAAAATGCAGGCGGCGCCTTATAGCGAAGATAATATTAAATGACCAAGATTTTTTCGCACCAGTTTTTAACTTTGTTATTTCTTTTTTCCCCCCACTTAAGTCTGATTGACAGTAAGTCTTCTCAAGTTTCTAGGACTCGTCTAAGTAATCGAGATGATTTTAAAAGAACTGTGGTCTCGATGGTCTCGATTCTCATTATAATTTCTAATTCCACCAGGCTCCTTCCAAGGCTTTTGGGGACCATTCCTAAGTCACAAACTACAAATGCTATCAACGTCACTTTCGTGCTCCACAGCGTTTTTTAAATTCTCAGATAGGATGTGTTACAGTAAAATACATCAAATCTCTTCTGAGTCATCCACTTAAACCTTCACACACTTAACTACTAAAACACACACCCACAGACATCGACGCTGTAGAAGAAAATAACAACTACCGGATGTTGACCCAACAACGGTCAGTGTCAAACTGAGAAAACCATGGCTTCTGCGCATAGGCTCCGCGCATAGTCTACCCAAAATCCCCAGAAAATTCTCAGTTATTAAAAAAAAGTATATTTTTAAACCAATCATATTTTTTCCACAAGCAGCATTTTCTGGAGCCGGCGTTTGAAATCGGGAACACATAAATAGGCCAAACAGAGGTCACCCGCCAATTGAATCACCGACCGTCCCGAGAGCGTCACCTGATAACACCGTCCGACCAGATCAAAGCAACCGCTCATCGCCGAATAGACGACCCCCTCCCACCATCCGGCCAGATATTTCATCCGCTTGTTTATTTTATTTATTCAATAAACAAAATAAACTAAATCTTCTCGTCAGTCTTATTTTTCTTGCAACCACACGCGTGTATATAACAGATGCAAGTTTTGTTTTTCTTTTCAATATATATATATATATTGTGATACAACAAAACAGTCTGTCTGTGGATGACAATATATGCTCCCCTACCGCTGTGGGGTTGAACTTTCTAGCGAGGGAAGTAATGGTTGCCACTAGCATAATGCAAGGCTGTTCAAATGAACTGAGCTCTCTGTAGCCGTTAAGCGGATATATGTTAACAAAACAAATGTGATACATAAGCGTTTAAATTTCCTTCGTTGGTTTCCCCGTGGCCAAACACGTTCTTAACACTTTTAAATTATGAACGCTACGTGCACGTTTGTATATCTTTTCGTCGTATATTTCTCATTTCCTCCTGTTATCTCAGCAAGCATCCATCGCTACGTGAACTATTCTGATATCCAAGTCCTGATCATGGTTACTGAAACAGAAACATTTAACGTCGACTTTACAACATAATAAATTCACATATTTGGATTATACTTTTCTGCTTTCTTCATATATATATATATATATATAAATTAATGTCTAGTGACAAAGAGTTTGGAATATCTCATGTATAGAATACATGAAAGGTCTCAAATAGTTCTAACAGGGTGCTCTATATATGGCTATTCATATACAGGGTGACCCCAATAAAAAAACAGAACCCATATATTTTTGACTGAAATTCATAAATTCAATTTTAGCCTTTTCTTTTTTTCAGCATATGAAGTAGATTCTGTGCATGAAAAATTGGGACCATAGTATTCACCAACATGTCCAGAAGTTCGAGTATACAAAATTAGAATTCTTTTGCTTTATTTTTGTAGAAGTAATAAAAAAAAGTTTATGGGTTCTGTTTTTTTTTTTTTTTGGTTTTTTTTTTTTTGGAGTGGGGGGTCACCCTGTATAATGATATACAGAAAAAAATCACGAATAGAGCAAATATATCTGTAATGTCAAAAGAAAATTCACTGGATAGATACTATGTCATTATAAATTTTTTCGTCAAGAGCATTGCATCTTGCCTCCACAGAGAACTTCTGAAAAATGCAACAGGAGAAAATAAAACAATTTTTTAGAGAGAAAAAACTTATTTTATAAATTAAATTTTTTCGTCAAGAGCATTGCATCTTGCCTCCACAGAGAACTTCTGACAAATGCAACAGGAGAAAATAAAACAATTTTTTAGAGAGAAAAAACTTATTTTATAAATTAAATTTTTTCGTCAAGAGCATTGCATCTTGCCTCCACAGAGAACTTCTGAAAAATGCAACAGGAGAAAATAAAACAATTTTTTAGAGAGAAAAAACTTATTTTATAAATTAAATTTTTTCGTCAAGAGCATTGCATCTTGCCTCCACAGAGAACTTCTGAAAAATGCAACAGGAGAAAATAAAACAATTTTTTAGAGAGAAAAAACTTATTTTATAAATTAAATTTTTTCGTCAAGAGCATTGCATCTTGCCTCCACAGAGAACTTCTGAAAAATGCAACAGGAGAAAATAAAACAATTTTTTAGAGAGAAAAAACTTATTTTTTAAATTAAATTTTTTCGTCAAGAGTATTGCATCTTGCCTCCACAGAGAACTTCTGAAAAATGCAACAGGAGAAAATAAAACAATTTTTTAGAGAGAAAAAACTTATTTTATAAATTAAATTTTTTCGTCAAGAGCATTGCATCTTGCCTCCACAGAGAACTTCTGAAAAATGCAACAGGAGAAAATAAAACAATTTTTTAGAGAGAAAAAACTTATTTTATAAATTAAACTTTTTTTGATTCCAAAAAAAATTATGAATAAAAAGTCGAAAGCGCCACTTATGACAATCGGTGTAATTTCAAAGTAAACCCTTTAAAGTCCCCGTTCTAATAGTCTAGATTTTAATTTCGGTGACATATCTTAAATTTTCCCTTATCTTAATATTTTAATTTTTCAACTATTTTATTTCTTACGTGCCTGCTAATTTATCAAGTAACTTCTTCTTTATCTAATTCACTTTAAGATTTTATCGAGTTTAAATTATTCCTCAATAGGGAATTCTTAAATTACTATGTTTGAAATTTTAGATTATTTTTCCCTTCAAGCGATTACAAAAGGTGATATATGTATTTTAAACATTGAATAAAAATGGCATAGTATTATACACACACACACATACACACGACCCGGCTCATTGGTCTAGTGGGTAGAGTGTTTGCCAATGGTCCGGGAGACCTGGGTTTAATCCCAGGTCGCGTCATACCAAAGACTTTGAAAATGGTACTTGATACTTCCTTACTTAACACTCAACAATATAAGGTGCGTATCGAAGGTAAAGTGGAACAATCCAGGAAAAGGAGTAGCACCATCCCCAGCACCTCGGTGTAGTAGCTATTGAAAAGGGAGCCTTCTAGTCGCTCTCGACTTCAGTCTCCAACTTTACTTTTTATTATAATTGTTATCCTTGCGAATTTTTTTTGCGATTTTGATGGTTTTTCATTGGTCTAAGTGATTGGAAGTCTTCTCAAATTTCCAGGATTCTTCTAAGAAATCAAGCTCATCTTAACAGTGCTGTAATCCGGATGGTCTCGATTCTTCCACTAATCTCCAATTCCTCCATTCTTTTTTCAAGTGCTAAGGGACCTATCAAGGGCACCAGATACAACTGATATTAATGTCATCTCCATGTTATACAAATACAAGCATCTTACCAGAGAGATTTTAGCTAGAACTAGTCTTCCGGCCGGGAAGAAGGAATTCATTTGTATCTTGTTTATGCATATACCATTTCTCAGTATGATCAAATTTCCCTCTCTTGCACAATTGCAAGTGGATCACCTTTTCCACCCAGTCATATCTACTCCAGTAATCCTTTTTGTGACAGTCTGCAGCGTTTGCTTACTATGTGAAATTTCAGTCACAGCATAAGCAGCACTTGCTATTCTGTTGCTTATTATCAAAATTAGTTTTCTGTTGCTTTTTAAAAAAGACTCCTTTTCACTTTTGAGGTATCCTCTTTTTAGCCATTTCCAAATCATCTCATATGTAATTTCATTTGTTAGTTGCTTCGCTACAGTTGTTTTTTTTGTTTTTTTCTTTCTTCCCATTTTTGTTTCTTGACTTTTTTATTGTTGACCTTCAGTTTGTATCAAAGTCATTTCTGTTATAACTATTACTTACTTTGTTCTTCTTTATTATTTTTTCATTGGCTGTTTTCATTGGCTGTTTACTAAAGGACAGATGTCTATAAGAACAGCCGAAGTCCGGCCTTCATTTAATTTTTCTTTGCTTTGGTAGAGGCACGAGTGTAGCACGTCACGATCACGGAGGCGGCTTGGCTCTTCCAGAGTCATGCCGGAGTTACTGTCGGAGCCGATATGATGCAGAAATAACCCGAAATCGGCAATGAAGACAGCGCATCACTGAAGACCTCCTTGATGCATCTAGGATGTATGATTGAAATGAAAATTTTTCGAATCCTTGAATTGTTGCATAAACGCAGTCTTCAATACTGGCTAGTCCTCTTCTTCCTTCTTTTCTTGATACAAAAAACCAGTATGCGTCATTCCTCCGGTGTAAGGCGTTCTGCATTGTCATCAATTTCCACATTCTACGGTCAATAAGTTTGAGTTTCCTCCGTGTTTATTTTAGAAAAGATCCAGGATAAATTTACGAATATAATGAGGGACTCCGGTTGATAGAAATTGTTTCCTAGCGAGATTTAATGGTCCACCACGCGACGGTGAAAAAGAAAAGAAGATATGTGAAAAGGGAAAAGCGAGTGGGAAAGTCTAGGCTGGTATGGCGACGGATGCCCAGTTTAAGAATAGAAACGTAACGGCAGCGAATCGACAACGAGATTTGATTTACCGAAAGAAGACTCAAACGAGAAAGCCGTTAAAAGTGAGCGAGGAATAGAAAATAGGTTGTTTGGTTGGGTTTTATGGCATATCAACCTTTTTAGGTGATTTAATGCCAAATCCATTTTTATACAAATAGTCAGTTCTATTTCAAACAAATAAGTTTAGCGTGAGTATACAGTTTAGTTGTCAAAAACATTTCTATTTCAAACTATTCAGTTTATTCAAACAGTTCTGATTCAGTTAATTCAGTTTAGTATAAGTACATATTTTGTTTACACACTGTTAAATATCAAAACAGTTCTTTCTCAAACAATTCAATTTAGCGTAAATACAGTTTCAATGCCAAAAACAGTTCCATTTCAAACAATTCAGTTTAGCATAAGTAAGCAGTTTAAATGTAAGAACTCAGTTTGTCAAAAACATTTCTATTTCAAGCTATTCTGTTTAGTCAAACAGTTCTAATTCAAACAATTCAGTTTAGCATCAGTATGCAGTTTAGTTCTATTTAACCCATAGATAGGGCCCTATCAGGTGCTACCATTCTGGGCGAGAGTGGACCTGGGAGCAATGACGATGAGGAGGTGTTCCGCATTCCCCAAAGCCCCTGCATCACTGAAACCTCGCCATCAGATTGTTTAGTGTCATATCCAAGGCACTCGTCTGGGGAGTCGGTGTATTCTCTAGCCCTAGCCGACTGGGCAATACATAGAGTTAATGTCAAAACAGTTTTATTTCAGATAATTCAGTTTAGCATAAGTACACAGTTTAGATGTCAAAACAGTTTTATTTTAAACGATTCAGTTAAGCATAAATACGCAGTTTAAATGCAAAAATCAGTAAAGTCAAGAAACCACGGTTTAATTCTATTTAACCCATTGAGAGGAATATTTTCGGGTGGTACCACTCTGGGCCAAAGTGGACCTGGGAGCGATGGCAATGAAGGGGTGCTTCGCATTCCCCAAAGCTCCAGCATTACTGGAACCTCACTATCAGATTGTTTAGTGACATATCAGGACACTTGTTGGTATGTCGGTATGTTCTACATTTCCATCCGACTGGGCAGGGATAGAAAATAGGAAAAGAGGGATTTGATAACCGGACGCGACTAGATAAAGACAATCAGTTGGACACCAGACTGGATGGAGTGAAGACAGCCGAAAGTTGCGGTCCCCATTTTGGGGTGGGCTTCGAAAAGAGGTCTCACACCAGACGTGAAGCTTTGCAGACGAAACCAACGAACAAGCACGGTTAGAATTACGATAGAAAGGTAAAGGATAATTCAAGGCCTGTGTCTTCCCTCTCTCTCTCTCTCTCTCTCTCTCCTCATGACATTTTGTTTCTCTTTGTCTAGCTAACGCCGTCGACTTAGCTTTCATGTGCTATTTGTCTCTTCTCAACGACTACTAAAAAGTGTAGTAGCGAATAAATTTTGGTAATAACTGTGACGGCAAATTGACTAAAATCCCAAAACGGGACTTTATTTTTGCACGTGTGAAGACGGGGCAGGTTGGCACTTGATCCCTTATAGAATATGTCCTCGTTCAGAGTTTTTCTCCCAGGCATATAAGAACGGGCATATTATGTGAGGGAGTAATTTAGGGCTAGACTGACCGCCGCTGGCAAGGGGTTCCAAATTTCACACTATCCACACACCCACCAGGTCGCTTTCCTTCCTTCCCCTAGACAATGGAAGATATGAACCTATAGGTTTAGCCGTAATAATATTATATTGTAGTAGTCGGTAATTCCGGTTTCCCGTGTGATATTTTAAAGGAATTTATAGGACAATTCTCAGCAAGATAACATAAGGCGAATAGAAGCTGAAAAGGAAATGTGACACATCAAATTCGTAGCAGAACTGCAAAGAACAACGTGGTAACATTCAAATACATGAATCCTTTACTATACAAAGAGATACACTTTCAAAGTGTCAAATATATAATGGATTGAACAGTCCATGGACATAAATGTCTTTCTTCTTTTCTGTTCTTTCGTTTTCCTTCAAATTGAGAGAGAGAGAGAGAGAGAGTGGTATATAAAATTTGGGTATAAAGGAGAAATAGTCCCAAAGTTACTTATCTTATTTTTCGACGGGGTTCCGCTGGAGAATCTTTCTTCTTTCACGGGCTAATAGACTTTATGCTATTTTTTTACACTGGCTTGAAGAACCTGGGGTCCCTCGTGTCCAAGATATGTTTTTGTCTTTTTCACCCGGAGTAAATGGCTATGGGTCTGTCTGCCACGAGCCCCTTCCAATAACTGACTTTTTTCTTTTCTATTTCCGCTGACGGGAGGGAGTTCCCACTTCCGTTTTAGGGTCCCAGTCAATCGTTTGGCTTCTACCTTCCCCCCACCCTGGTCCAGCGATTTTGTTAGGGCTACTAGATATCACCCAAGTCAGGTTACTGAGTACAAACATCTGTTGGTCTTCACCCCGACCTACATTCTTTCTTAACGGTTTGCCACTGTTCATTCTGACGGGAGGATAGTATTAATCTTTTTTCTATCGTCTCCGTGGGATATCATGTGACATAACGAACCAAGACGGGATTTTTGTGTGTTCGTCACTTTTTCTCACAGTGAGGTTGCAACAGGGTCCGACTGATACTTAAGACGTAGTGCTACAGGCATAAACCCATTCACCACGTGGTGGTACAAATGTCTATGAGTAGTAGTAGTAGTAGTACAAATGTCTACTGCGACCGAACCAGAACAAACTTCCATTTGATCACCGTAATGTTGCAAATTTCTATTTGCGTCGTGTAATGTTACAACCGTCAATTTGGTGTGTAAAGTTATTTCTTTGATTAGATTCCTACTGTAGCGTCTATTCTTGAAAAATTCTTCTTCTTCTTCTTCTTGAGGTAATTCTTTGTTTTATCTGAGTTCCCGGATGAAGATCAACACTTATAGTCGCTTGTTCCAAGACTATCTTATATAGAAAATAATGAAGATTTCACTAATCAATATTTTGATTGTCTTAATTTTGTAGGGGACGGCATTTAATCTTAAACATTATCGTACGAGTTTAATATTCCTTCAGCAAAACATTCTTTATAAACAATAATTGACAATTATAGACGATAATAAAATCGTTGTTTAAATGTGTTCCTCGTTTCAAAAGAAAATAATATATATGCTTTTGATTATGATAGATAAAAGATAATGCAATCATATATCGGGAGGTAGAGAGCTGATGACTGAATTTTACCAAGTATTGATGAGAAGAGGCGTGAGAGGTTACGTTGTAGGAAAGGGATTTGGTCAACCGAGTTCAAATCCACAACGAGGCTGATCGTATTTCACTTTGTATTTATGCGATTGGAAAAAGCATGAAATCATCTTTTCTTGAACACCACAGACTGGTATGGCAAACATTATAGAAGGAAAAATCTTTACTTTGCTTAAAAATTGACTTTGTATCACATCTTTCCTGTGAGGGTTTAAGTAAATACTGACATAACATTTATTCTATCTCTCTCTCTCTCTCTCTCTTTCTCTCTCTCTCTTCCTTTTTCTCTCACTGTCATTTTCGTTGGTGATTTGTTGCTCACTTTTCTTGCTCTCTCTCTCTCTCTATCTCAATTCTCCTTTGATAATGTGTTTCTCGTTTTTCTTTCTTCTTCTTCTTCTTCTTCTTCTTCTTCTTCTTCTTCTTCTTCTTCTTCTTCTCTCTCTCTCTCTCTCTTCTTTTCCAATGTCTCTTTGTCTCCAGCAATATAACATATATGCTTCTCCTTCTATATATTTCTTCCTATTAAATTCTCTTTCCCTTTTCTTTGCTCTATCTATCCCTCTCTCCTCTTTCTCTATCTGTTTTCGTCACAAACTTTTTTCCTTTGTCTAAGTCTCTTTTCTTGACTCTCGCGTTTTAAACTGCGTGCTCGGAAAGTATTTTACAAGCACAAAATTCCTGGAAAACGGTTCAGCTTCTTCTCAACTTTAACCTACTGATGTACCATCTTCGTTATCAACATTTCTCTATTTGAAAAAAAAATAGAAATTAAAGAATTATAAAAATGTCTTTACTTTTTTATTATTATTTAAGTCTTCTTATCGAAATATGTTGTATTGAATTAATTAGCTTCCAAAACGTGTCAAAATATTTTTGTACAGAAAACAGATTCTCAATTGATGCAATTAGTTTTAACATATCAGCTGTCCTAGTTTGACTAGACAAATCCCAACACAGCTGACCTTTCGCAACCACAGTGAAAATAGATCGAACGTCTGCTGGGTGCTAATGAAGTTGAGGTGGAGAACGAGAGGTTCTTGTAGAGACTGGAGGCAACGCGCAAGCGCCATCAGCTAATTAGCCCAGTCAAAAGGTTCCAATAAAATGCATTAGCCAAAATGTCTTCATATTAGACCAATGATTTGTGGTCCAAATCTGAGCACTATTCTTAAAAGACATCGTTAGAAATCCAATTATGTGTGTGTGTGTGTGTGTGTGTGTGAGGATTGAGTAGATACTGTTATCGGTGCTTGTTGACTGTCAGTTTCTCACCTATTTGATCATCAGACTAAGAGGTGAGTATACCTTTATATGCTCTTGTGTGAGGGGTGGTGGGAAAGGTGATCTAGTTTGGGGCTGAGAAGGTTTGCTGGTTGTTTGCTTCGTTGGTTGGTAGTAGTGGTCGTTGTTCTAGATATCTGACTCCTTTGTTCTTCTTAGGACATTAACTCACCGGTTTCTTTGTGGAAGGTTGCAATCGAGTTTAAGGACGGAAAGAAAGAGACGAAGATACCTTTTAACTTCAACTTTATTTGAGGTTTTAATGACTATTCCGTCGTGTGGAAAGCTTTCTTGAAACCAATAGAAATAGTCGCGTCACCCAAACAAGGTGTTAAAATATATTAGAGTCATTTTCGGTGAGTGATGTGTTGAAGTTTTTGGTATGTTCAGTGGGTGTTTTCAGTGAGGTTTCTTGTTCGGTGGTTGAAGTTTACCTTTCGTCGTTTTTTCCAGAGGTATTTTCAGTAAGATATTTTAACAGAGGTAGCTTACAAGTTGCAGACTAAGTATCTGGCCCTGGGACCCAAATTTCTTTTTGGCGCGGGAAGTATATCTTTCAGGCATGCGTGGATTTCGCTTCCTATCAGAGGCTTCTGGGAACTGGTGTATTTTTAAAATTGTTTTTTTTAATTAACAAAAGAATAACTTCTCGTCATCTGGATTTTACCGTGACATCTGACTACAGAGTGGAAGCAAAGGAAGCCGAAAAACTTGAGAAATGCCTGTACCTTACCAGAGATGTGGAAAAGGCATAGAACATAAAGATGACAGTGATAGCAATCGTATTAGGAGCACTTCGAACACCCCATGAAAATAAAATGAAATATTGAGTTAATTAATTAACAAAACCCAAAATTGATATAATCGAGTAAGTCACCGGGCAGTAGATCACCCTTCCCATCACGCCCCACAAACTAGATCACCCCTCTCATCATAACAATCATAACAGCAAATAAAGGAAATCATCTTCATCGGAGGCTCTTGGTCTAATGATCGCATTGATTGTCTATGCAATTCTTAGATGTTCTATCACCGTTATTATTCTTTATTTATAAATATACCATTATTGATATGTATTCATACACACTCACATATTGATAGATATAGATATATATATCAAAACTTATTTTTAAGAATATGAAACAGTACTGCATCTTCAAAAATGTTTCTGCCCATAAAATACTGAAATAGCATAGCATTGTTAAATTATTTTTGGGTTATAAAGAAATAACTTGTGTAACCCCAAAAGTGAAAAGGCAGTTATTGAAAAGAACCTTACCTTTTAGAGGTAACGGAAGTACATGTGCTTTATAACTCAAAGAAAACTTTATATATATATATATATATATATATATACGCGACTAATCAAAAGTATTTGGCTACCCTCAAAAATGTTCATTTCTTTTCCTAAAAGTGTTATTTTTATAAAACAAGTAAAACACCACAATGTTCCCAAAAGTCTTCCCAAAAAACTTTGATCTTCGTATAACCAGAGATCTTATGAAAATTTGATTTGAAGGTGTTTTTCTTCTTTATTTCAGAGGATGAATCAACCGTTTTCGAAAAGTTGCACTATACCACCGCTTGAACTCACATTAGACTATATATATATATATATATATATATATATATATAAAGCAACAACAAGAGCAGAGGACAATTCATCAGTGTCACCAGCCTACGTGACAGACGGCTGACTGCTCTAAACATCGCAATACAACTGGACCAATGTCGTGAAAAAATGTGTCAACATACACTGTGACGAGAAGACTCTGTGAAGTTAGCCTACATGGTAGAATTGCCGTGAAGAAACCACTGCTGAGGAAGTAAAACAGTGTGAAAAGGTTTCAGTGGACCAAGACGCACAAAGTGTGGCAACAGAGTAGTGGAACAAAATCCCTTGGACTGAAGAACCATAAATCTAAATCTTTGGGTCAAATAGGACGGTCTATGTGCGACGGACTACGTCGATAACATAGCGCTTCAGGAAAATAAATCCGCCCAAGCCGAAACGATTAGCTGCTTCCATAGGCCTCCACGTCAGTGCAGATGACAGAATATATATGCTTGAATCAAAGAAGCGACATCTCCACACTAAACAGTAGCTCTTTGATACTAGTAGACAAGTTCACCTACATAGGAAGCAGTGTCTCATCAACCGACAAAGACATCACCACGTGACTAGTAAAAGCATGGACAGCTATTGATAGCCTATCGGTCATGTGGAAGTCAGACCTGACCGATAAAATGAAACGCAGTTTTTGCAAGCATTGGTCGTGTCGATACTGCTGTATGGATGCACTACATGGATGCTAACTAAACGTATGGAGAAAAAACTTGACGGCAACTACAGAAGAATGCTACAAGCAATACTGAACAAGTCATGGAAGCAGCGGCCCACAAAGTAGCTGCTGTACGGTCACTAACCACCCATCACGAAAACTATCCGAGACTTGCAGGACACTGCAGAAGAAGTAGGGACGAATTCATAAGTGATGTATTCCTGTGGACCCCTTCACATGGACGAGCAAAGGCAGGACGACCAGCAAGAACCTACATACAACAGCTTTGTGCCGATACAGGATGTTGTCTTGAAGACCTGGGAGGCGCAATGGACGATAGAGAAGGGTGGCGAGAAAGAGTCAGGGATATCCGTGCTGATGGCGCGACATGATGAAGCTGATGATGGACGGAGAGTAGGTTAAAGAGCTACTACCCTTTGTATCACATCAACCGTAAAGCATGGAAAGGGCTTTGTTAGGATGTGGAGGTCTTTTGCCCATTGCTAAGTCGGGGATTTGCCGCAGCTGAAGGGCAAGTTGAATCAGACTGGCTATCACAGCATACTGCAACATCACGCAATCCCATATGGAACGTGATTTGTAGGGTCAACGATTTGTACACATACATAATGACCCAAAGCATACAAATAAACTCTTCCAGACACACATTAAAAGCAAATAGAAATAACACGTCCTTCAACTGATGTTTTGGCAGGAGCAATCATCGGACTTAAATCCCATTGAACTGGTATGGGTTGAACTTGACCAAAAAGTCAGAGCTAAAAAATCCACAAGTTCAACACTTGCAGGAAAGCTGAGAAGAATTATTGTCAGTCTACGTCCAGAACTTGGTGAAAAAAAGCCGAGAATCTGTGAAGCAGTGATAACAGCCAAAGGAGGTCATATTTCTGGTGTAATGTTTACGTCATCTTTTGGCAAAACTCATTGACAAAATGTTTCGAGTGACTTTTTAATGTATGACATTAAATTTATTTTCCTCAGGAAAGTAGTCGCACCCTGGAAACTCCCAACATTCATCTGACACAGGAATAGTTGCAGGAATAGTGTGTTAAGCAAGGGGGCATCAAGTACCATTTTTAGTCTTTGGTATGACTTGACTTGGGACTAAACCCCGGTCTCCCGCGCCATTGGCGAACTCTTAGTCAATAAAAATACACCGTTCTATGTACATATTTATAAAGGGGTTTGGTTTGGTTTGATTTGGTTTTATAGCATATCAACCATTATAGGTCATAGAATACCAAATCCTCTTTATATATATATATATATATATATATATATATATATGTGTGTGTGTGTGTGTGTGTATGTGTGATTTATAAAAACATTTTATAGATAACCTTCTTAAACGAGCTTGAGCTATTTCTGCCTATTGTTAAATGGTTTCAAGTATTGCTATATAACAGTGACAATTTAACATCAGTTATTTGTTTGTCCTCAGTTTTTTCTATTTGACCCATAGATAGGACCCTATCAGGTGATACCATTCCGGTCAGAGTGGACCTGGAAGTAATAACAATGAAAGGGTACTCAATATTCCCCAAATCTCCAAGGCCCAGGGCCTCGCTATGGGGTAATTTAATATCATATCCAGGACACTCGTTGGGCAGGCTCCTTATCCATCTGCAAAGATCGGCTCAGACTTGCAGTTTTATTTCTGATTACAAAGGTGTTGCAATTTTGTTCTCCGTTACAGATTTTCGGCGCTAGTGAGTGGGGTGATAAATAAAAGCCAAAAATCTCCAATTTGATTGCATGATAATTCGTGACCAATAATAGAATAAACGCAGTTTTTTTTTCTTTGGAATAAGCACTTTTGTTTGAATCTACAATGTTCACTTAAGGATGGCATGAATAATTCAGTTTGATGTAATATTTCCATGATATTATTTCTTAATATAATAATACGCATGGTGTTTGATGATATTACGTAAATAAGCATTACTTGTATTGAATGTTACGTAATAAATCATTCTTTGATAACATAATTATCAGAAATGATATCGAATTATAACTGAGATTACATTTATCATTTTCACTTGGTCCAATTTTGAATCAATAATGAAATCCACTCATTTCTGGGGAGTTACCGTGACATAGTGGTTAATGTACTGAACTGGAACATGACAGAAAACGAGTTCGAATTACAATCGCGCAATTGCGTTCACTTTTGAATCAATACCGTTGGGAAAGGCATGAACTCCCTTATACTCCAAGCTATGAGTAAAACAGTACCGCTTTTATTCTTCTGCAAGAATTGCTTTCGTATTAAATCACCCACAAAGGTTGATATACCATTAAAAGAGAGAAACCAAATCACATTTGCTTAACGATATTTGATATCATTATAAAAGACACACTTTAAGGATAATTTTTTTTAATAACTACCCCAACACCTCTCTGTATAAAGCGATCCTTTAATACTGTTATTAATGTGTTTTTTTTTCAAAATATCCCGCTTTTGAAAATATAATGTCGTTCAAAACCTTATAAGTTTCATCCAAAAAGAAAAGCACAGCTGAATAACACTTTATCACTTAGGAAAACTAATTGAGGTTCATGATTTAATTTCTGTGCAAGTGAGGCTCATACAAAATTGTACGACGAATTCAAACTCTCTCTTGATGAAGCTTATAATCTTTTGAACGCCCCTCGTATATATATATATATATATATATATATATATATATCATCATCATCATGTCGTGCCGCTAGCACGGATATCCCTGACCCTCTCTCGCCACTTCTCCCTATCGTTCATCGCCTCTGGCAGGTCTTCAGGGCTACATCCCGTATCCTGACATAGCTGCTGTATGTATGTTCGAGCTGGTCGTCCTGCTTTTGCCCGGCCATATGTGGGGGTCCACAGAAGTACATCACTTATGAGCTCGTCCCTGCTTCTCCAGCAGTGTCCTGCATGTCTGGTTCATCTAACTTGGATAGTTTTCGTGATAGGAGGCAGGTGGCCGTACAGTTGGTGCCTTGAGGGATGTTGCCACCAGGACTTGTTCCATATTGCTCGCAGCATTCTTGTGTAATTGCCGTCTAGCTTCTTCTCCAATCGTTTAGTTAGCGTCCAAGTAGTGCATCCATACAGCAGTATCGATACGACCGTTGCCTGGAAGAGACAGCGTTTCATTTTATCGGTCAGGTCTGATTTCCATATGATCGATAGCCTATCGATAGCTGTCCATGCCTTCGTTAGACGCATGTCGATACATGTATATATATATATATATATGTATATACCAACATACCAACCCCTCCGCACACGCCAGATGTGACACAAGTCAATTTTGAAGCGGAGTTTAAGATATGAATTTGGAGTTTTCGTTCTCCTAGACCTGTTGCCATATCAAGAGTTCAGCCTGCCCTACTATTTACCCATAGCTAAAGGGAGAATTATTGGATTCATACCATTCCCAAAAGTATTTACACAATGAGAAACGCAGTCAGCCTCGTCCAAGATTTGAACTCGTGTCGCCATGTCCATTTCTCGCGACGATGACAATTACACCACAAATACCTCTTCGTATATAGAAATGTAATACATTACACAATCAAATAAGAATATTAAAATATATTCTTATTTGATTTCAAGTTAGACAAACCAGACATGCAGGACACTGCAGGAGAAATCAGGATGAAGTCATAAGCGATATACTCCTGTGGACACCTTCACATGAACGAGTAAAGGCAGGGCGACCAGCAAGAACCTATATACAACAGCTCTATGCCGATACAGGATATAACCTGGAAGACCTCTCGGAAGAGATGGACGATAGAGACGGGTGGTAAGAGAGGGTCAGGGAGACCCATGCTGGCAGTGCGTGTGTGTGGTGTGTGTATGTCTCTCTCTCTCTCTCTCTCTCTCTCTCTCTCTCTCTCTCTCTCTCTCTCTCAATATATATATATATATATCTGCACAGTCTGCTGGGGTTGTAGAATACATCGACTGTACCTCTGCTAAGGAGTAAGACCCCTCCATGAATGTCCTAGTTATGACAATAAATAATCTGATGGTGGGGCTCCAGTAATGCTGGAGCTTTGGGGAATGCAGAGCACCCCTTCACTGCCATTGCTCCCAGGTCCACTCTGGCCCGGATTGGTATCACCTGATAGGGCCCTATCTATCGGTTAAATAGAATTAAACTGCCTACTGATGCTAAACTGAATTGTTTGAATTAGAACTGTTTGACTAAACAGAATAGCTTGAAATAGAAATTAAACTGCTTACTTATGCTAAAATGAATTGTTTGAAACGGAACTGTTTTTGACATTAAAACTCTATTTACACTCAACTGAATTGTTAAATATAGAACTGTTTTGACATTTAACTGTGTGTAAACAAAATATGTACTTCAGCTAAACTGAATTAGCTGAATTAGAACTGTTTGACTAAACTGAATTGCTTGAAATAGAAATGTTTTTGACAATTAAACTGTGTACTCATGCTAAACTGAATCATTTGAAATAGAACTGACTATTTGATAAAAATGGATTTGGCGTTAAATAACCGAAAAAGGTTGACATGCCATAAAACCCAAACAACCAACTAACCATATATATATATATATATATATGCTTATATGTGTCTATATATAAAAATGTGTGTGTCTATGTATATGTGTGTCTCTATATAAAAAGATATGCATGCGTGTGTATATACATATATGTGAGAGTGTGTCTGTACTAGAAATAGAGAGAAAGAGAGAAAGTGAGAGAGAGAGAGAGAGAGTTTGGATGAGTGTGTGATGGAGAGAGAGAGATTGGGTGATTTTTTTTAAAAAGAATGAGAAATAGAAAAAGGAAGACAGGTTCTTCCGTTTTATTTTTTCTCGTTAACATTTTGTCTTTTCTTTGTTCTCTCTCTCTCTCTCTCTCTCTCTCTCTCTCTCTCTCTCTCTCTCTCTCTCTCTCTCCAGTTGCATCCCTCTTCCCTTTTGTTTATTTTATAACATCAACCATTGCCTTATCAACAATATTGTCGGTTTACAGATCTATCAAGTCTGGAAGTATTTCATCTTAATCCATTCCTTTAAGCGTCTCCTATTCATCAATTTGCTTATCCTATTCCATAATGCCTTTTTCCGTGCAACGAAAAGTCTTCACATTCATCTCCTTAGCACCCATTACCTAATCTTATTATCCAATATAACAAATGCCCCTTCTCTCTCTCTCTCTCTCTCTCTCTCTCTCTCTCTCTCTCTCTCTCTCTCTCTCTCTCTCTTGTTTTCAAGTATCCTGCTTTCAAACATTCTTTATACACTATTTCACAAGTACTAGTCTTGGCAAAATGCTGTTAAGATTCTGCCACACAACCAATAGAAACAATTTATTTCACCAGCCCCCACTTTGCAGGTGAAAGAAAGAATGAGAGAAAGAGAGAACTAGAGAGGGGGGTAGGGTAAAAAACAGAGATACAGAAAGAGCGAGAGAATGTTTTATCGTTAACTTGAAGTCATACAAAGCAGAGATTACTACACAATAAGAGAAACGTAGCTTTTAATTTGTCATGGGCCAATTGTAACACATAAAAGGCAATCTTTGCAATTTGATGAAAGTATAAGTCTGTTTTCAAAATAACAATGTTGTATATATATATATTGTCATCCACAGACAGACAGTTTCGTCGTATCACAACTCTTCAGTGTGGCTAGACAAGCTAGATTCCCGAAGCTTTGATCGAAACCTGGCTGACTGAAACGCCAATCCAAGATTTTACCACTCAGCAACGAGGAAACCAGCGTAAGCGAAGGAAATTTAAACGCTTATGTATCACATTTGTTTTGTTTACATATATCCGCCTAACGGCTACTGAGAGCTCAATTCATTTGAAGACCCTTGCTTTACGCTAGTGGCAACTATTACTTCCCTCGCTAGAGAGTTCAACCCCACAAGGGTAGGGGAGCATATATATTGTCATCCACAGACAGACTGTTTCGTTGTATCACAACTCTTCAGGCTAGACAGGCTAGATTCCTGAAGCTGGGATCGAAACCTGGCTGACTGAAACTCGCATCCAAGATTCGACCACTCAGCCACGAGGAAATATATATATATATATATATATATATATGGGGGGGTAGCCTTTTCTCTTTTAAACATGTTTGATTAAATAGGACATATACTTTTTTTGTATATCTTTGATCCGTTCAAGCCTTCGTGGAGTCGTTCGACTTTTGGGTGGAATGAATCTAGGAAGATGCCGTATTTTTCCCAAGTACTTTCAGTCCCAACTTAAGCCATCTTCGGAGGAGCAAATACTGAAACGACAAACGCAATGAATAGTCATATAGATTTATATAAAGTGTCGTAGGGACTAGTTCCATCTTTCAACACCCTAAATTAAAAAAAAACCAAAAAACATCAAATTCTTTGTTTAATGGTAAATCAAAATCGTCGGTTATTTGATGCCAAAGCCGTCCTTGTAAAGAAATAGGAATGATACTATTAAGCCCATGTCTGAAGAAAATAAAGGAGTTCATGCCTTTCCCAAGGGTATTGGTACAAAACTGAATGTAATAGGGTGACAGAAGATGCTTACTTCGATGCCATAGTCCAGCACGTTAGTCCCTCCAATACGAGTACCCCCGCAAGACCTTTCTTAAACAAAATCAACTTCGAGTATAGGTGCCACATTTTAAAATGCCAATAACACTTTTCCTGCAAAAAGAATTTTTCTCTTTCGTAAATTTCCCTCTCCTTGTTCTTCTTTCTACTCTTTATATAAATGTATACGAACGTTATTATGTTTGTCATTTCCTAATTCGCTCTTCTGAAGATAGGTTCAATTGGAGCCGAAAGTACTTGTTGAAAAATACGGCGCCTTCCTAAATTCATTCCATCCAAAAATTAAACTACTCATACAAAGATTTATTTGAACGGATCCAAGATCGAACATACAGACACGAAATGTCTGTCCTATTAAATCAAACATGTTTAAAAGAGAAAAGGAGCGATCGTGTCTATACTGCTATATGGATGCACTACATGGACGCTAACAAAACGGCTGGAGAAAAGGCTTGACGGCAACTAGACAAGAATGCTGCGAGCAATATTGCACAGGTCCTGGAGGCAGCACCCCACAAAGCAGCAGCTGTACGGCCACCTACCACCAATCACGAAAATTATCTAAATTAGACGAACCAGACATGCACGACACTGGTGGAGAAGTGGAGACGAACTGATTAGTGATGTACTCCAATGGACTCCTACACATGGCCAAGCAAAAGCAGGGCAACCGTCTCGAACCTACATTCAGCAGCTCTGTGAGGATACGGGGCGTAGTCCTGAAGTACTGCCGAGAGCGATGAACGATAGGGAGAAGTTGCGAGAGAGGGCCAGGGATATCCGTGCTGATGGCATGACAAGATGAGATGATGTTATATATATATATATATATATAACATTAATATTTGGAAGAAAGACTGATGCATTAATCAAATTCCGAGGATTGAATTTTAAGACTTCAACGGGTCAAAATAGAATAGACAGAGGCAAAATGCTCACCCGATTAAATCAAACATATACATATATGTGTGTGTGTGTGTGTCTGTGTGTCTTTAGGTGTATGTGTGTAAATCATTTGTATTTAGAACAGTAAATTATTTATAAATGTTTATTATGATTGAGAAAACTAACTTAGGCAATAAATAATTTAGTGTACCAATTTTCTTACACTGAGCTGCACATTTTACTCAAAAACCCTTTGACAATCCTCAGATTTCGTCGTTTCTTTTTATAATGACAAGGATTCTTGTATCAGAAATAGCAAAGTTGGTCCACAGCCTTATAAATCCCACTACACGACTAATATATATAAGTTGGAGACCGTAGTCGGGGATGAATCGAAGGCTCCCTTTTCAATAGCTACTACACCGAGGTGTTGGGGAGGGTGCTACTCCTTTCCCTGGATTGCTCCACTTTACCCTTGATATATATTCCTGAGTGCTAAGCAAGGAGGTATCATATACCATTTTTAAAGTCTTTGGTATGACGTGACCTGGGATTGAACCCAGAGTGGATAGAAAAATAGTTTTATTTTCTTTATAACCTTCACGTCCTCATTTATAAAATATTCCTGGTGTGCACTGCTAAAAACGTGTATTTTCTCATAACATTTACCGGGAAATATTGTGGTTTGTTCACATATTCTTCTGCAAAAATGAGTTATTCCTCTTTTTACGTTTTTTTTTTTTTTTAATCTTTTTAATTTTTTCAGCTGTGGGTTCTTTCATCGCCAATGTTCATAAAACTCTTCTTGAATTAAACCCAAACAATAGATTGTTCCAGATGATATTTTGGCTCTTTTGACCGCTAAACAGTATTTTCCAGCCCGCACCAAAATCTAAAGATTTCTCTCATCAATTTTTCTTTCCCTTCCTCACGTCCAAGAAGGTCATTGACAAATTTATTTCAAGCAAACTTTTTGATTACACTGATCATAGTTGAAATAGAGATACCAGGTTCTTGAAGTTGATTTGGTTTTCTTGAAGTGTATAATGTGATGGTAATGGCAATTTTGACGTTCTTTGTTAGTTCCATTATCTTCGCCATTTCGAAACAGAAATAAAGAAAAACGTGAAGATTTCTAACAATTAACAGCTTCATTTATTGGCACATTCAAGTCTTTCTTGGCATTGACACTTGATCACAGATAAATATAGTTTTTAATTTATCACAAGAGTGTCAAATTTAATCTTTTTTTTTTCTGACTGAATTAAAGGGTGCCAACACCAATATTGTGATAAGCATAATGTTTTCGTACTTATTTTTTTCTTGTATTGGTTTTTAATTGTTTTATCATTTGTCGTTCGGTAGCAAATACAAATATCTACAGACTAAAAGTTAATTCACTTCGTACATTTATTATTCAGGAAACAGTGTATATAATTTAAATGAATTACATGTTTCGTTATTTCTTTGTTTTTAATGGCATATTAATCTTCGAGGGTAATTTAATGTTAAAGCCATTCTTGTAGACGAACTGTACGGATACTATTAAACTAATAGCAAGAGGGATAACAGGGTTCATACCTTTACCAAGGGTATTAGTCCGAAATTGAACGTAAAAGCGGGAGTGAAGTTCAAACTCGCTTACTTGAAGGCCACATTCCAGCACTTAAACCATTACGTCACGGGTACTTTTCCTTTGAATTTCATGTGTCCCAATTATGAGCACAAGAGATACGATGATCATTAAATAAGTTTCCAGACTTTCTTCGTATGGGCACTTTTATTGATAGTACACACATGAAACTCTAGTCCCCTTCCAAGTAATTTCCTCCGGCTGCAATGCACTTGTTGTACCGTTCCAACAACATCTGGAAGGCCCCATCGAAGTCGTCTTGTGTGAGCGTGTCAATGACCTTCGTCACAGACTCTTTCATCTCCACAATTGTCTCATAACGACAGCCTCTGAGCTTAGGGAATAATCAAAAGTCACAGCGAGCAACGTCTGGACTATAGGGATGGCGAGGAACTGTCTTGATGCCAGTCTTGCTCAAATAGTCTGTGACAAGGATGGAGTTGTGGACTGGTGTATTGTCCTGGTGGAAATGCCACTGACCCGATTTGAAGAGTGCTGGTCTCTTCCGACTGAATTTCTTCCTAAACTCCCTTAAAGCCTCAACATAGTAACCCTAACCCAAAGCCTAACCCTTTGGCCAGTCAACTCTGGTGTATTGACTTCCTTACTCCTGCCACACCTCTCATCATCTCTCACAGACTCACTGCTTTCCTTGAATGTCTTATGCCACTTATAAACTGATGCTCGATTCATGCAAGATACTCCAAAAGCAGTCTGAAGCATTCCATACGTTTCTGTGGCATTTTTCCCAAGTTTAAAACAGAATTTTATTGCATATCGTTCTTCTAAAGTGTCCTCGCGTCCAGATTGCATTTTTGAAATTCACCACCTGTGACAATCAGGCTTTAGTAGGGTGTATTCCAATTGCTGCTGTAGCTGTTCATTTGAAGCTGAAATCATAAATCATGGTCAGCTATCTCATAAGATATATAGCAATAACATAGTGAATTTTCAAGAGTCTACGACAATTTTAAATGTCTGTACAAAAACTTATTGAATGCACCACGTAGATAGATAAATAGACAGATAGATTGACAGAATGAGATAGATAGATAGATAGATAGATAGATAGATAGATAGATAGATAGATAGATAGATAGATAGATATGTGGGTGCACGCGCTATGATTGGCAGTACCCTGATGGTTGTACCCCGTTGTTGACGTGCCGTTTTGGGTACGCAGTTGTTTTGGGGATTGGTTGTGCGATGGTATGTCATGGTCGGTCGAGACTGCTTGACACGATCACTGGGTAAGCAAGACTGACCCAATCCTCGAGCCAAAGTCTATATATATATATATATGAGTTGTTAGAGGATCGTTTGTACGTTGTTTCATTTTTATAAATGTTAGACTAAATCGTTTCCACACTATTAAATATTGCAATTGTTTGCAAACAGTTAAATGCTTTCAAGTATTGCCTTATATTAACAATTCAATTTAACATCAGTATTTTGTTTGCACACAGTCAAATGGCTCCAAGTATTTCTATGTAATACTCATGATTCAGTTTTTTGCAAACAGTTAAATGGTTTGAAACATTCTTATCTAATACAATTCTGTTTAGTATTAATCATTTGTAGGCGTACACTTAGATGGCTTCAAGTATTGCTACTTAACATCAATATTTTTATTTGGTTAAATGGTTTCAAACATTGTTATATAAAACTAATAATTCAACTGAACAGTTCTATTTGATCCATGGATAGGACCCGATTAGTTACTACAACTCTGGGTCAGAGTGGACCTGGGAGTAATGCCAATCAAGGAGTACTCCACATTACTCAGAATTTCTGGATTGGGATACTCACTATCAGATGGCTTAAGGTTATATACCCAAAACATTCGTTGAGGAGAGCGTCTTACTTCTCATCAGCGATGCAACCGGCGTATTCTCCAGTCCCAGCTGACAAGGCGCTTCCTAAATAAGATGGGGTTGTCCTTGTGGTGTAATGTTTAAAGCGATGGACTGCGGAATCATAGTACGCGAGTTCGTACTCCAGTCGCACTATTAAGTTCACTTTCGGGCAAATACCCTTGGGAAAGGTATGAACCCACTTATCCTCCCAGCTATGGGTTAAGTAGCACCACTACTGTTCTTCTAGGAGAATGGCTTTGACATTAAATAACCTAAAAAGAGTTGATATGCCATTAAACAAAGAAATCAAACCTAAATAAGATCAATGGCAATAATACAATACCACAGAAAGCGTTGCTCAGTCGGCTGGAGCTATAAAATACACCGACTGCTTCTCTGCAAAGAGGTGAGACCAACCCCGACCCGAGTGTCCTGAATGACTTTAAACAATCTGATGGTGAGGTTCCATTAATGCAGGAGCTTTGAGGAATGCGAAATGATCTTTCATTGGCATCGCTCCCAGGTCCAGTCTGGCCCGGAGTGGTAGCACCTGATAGGGTCATATCTATAGGTAAAATAGAACTAAACAGTGTACTCACGCTAGACTGAATTGTTTGAAACAGAACTGTGTTTAACATTGAAACTGATTTACTTATGCTAAACAGAATTATTTAAAATAGAGCTGTTTATTTGTATAAAATTGGATTTGGCATTGAATATCCACAAGGGTTGATGTGCCATGAAACCCAATCAAACTAAACCAAACCACAAAATGTGCTTCTGGTCACCATGGATGACAAACTCTTATATTGTAATATATAGTTGTTGTAGTTGTCGATCGTAGTCGAGGGCGACCAGAAGGCTCCCTTTTCAATAGCTACTACACCGAGGTGTAGGGGAGGGCGCTACACCTTTCCCTGGATTGCTCCACTTTACTCTTGATACGTACCTTATACTGCTGAGTGTTAAGCAAGGAGGTATCAAGTACGATTTTTAAAGTCTTTGGTATGACGTGACCTGGGATTGAACCCAGGTCTCCCGGACCATTGGCGAACACTCTACCCTCTAGGCCAATGAGCCGGCCTTGTAATATATAAAATATATAAATTAATATACAATACACTTTAGTATTAATTAATAACAACTTTCAGTTTTAGGGGCAAACCTCAACAAAAAAATAACAAAAAAACTCCCACAAAAGTAATAAAAGTTCTCATAAAACACATATTAAACAGCTTTAATTTCATCGGTCGGCACTTCATACAAACAAACGGATATACCACCATATACATGGAAAAATTTTAAAATACTTACATCTTACTTGAATTCCTGGATGGGTTTGATCGCATAGCTCTAATACCCTTGGGAAATTATTCTCCTTCCAGTTATGGGTAAATAGTCGGACAGACTGCGCAATTTAACCTTGGTTAGGCAACCAGTATAGGAAAAGGAACACTTTTAATTTAAACCTGTTAATTCCTCTTAAAATTTGACCTCGTGTCAGATCCTGCCCGTGCAGAGATGTTGGTAAATATATATATCTGACTTGAAGTTTAGAATAACAGTCTCTTTTACGCATGATACAATAATATTATATAATTGATCTAGACAAGCGGAGAAGCAAAACTAAACAATTTCCTCTCCAACTCAATTATGATCCACGGCAACACAATCGTATTCTTAGATACTCTAGTATATGACAACAACAAACAACAAACAACTCCACTCATACCCCCCCACACACACACACGCATAATTATCTTCTTAACAGATCTTCGCACTCTAAATATCTTAATAACAGTTTCCCCGTTCACAATGAATTAAACTAAGAATATGCCCAGACATTAACAAACTGAGAAAACAACATGATAAACTAAAACAGCAGTTCTCAGCATGGGGATATTTCCATAAATTATAACCAGATTACCAAATCTATTTTTACCCCTTAGCAGGGTACCCTAAAACTAAAACCAATAGTGAACGGGAATCACATCCGCCCTCACAATAACCTTTTACAACGCTCTCCCGCCACTAGCTCTTATAATCAAGAACTGTTGGGATATTTTAAAAGTATATCCCAGCTTAAAAGAAAATTTTCCAGAACCAGGCATACTGATCAATCGTCGACCAAATAATGTCAGAGAAATTATAAAAAAAGAAAAAACCAACAATCTAAATGATTAATTAATCTATAAGAAGTCCACCAGAAAATCCATTAAATTTTACCAGCCATGAAATATCAAGAACAACTTATACTGAAAACACCTCAAATCCATCAACTCGTTCATTAGTTTCACAACTAAAAAGACTTTCAACATTTTCTATGAATCAAATAGCAAAAGTAAAAAAATATAATTTATTTACTAGAATGCACACGCTGCCAAAAACAATACATTAAAAGGTCAAAATGGCAATTTTACTTTAAACTAAATAACAACAGACACCAAATCAAATCTATGGATGGCAGTAAATTAATACTTATAGAATAACACTTCAACTTAAACTGTCACGATTTTAATAGAAATGCAAAATTCACCATCACAGAAAGAAGTGAAAAATCAATCATGGAAAAGAATCAAAATAAATGGATAAAAAGTCTGAAAACATTTGCGTAATTTCGATTTAATATGAAACTTAATTACGATGCTTTTAAATGAAATTTGGTTGTCATAAACATTTACATAGACAAATAAACCAGTCGGTTTGTCATTGCTAATTCAAAACTCACTGCTTCAAAACTTAATGAAAAATTCACTAGCCGGGTGCCCTTACTATATATATATATATATATATATATATATATATATATATATATATATACTTTATATATATATATATATATATATATATATATATATATATAAAGTCAGTTGAAGATATTTGGATCAGAAAATAATTTTCATCCCAAAAATGGATGTGCTATGTCAGTATACTGTTTGTCGTTTCTCTTATAGCATACCATCTTCTTCAAAAACTTTTTTTTTAATTTTTAAAGAATTTTTCACCACAAAAACTTTTTCTCCTGATGATCTAAGGTCGAAACTAATTGAAAACAATAAACAAAAATAGCATAAAAGTAATATTTTTATTAGTATTATAACTTTTGTCTATACACACACACACACACACACACACACACACACACATATGTATATATATATATATATATATAAATATGTAGAAAAATTGATAATAAAGTAATCCAAGTGGAAGGAGAGATTTATTGAGAAGTCGACACTGTAGAGTTTCGGTTCTAATGAACTATCATCAGGACCATGAAGAGTGATATTCGTGATTTTAAGTCAACGATGGATGTTTAAAAATTCAAAATACAAAAACCAAGAGGAAAATTTGTATAATAAGAAAAAGTTGGCCGTTTAATTGGTGAATGAGCGAATGTTGTTTTAAATTACGTCATTTGACTTATTAGGAATATTGTATAGAATTTATGTTATATATATATATAAATATATATATATAGAGAGAGAGAGATTTTAACCGCAGGTCCATCCAGCAAGGGTTATTTCATGTCTAGAGGTTAGGGAATCTTGTTCATCGTACATTTATATTAACATTTATTTTGTAGTTGTTTCATAAGAATTTCGTTGGGTTACACACAGTCCTATCAAATGCGAATAATTTTTAAATGGATGAGACCCTAACTAGTACTACCTCAACTTGTCAAAGAGTACTTTTAAGTTATAGAAAATCTGCAAAACTGGGGCCTCTCTATCGAATGCAGTTTAGTTTCAAACTGAGGACACATCCTTTTTTAGGGGAAGGGTCTTACTGTTCAGCAGGAGATACAGTCAGGAGATACAATTATCGATAGATAGATAGATAGATAGAAAAAGAAATTATAGATACATTATAGATACATTATAGATTATAGATTATTTCAGCAACGTTAAAAATTATCTTAGAAATTAAAGCAATTTCCTGTCAGGTTTGAAACTGAAGGATAATTTTATAGGGGTGCAGCCAACAAGTAAATACGGTCCTGCATGTTACATTAACAGGCTGACTTCTAACAGGCCATAAACAAAAAAAAATAATCCATTCCTGGTCGCATATGAAATTAACCTAAAAAGAGAATTAACTTTAAAAATTGAACAGAGAAAATAATAAAATTATGCCGATAGAATCTATCCAAAGTTACTTTTTATTCCTTTCAACATTCAAATGCATATTTAGGGTTTGTTTCGAATCTACGAATTATAAAGGGCCGATAGTTAATTTGCTTTTATGGTTTTCAATCGCCTATACGGCCTGTTTTTTGCCAAGTCGGCAGAGGGGTATGATCCCCCCCCCCTCAACGAGTGTCCTTAATATGACCCTAAACAATCCGATTGTGAGGTTCCCGCAACGCAGGCGCTTTGGGGAGTACGGAGTATCCCATTATTGCCATCGCTCCTAGGTCTACTCTGGCCCGGAGTGGTAGCAACTGATAAGACTTCTATCTATGGGTTAAATAGAACTAAACGGTGGTTGGCATTTACTGTTTTTATACATTTAAATGATGCTGAACTGAATTGTTTATAATAGAACTGTTGATGTAACATGGGGGTCGGATTTTTTAGTTGGCCGTGATAGGGGTTATTTTTTAATCATTGAGATTATAACGGATATATCTGTGAAATGTTAATTTAGAATTGTTCACTCTTTCCTAAATAGAAGAATCAATGTCATCATGGACCGTTGTTACAACGGAAATCCAACGGCTTCACGGATCGTCTACAATGAATTTGAAACCAGGAAACGGATTCAAACGAAATCTTAAATTGTTTATTTTCAGTGCATAGAGAACTTGATTGACCTACTAACGAACGGAAACACGTGGTCTGTCAATAGATATTAAAAGATTTAAAACTTTTACCTACATATTCATGAATAGGTCAATACACATATTTCTCAATTGATTCGTATAAGCCCATCTCATATTATTGTCCTTATTAATTTTGTTTATAGCAACCTTTGATTCGTCATCGAAATCTAGACTTAGATCTCCCTCTTATCTCAGTCTATTCCACACTCTCTCTCTCTCTCCCTCTCTCTTACGCATACATTCACATACATACACACTGTGTGTGTATGTCTTCCAGTTCGCTTCGATATCAGTCAGTTCGTATTTGCTGTTTCCGTTAATCGAAATCAATTTCAGCCTATATCTTAGTATCGATCAGTAGATACATCTGTTCTTCTGTCCTGTAGCATTCAGCATCCTGTTACTATTTCTCAAATCACACACACACACACACACACACACACACACACACACACATCAGGGAGATTAGTAAGTTTGTAGTACTACGTTAAAAAATAACGTCGGAATGATTATGCGTATTACGTAAGGTATGATATAGAGTAATCATATCTATCTATCTATCTATCTATCTATCTCAGTTTCTACATTTCTACATATCTTCCCTCTCCTATTATTTATATCCGTTCATATCTATATATATATATATGTGTGTGTGTGTGTGTGTGTGTGTGTGTGTGTGTGTGTGTGTGTGTGTGTATGCGTATATATATATATATATATATATATATATATATATATATATATGTATTATTCGGTCAAGTTAAACTGGAGTTGGGAGTAATTCCATCAGGACAAGAAAACTATTCAAAAGTGAACATTTAAATTTTCCTGGTAAAGAGCTCAGTGTAACAGACATTACAGTGCAATAATTTCATTAAGAAAAAAACTAGTAATTCCATCAGGACAAGCGTAATGAAATAAATATATATATATATATATATATATATATATCATTCAGTTCATATCTATCAATCTATCTATCAATCTATCTATCTATCTATATATATATATATATATACGGAAAGTGAGAGATGAAAAAAAAAACGCTAAGATAAATAGGAATATATATTTCTTTGTAATTATTTATTTCTAATTATTCTATTTTTCATTTTCTTTTATTGTTCAGTCTTTCAATATGTGCATGTGTGCGTAAATGGCAGGGTGCATTTGTGCATTTATATATAAGGCTTGTTCACTAAGTCAACAGCTGTGTATCTCGTTATTAGCTGATTTCTGATTTGAAATATCTTATTGTATAATATTATGTCTATAAGATTTATGAGATTAAAGTGTATCAACAAGATAGGAGTTAATATTTAAAAATGAATATTTGTTGGTATATATATATATATATATATATATATATATATATATATATGCGTGCGCGCATATAAAGTTTCAAAAAGTTCTTACCCTTATCTAGAATGAAGAACATGGCTGAATATTTTTGTTGTAACAATACATTACCACTTCTTGTAAAACTTGTCCAATCTGAATTACATTTATAAAAAGTGGTTGTGTGTCGCCACAAAAAAAATGTTCTGTTATGGCTTTTCATATATATGTGAATCACCCAAATATATATGAGAGCCGCTCGTGGTGTAATGGTTACAGTCGTAGGAAAGGAGTCCGGCAATCCGTGTTCAAATCCTGGATTAGGCTGTACGCATTTCTCATAGCGTTAATACCCTTAAGAAAAGTATGCGTCTGTCTATTCTCTGTCGGCTATGGTTAAATAACGAAGACTGGGCTCTGTAACCTTGGTGAGACAATCAGCCTAAGAGAAGAAAAACCGGATTCAAACCTGTTAAATTCCGCTTTAAAAATTGGCCTTGTGTCACATCTTACTGATAGATGTAAACACATTTTATGTCATACAGATCTCTCTTACCGGTAGTGTAATCGATGTATAATAATTTTTGCATTCATTTAAATGAAAAAAGTACAATAAAAAGATTAACTTTTTATCAGTTTTTCTCTCTTTTCGTCAACATAGAAATCGTTTTTTTTTGTTAAATTGTTTACAGTAAAATGAAATCAGCACTTCGCTAAAATACAAAATGACAAAAAAAATAAATAAATAAATTACGCGAATTCTTTTTTACAAGATTTCTTTAGTTTTTTTTTGTTATAGATTTTAAAACTTTAATAATTGAGACTATTCCCAGTCGCACGGATATTCCTTTTCTTTTAAGGATTATTAGGAATTTTATGAGTGGTGAAGATTTTTCAGAAATGCACCGAGTGACTTTCTCATTAACTTCCGGTGACAAAACTGTCAATTAACATGCGCAATTAACTATTCCGGTAATTAGAAAAAAAATGATATTTAAAAGAAAAAAATAACATTATGAAACTGTCAATTAATTATGATTTTGTTTTTGTTTTGTTTTGTTCTTTCAAAGATATTATATATGGTGTGGAGTTTAAGAATAAAAAATATTTACGACGCGTTTTTTATGATCAATCAAAATTCCTATGATCAATTTTGATTTGTCCCGCTAATATAATACCAAACGTGTCACTAGTAAGAACGGCTAACGATATGTGTTATATTAGCAACTCCAATCCATGAAGTTCTTCTGTTTAACAGGAAGCCCTTCCATCAATTTTATTTTGTCTTCTCTTCTCTTTAAAAGGAAATGACTACGATACTTTTCACCGATACGGGCTTATCTATTCTTATTTCTCTAAATTAGTACAACTTTTTGATTCATTGAAAATCATTTAGACCAAATGACAACTAAATTCAGAGATGATACTGAGAAGGCGCTCGTGGAAATCATCGTACGAAGACAGACAAGTTCAAATCTTCGTTGGTTGGTTGGTTTTATGGAATATCAACCTTTGTAGGTTATTTAAAGCCAAATCCATTTTTATGTTTATGTTCAAATCAGTTCTATTTCAAACAATTCAGTTTGGCATGAGTACACTGTTTAATTGTCAAAAAGGTTTCTATTTCAAACTATTCAGTTTATTCTAGCAGGTATATATAACAATTCAGTTTAGTGTAAGTACAGTTTCAATGTAAAAAAACAAAAAACAGTGCCATTTCAAACAATTCAGTTTAGTATAAGCACGCAGTTTAATTGAGAAAAAATCATTTCTATTTCAAGCTATTCAGTTTAATCAAACAATTCAGTTTAGCATAAGTATGCAGTTAGTTCTATTTAACCCATAGATAGGGCCCTCATCAGGTGCTACCACTCCGGGCCAGAGTGGACCTGGGAGCGATGGCAATGAAGGGGTACTCCGCATTCCCCAAAGCTCCATCATTGCTGGAACCTCACGATCAGATTGTTTAGTGTCATATCCAGGACACTCGTTGGGGGAGTCTTACCCCTCTGCAGAGATACAGTTGGTGTATTCTACAGCCCCATCCGATTGGGCAATCAAATCTTGGATGAGGCTGTTTGCATTTCACATAACACAAATACACTGAGAAAAGTTATGCATCAAATCATTTTCACTCTTGGTAAATAATAGGGCAGAATGGCCTCTTTAACCTTGGTATCTCTCTGTTCATATATATATATATATATATATATATATCGGTCAAGTAGAATTTAAACTCTGAATTTAAACCAGTTAAACTCCGTTTAAAAATTGACCTTGAATCAGATCCTTCACATTGTGAAAGGGTTGGGTAACTACTTACTGAAGAGGGTACTGGTGGCTGAATGAGGTTAGTGACGTTGAATCTCGACAAAAAAAAACGCTATATTATAAAAAAGAAAAAAAGGAAAGAAACAATTTTAAATTTTAAAAATAAATGTTTTAGTTGTACTTTTTCACTTAGATAATTGATGGCTCCATTGATTTTGGCAGCATGTCAACCTGTCTAGGGTTATTTTATGCCAAGAGGTTTGGGAATCGTGTTCATTTTCTAATTTAAATATTCATTTTTTGTATAGTAGCTTTAAGACGTTGTTTTTGATTAATTTTTTGCATCCAGTTATATGATATTAAGTATTCCTATCTATTAAAAATAATGCGCACGCATTTATATAGTTTCAAGTATTCCTATCTAATTCTAATAATTAAAGCACAATATGGTTTCAAGTATCTAATAACAACAATCCTTTCTAAACAATTGTAGATTCAAGTAATTATTCTTGATATAAAGAATTTATAGTTGTATTAATTATTCCTATCGAGTGGGAATAATTTCAAATAGTTCTGTTTGAATGATTATATGGGTATCTAACATGTGCTCCTAATCAGGAGGTGCCCGTGGTGTAATGGTTATCGTCGTAGGAAATGGACACGACGACACGAGTTCAAATCCTGGACGAGACTGATTGCATTTCACATAACACTAATATACCCTTGGGAAAGGTATGAATCCAATTATTCTCCCTCCAGCTATGGGTAAATAGTAGGACAGATTGAGTTTCTTCATCTTTGGTGCGGCTACTAGTCAAGGAGTAGGAAAACTCTGAATTCAAAACCTGTTAAACTCCGCTTAAAAATTGACCTGGGGTCATATCCTGACCGAGCGGAGGGGTTGGTAAATATGAACATTTACTACTAATCTGGACCTGGTCGTAATGGCAATGAAGAAGTACTCCAAATTCCGAAGAACTCCCGTAGTGTAACCTCACCACTAGATGCAGCTAAGTCTGATACGAAAGGCGCTCATTCTGTTTTTTGTTGGGGGGGGGTATTCTTTTGCAAGAGATACAGACAGTGTTTTCTTAACAGCTTCTTCTGGGTAGGTTTTCAATCATCATCATCATCATCATCATCATCATCATCATTTTGTCGTGTCATCAGCACGGACATCCCTGACCCTTTCTCGCCACCTCTCCCTATCGTTCATCGCTTCCGGCAGGTCCTCAGTACTACACCCCGTGTCCTCACAGAGCTGCTGCATGTAGGTTCGAGCTGGTCGCCCTGTTTTTGCTCGGCCATGCGAAGGGGTCCATAGGAGTACATCACTTATGAGCTCGTCCCTACTTCTTCAGCAATGTCCAGCATAATATTTATAAATTGACTCTAATTATCATATTGGTTCTTATACAATTGCATTCTATAGACTTGATATGTTTTTGAAAGTCTTTATACTGAGATAATCGTACGTTTTCTAATTTTCTTTTCGCAGAATTTGTTAGGGTCATATCTCAAAAGAAATAAAGTGTTCGTCAGAATCGGACCCATTTTTTAATATATTTTTCCGTGTTTTTAAAGGTTGAACAAAGTCACACTTATATATTTGTAAATGAGAAAGTGAATACTTGAAGTAATTTTAAACGAGTTATTTATGTACATTAATAGTATAGTGCGTTCTATCGTTACTTAATGTTCTAAAGTTTTAACCTTGAGCCACACTTGGGCCTATAGTCATGGTGGAATAAGTAACAAGTTAACAAAAAAAAGCTATTCAAATAGAGAATAGAATTGCGATACCGATTTTGACATGGGTGAACTTGTATGAATACTAGAAGGAAATAGATATTCTGATGATTTTTCAAAGTTTTCAGCTATCTTCTGACGTAGTGATGTTTAAACCAGCGCGCCGAATCGTATCCATATGAGAGTGTAGGAATCTATTAACGTAAAATAATTAGGGATTTTAGTTAATTATTTTAGTTTTTAGTGATATATTGTTTTCTTAGCTAAAAACTTTGAGTTCGTAGTTGTAGGTTTTCGATTTCTATAAGGTCAAACCACGTAAACCTTATTTTGCTTATACGTGTCAGCTCATGTCAAAATAAAAACATTGACATTTTGTTTTAGAATCAGCTGTAAGCAATATATATATTAAGATAAACATTTAGATTTATACCAGCTGATATTCAGCAATGACGTGTCGCTAAAAGTTTTCGTGATTTTGTGTGCTTAAGGCATTAGTCAAGAGGAATATTAGAAGACTATATATAAGAAAGAGATTAATAGACACTAGAGAAGTCAGAAGTTGGAGAATATCAGTCGAAGGCTGAGTTGGAGACGACAGACGACAAAGAGATCTGCGATGTGGGAGGTGGGGGTGGATTCAGCCCACGGTGAAGGCGCATGCGCACAGGTGGCGTGCGGAACAGCGGAGAAAGTAACTAAGTGCCTACCCCTTTTTGTCTTGTATAGTATCTATGTGTCCATCAATATCGTCGCCACGCATTCTTTATTTTAGCTATCTAATGGCCTGAAGTAATTCCTTTAAACTATCTCTCTTGCTTCGGTGATTACTATGAAAAAGGTAGTCAAAATAAACATTTGTATATTGAAACTAACAGAGCCATAGCTTGTTGGGTTTAAAGGCTAACGTTACACCTATATTCTCTTTGGGACCGTAGCGTGGTTTGTTTAAAGGCTAACGTTACACCTATATTCTATTAGGAGCCGTAGCGTGTTGTGTTTAAAGGCTAACGTTACACCTATATTCTATTAGGGGCCGTAGTGTTTTGTGTTTAAAGGCTAACGTTACAATTTATTCTATAAGCAGCCGTAGCGTTTTGTGTTTAAATGATAACGTTACACCTATATTCTATTAGGAGCCGTAGTGTTTTGTGTTTAAAGGCTAACGTTACACCTATATTCTATTAGGAGCCGTAGCGTTACAGTAACGCCTAAGATAGACATGCAGTGTGTTAATATGGGCTTTGTGATATACTCCTTATTTTAAAACCTGTAAACGTTTTCGTATAAACGTATTATCTTTTACCGTAATCCTGTATATTTAAAAAGAATTTCCTAATCAGGGTGTTGGAATTTTATTTTCCGTCAGGGTATTAATGCTGTTATTTATTTGATATCCATTCGTTGCATTGGCCTTGTGCCAGACATATATCAAATTATTGCAATCCACTATATGAGCTTGAATGCATATTTATATCTCCGCATATTTGTATGTGTGTATGTTTATATACATATGTCTCTGTATGTATACATTGGTTCTTTGCATGCGTGCACATGTGTGTGTGTGTGTGTGTGTGTGTTGTCTATGACGTCTGTGTGTTTAAATCCTGTATGCCAATGGTAAATCTTCTCAGCAGCAATCAGCTGCAACGGATCGAGTCTGTCTGCAAAATGAATGCTCAATTGGCTCGTACGGGCAAATCACTCAATTCAAATCCCATGTCATCATTGCCGATTATACCAATCAATCTTAAATTTATTTCTTGGCAAACAAACAAAAAAAAATATAAGAAAGAAAAAAGACAACGTCGTTCATGTTAAAATTCGATTAGATTATCGCCATGTTGACGTAACCGGAAGCTGCTGTGAATTAATCCATTTTTACAAGACAAATTAGTTACTATGCTCACTGGTGATAGGCAAAACATTTTGCTTGACTGGGATTAATAGTAACAAGAAGGGAAAGGCGTAGAGAGAGGGAAAGACATGAGGAAGAGAAATAAAGAAGTAGAGCGAAAGAGAGAGACGAAAGAGAGGTATAAGGGATATATATGTGTGTGTGTGTGTGTGTGGAGAGAGAGAGGGGGGGTCGGAGAAAAAAATAAATTTGAAAATTGGAAGATTTTAAAATATTAAAGAACATATATTGATTGATTGATTCTTTCCTTCATTTGAAAATATTATATATATATATATATACATATGGCTCTATGTGTGAGGGGGTAGGTAGATATGGAGATACTCTCTATCTTTATAAATATATATATATATATAAGATAGATAGTATTTATAAAAATAGGTAGTATATATATATATATATATATATATATGAGAGAGAATTTATAAAGATAGTACTTATCTTTGACACACACACACACACACATATACACACACACACAAACACACACACATATATATAATGAACATACCAAGAAAAATTTTAATATTTCAGTCTTTGCGTTAAACAATTTAATTTCTGTTTTTAACAAATATATTCCCGATCGTTTTTAAGATCATTCTATTTTTCAGTATTCTTACTGGGTTCTTGTCAAAATCAGACAAATTTATATATCTTTGAGTTTCACTGAGTGCCCCATATCTCTGTCCTTGTGCTAACCTAAGCTAAGACCGGTGAATCATATATTTCCTTCTTTCTTCAACCTGGGCGACTTGATTGATGCTACGGTTAGCGAGCTATTCTATTGTACTATTTTCAATGCTTTTGATACTCACTGGGTGCCTCATGCCTCTGTTCTACAAAGCTAAGCTGGGTAGATGACATTTTTTGTTTGTTTGTTTTTTTTATCTTGGGCACCTTGATTCGTTCAACAGCAAACCAGTCGGGAAGATGGTAAGATCGTTTCTCACTGGCCTTGTGCGAAGCAAAACTAAGCTTAGCATATGATAGCAATGACTTCCTGATTTTGCTTTTAAAATCCAAGATGAAAGACGAATTGGTTCTTTGGTTTATTAGAATAAATTGTAAGAAAAGGAGAAAAGGTGAAATAAAATTTGGTCAATCTTTCTGCCCAACCAATCTCTATCGAGATGAAGTTCCTGCAGTCGCCAGTGATCTATATCAGAAAATAAACAAGATCAAAGAGACAGCGCATATGGCATTAATGTAAGTCCCGGTTAGTTGTCTCTAAGACGTTAATGTCTACTTCTGTGAGTAAAGACGACAGCGATCCTGACCGAGATATCTTTCCAGACTGACCATATATCACTAACTGCAAACCCGGTTAGTAGGTTTCAATATGTCAATGGTTATTTTGATCAAACGTGAAGTGGATACAAATGTTCAAAGAAACGGTGAATATGCCATGAACGGATTTACACGGTGTAAACTTGAATCAACGTTGTCTGCCCGTTGCAAAACATTGGAATCTGTCTTTAATTGAACGAGATCAAATTGATCCTAACCATTATTTTTTTTTCATGAAAAAGTTCTTTTTATGAGCAAATATTTTGTTTCCGAACTATTTTTTAAAGTAATATTTTTAGATTGTAGAAACACTGGTTTTCGAAGATACTTGAACCGCAGGGAATTCAACGATAATCCTTTAGACGATAAAAGCATTATTCAATTAGTCATCTTTCAAATGATACTGTGGTGGAAGCTATGTTACCAGCGACTAAAGGTTCTCTTCGTATGTTTGCTGTAGTTGAGTAAAATAACTCACCGTTAACACTATTAGTTAGAGATAACAAATCAGACACTTGTAACAGAGGAAATGTATAAGTGTTTAATATTTCCAACACAATTAATGCAAGAACAATTCACGACGAATTAGCAAGAACATTGTATTACCTGTTCAAACTTAACCGTATGATTACAAAAATAACATAGAATTCTAAAAGAGTTTATAAAGAGGATGTATCGAGAAACATCCACGTGTGGTTGAAATGAGTTTTTTGTATAAGTGTAGAGCTCTTAATAAAGAAGTGTTGCATGATTTTAATAGGGTTATTTCTAGCCTATCTAGTTTCATAAGAGATTTTTTCTGCACAGAATCCTATAAGATACGAATAACTGTTAAATAGATCTATTTGATCCATAGATAGGGGTTTACAGGTAATATCAGTCCGAGTTAGAATAGTGCTGGAGGTAATTGCAATGAAGGGGTTCTCCACGCTCACCAGACCTCCAGAATTGATTTGGATTGGTTTGGTTAGGTTTTATGGCATATCAATCATTGTTGGTTATTTAAAGCCAAATCCGGTTGATACATATATATTAGATATATATGATTTGTAAACATAAGTCAACGAAGTTAAATAGTTCCGATTATTGCTATGTATCACAAACAATTCAATTAAACATCAGTCATTTGTTTATACACAGTTAAATGTAACAATTCGTAGCAATTCAATTTAGCATATGTCATTTGTTTACTCACAGTTTAAATGTCAAACAGTTCTACTTAGCCCATAGATAGTACCCAGGCAGGTGCTACCACTCTAGGCCAAAGTGAACCTGGAGCGATGGGAAGAAAGGAGTAGTCAGCGTTCCCCAAAGCTCCAGCACCACTTGAGCCTCGCCATAAGTGAGTGCTATATCCAGGACACTAGTTGTGCGGTGGGGGGGGTCTTACCCCGCTGCAGAGATACAGTCAGTGCATTCTACAACCCCAACCGACTGGGCTACTCCAGAACTGGAGTCTCACTATCAGATCCAGTTTAGTTGTGTACCTAGGACACCTTATTTTTTGTGGGGGGAGGGGTTCTTAATCACCTCTTGGGTATATACCGTCAGCGTATTCTAACCCCGTCGACAGTGAGATTTAATTCTGTGTATTATCACAGAAAGATACATCAACAACTGGGGAAAAAGCAACTTCAATTGTTCCGATAACAGAATTTGTTTCCGTCTTTTGAAATCATTTCCGACTCTCTCAATTCAATTGTTCATGAAATGTTTGATACTTTTATACAAACGTGCTGGTGACGCCATTTTGACGCAAACCTTTCGCTATGAGATTAAAATGAAGTATGTATGGTCGTCGCTACCAAAATGGAAGAATTTTGTCGCGACAGAATTGAGTCTTTTTGAACTCATGTGTTTTACTTTAGTCCCCAAGGCTGTTTCATAGAATATTTCGTGACTAAGTCATTGACAACAGTTAATAATAATAATAATAATAATAATAATAATAATAATAATAATAATAATAAATTCTCCATGCCCTACTTTTAAGATATTGAATGAAAATAAATTTATTTGAAAACAGTTTTCGAATGTAGGAACTTTCGAAATTTTTCACTTTTTTTTTAACGAAGGAAGTAAACTTCACTGAAAGAATAAATAATTTTTAATAAAAAAGAATTTTTTTAAGTTATAAAACGAATTTAACCAAATAAAAATTGTTAAAAACTAAAAATAAAAAAGTCCTCAAAATGGAGTTTTGCTATTCGTCAGAGGCAAAAACAGAAAAGTGATGTTTTATTTGAAATATCTTTGTATCAAGCTAACTCATTTATAGGAAAAATAAAAAAAAATATTATTTGATTATTTCGGGGCGCCTTAAATTGAATATTCTTTGCATCTCATTTTTTTTCTTCTCAAAATACAAATTATATTATTTCTTTCGTCACACATTGACAATTCTTTATGATTTACCCGGGTGATAATTACGTTCCATCAGTTAAAAAAAAAAAGAAAAAACCGAGATTAATGTTAAATAACGAATACATCAACACATTCCATATAGCAGGAAATTACAACGGAAGATATAAACTACATCCATTTTAAAATTTCCTTCTAATAACTCGACTCCTTCTGTGTTCTTGATATTATAAACTCGGCGTTTCGACCGACCAATCTTTTGTTATATTTTGACCCTCGCCCCGGCCCAAAAAGGCTATTCCAAGGTGATACACCGGAAGGAAGTGACACATTCCAATGGCCAGTAATCGAAAGAGATCGCGTGGGCGGATTAAGGCTTATGATATGGGACAAGGTGAAGGTCCCATTGTGCCACTACAGTAATGCACCGGAAGAGAGTAACCTCTGAACTGCATGACAGTTATTTCCGCTTGATGACGATTAAACATTCGATTTCAAAGATCCAGTGGGCGATCGTGAGGGCGTTGAATTATTATATAATTGAGTTGAGTTGGGTGCCAAAGCAGTTGCCAGTAGAATTCCAGACAGCCAGAGACCAGATGTGGTAGGGAAGGCCACACCCGACCGAGGGGGCTCTTGGAACCCCCCGATGGAGTAGACCCCAACATCAGGAAAACAAGAAAGACACAACGTGACGGTCATAACAGTGGGGTCAAAATATGAAGTTTATGTTCGGTCTCCAGCTCCCTCTCACATGCAAACCTTGAGTAACCCTTTTCAAACCTTACAAATAAAGTGAGAGGTAAATATGTTGTTAAAGAAGTCCTTCCTGCGTCCTTTATTCGTGCTTCTGTCGTTTATCATGCGTCTGTTATCATTGCGTCGGTATGTATCCAGTATATATATGTATGCAACATAGATTAATTTGGTGCATGTGCCAGCAGAGTTCTTCAAGGATTCAAAACGAACCTGGTTACCGTAAACAACAGTTTTTAAGCATCACAACACGACATCAACGAAAAGGACAAAGAAAAATGCTGGAATTGAAAGAAGTAAACAGAAAAAACAAGAACAAACAAGCAACTATAAGAGGAACGGACCGGTGCGGAAAGAACAGAAAGAAAAGAAGAAAACAAGAAAACAATGCAACGTGCTGGAAGATAAGAAGGAAAAAAGAAAGAAAAAATTCGTAAGTTGATTGCAGCATTCATATAACTTCTATCTCTCTGTCGATTATTCTTGATTATAATAGTGAAAGATTAGTTGTAATGACAAGGGCCTTTCTAGAAGCATAATATTGGAAATAATATTTTTTTTTAAATGTGTGGTCCCTAGATAAAAATTGAAATTACTGCTATGTGTAATATTGTATCGAAGTGAGGGAGGAAAAAAGAAGAGAGAGAAAAAAAGATGACTAAGGGACAGTTGCTGTCCGTTTTTTGATAGACAACTTATCGTAAACAATAAATTTTATGAATGGGGATTTTTTTTTATCGCAAATAGGTCTTTGTGAGTAAAAAAAAATCGTTGTAGCTTTTCATTGGTCCAGACAAGTGGTGATTGAAAATTAGAATTTCAGTCCAAGATTTGGAATCCCGCATATCTGTAGTTAGGATCTTTTGGGCAAGTTTTTATGTTTGGAACTTGTGGATTGGAAATGAGAATTTTAATCCGAGAGATGGAATTCTGGGAGCATCAATGGGTTGTCCAAAAATTTCGCACATTGGTGGTTTGAATAATGCGCATATAATTTTTCAATATTTATGAAGTTGGGAGAATCGATATTTTCGGCGCTGGTAGAATCAGGCCGGTTGTTTTGCTATGGAAATTGTTGATATCAATTATTGAAGACATAGGTATTGTCTTGAAAACGGTCTTGCCGTGGAGGCAGAGTAACTAAGAGACAGATGTTTTTTGTGTCTGACGAGGCAGACAGGTATTTTGTGAGTTCCCCCTGGAGTGAAGCTTTGAGATTGTTATTGGGGAAGATATTTTGAAACAGGGTTTTGGATGTAATTAAGAGATGTGCAAAATTTTGACAGAACCAAGTCTGGCGAAGATTCGCAGATTCGGAAATATTTTGAATTGGGAAATGTTGGCAGAATTTATAAAAGTTTGGGTTGTTTAGAAAAAAAACCGGGATATTTTGTGAAAAGAAAAAAAAAGACGAAGAATGCTCGTAAGCTATTGAGAAAGTCTTATTATAAATCAGGCTTAATTTATGGTACTATAGACTGAAATTGAATAAGCTGGGAAGCGAACCTATAGTTATCGTGTTAAGGTAAAGACAGAGAGGTAGATATAAGGTTGAAAAAAAAAGGGACATTGAATGAGCAATTTATTATGAAAAAAAAAAAGAAAAAAGAAAAAAGAAATGAAAACCAAAACAAAAACAAAAAGCTGCAGGACAATGAAAATGGAGAAAAAAAAAAAAAAAAAAAAAAGAAAGAGAAACTTGAACATTGTTGAACACAGCATATGGAAAAAAAAGAAAGAAAGAAAGAACAGACATTTTTAGTAAAATAGACAGTACATCACTACATAGATTGAAAAAAAGAAGAAAAGAAAACTGAACATTTTTGAGCTGTGATTGTAATATTGTTTTGACTTGTTGTAAAGTGAAACTTTTTGAGTTTGTTTGAGTTTAAAGGCGACATTAGAAATTTTTTTTTCCTGTTCATATTATGAAATTTGACGAAAACCATTATCAGAGGATTTTATTCTAGGTTTAATGATATTTGAATTTATATTGATTCTAAAAATTTTTTTTTTTTAGAATTTGGGGTTTTCGTGGAATAGGAAATATTTTGGGGGGGTTTCTGTTTTTGAGGAAATCGTGGGCTGACGTGAGAGTAGGACAGACATTCATTCAAGGGGATTTACAGATTGTTGTTGAAAGCAATTCTATCGAAGAATTCGCCGACCCATGAAGCTGTTGAGGGCCTATTTGGCTTCTATTTTTTGGGTTTGGAGTTCCGAGGATAGAATAAAAGAAAAAAGGCGTGGCCTACTCCAAAATTTTGTGGATAATGTCTGAGTCTTTCAGTCCCGATGGTGTTTTGGATTCGTGTGTGATTTGGCAAAGTGAAACGAATCTGGGAAAGGCGAGGTGCCTATATATTGGTAGCCACGAGGGTTCCTGATTAAATTGAAAAGAAACCCGGCGCGGGTTTGATCAGGTAAAACATGTTTCCTCAGGGGCTTGCAAACCAATGTGCATGGAAACAGAAACTTAATGAAAAAAAATGGGTAACACATTGCTAATTAGTATTTTGCGTGGACTATTTTAGGTGGTTTACAGCATGCGTGCCAGATTGTGATACATTCGGATGTATTGTGATACTTTGTTTTGGGCCATGATTTTTGTGGATTTTTGTGGAATGCTTTGAGCCTTGAAGATATTGTGTTATAGTTTATGAAATTCTCCGGTTACTCCAGGTAGGAACCTGTTGAGCAAAGAACTGGAGTGTGGTCATGAGGAATCCAGGCGAAATGTATTGCTGGAATGACCAGGGTCACTAAGTTTGTGACCAGGATATGGACCAGAGTATGATCCTTTTAGGGTTTTGAAATTTCTTCAAGGAATTATGGAGGGCCCGTTGTGTTGAGAAGATAAAAAAATGCATCCGTATTGTACCTTGATGCACGCATGTCAAGATTGCCAACCACGCAAATATAGTAAGACAAATTTAGATAATAATTAGCCGGGCAAGTGTTACATAGAGAGAAGGTCGCCCTCTAAGTAAGATTTTATTTGCTGTGTTTCAAGTTTGTTTGTTTTTTGTGCTTTCAGCCATTATTGTCCTTTGTAAATTATTTTGTAAAATATGTGTGAGGTTGATGGAGACGAACGTGAAAAAAATTCCACATGTGGAATTTTGAAAAATAATTAACGGATGAATGTTATATTTTGACCTTGGACCCGGCCCAAAAATGCTATTCCAAGGTGATACACCGGAAGGAAGTGACACATTCCAATGGCCAGTAATCGAAAGAGATCGCGTGGGCGGATTAAGGCTTATGATATGGGACAAGGTGAAGGTCCCATTGTGCCACTACAGTGATGCACCGGAAGAGAGTAACCTCTGAACTGCATGACAGTTATTTCCGCTTGATGACGATCAAACATTCGATTTCAAAGATCCAGTGGGCGTTGAATTATTATATAATTGAGTTGAGTTGGGTGCCAAAGCAGTTGCCAGTAGAATTCCAGACAGCCAGAGACCAGATGTGGTAGGGAAGGCCACACCCGACCGAGGGGGCCCTCGGAACCCCCCGAAGGAGTAGACCCCAACATCAGGAGAACAAGAAAGACACAACGTGACGGTCATAACAGTGGGGTCAAAATATGAAGTTTATGTTCGGTCTCCAGCTCCCTCTCACATGCAAACCTTGAACAACCCTTTCGAACCCTTGCAATATAGTGAGAGGTAAATATATTTGTAAAGAAGCCTTCCTGCGTCTTCCTTCCTGCGTCTTTATCGTGGTGTCGCTGTGAATTATTCTACATATATATGTGCATCTATATAGATGTGAATCTACATATGTGACTATATGACACTTTAAGCCTACCTTAGGCGCTCGTAATGTAACGGTTATCTTCATTGGAAATGGAATCAGTGGCCAGAGTTCAAATCCTGGACGATATGGTTTTCACTGTTAGTTTTAAAAAGTTAATCGAGCTGGTTTAAGGGATATTTTATCAAACCAGAATGTTCAGACTATTAAATCTTTAAAAGAAACTGTGTATCATCTGTTATTTGTTAATTTACTGCTAATTAAAAATGTCCAATCATCATCATCATCATGTCGTGCCGCCAGCATGGATATCCCTGACCCTCTCTCGCCACTTCTCCCTATCGTTCATCGCCTCTGGCAGGTCTTCAGGGCTACATCCCATATCCTCATATCGCTGTTGCATGTATGTTCGAGCTGGTCGTCCTGCTTTTGCCCGGCCATATGTGGTGGTCCATAGGAGTACATCACTTATGAGCTCGTCCCTGCTTCTCCAGCAGTGTCGTGCATGTCTGGTTCGTCTAACTTGGATAGTTTTCGTGATGAGAGGCAGGTGGCCGTATAGTTGGTGCCTTGTGGGGTGTTACCGCCAGGACTTATTCAATATTGCTCGCAGCATTCTTATGTAATTGCCGTCTAGCTTTTTCTCCTCCGTTTAGTTAGCGTCCAAGTAGTGCATCCATACAGCAGTATCAATACGATCGCTGCCTGGAAGAAACTGCGAAAAACGTCCAATAAGTATACTAATTCCATATTTTTGCCATGGATAGAAGATAGATAGATACTAGAGTCGGTCACAAGTCCTAAGCAGGACCAAGAGAGAAGAGTAATTGTTAAACATTTTTGTTGCAACAAAACACAACCACTTCTTATAAGACTAGAAAAACTGTGCAGGAATGGGTAAAACCGAGTGCTAGTGCCACAATATACAACACAATTTGTACAAACAAACGTAGACGAAAGAAAATTGACAAAAACAAGAATGTTAAAAAACAAACAATTTTTTTTACTTAATCACAACGGGACAAATAACAAAAATACAAAGGTAGTAATATTCATCATTTTTGCTATGAATAGAGGTGTGTGTGTGTGTTTGTGTGTGTGAAAACAAGAATATTTTTAGTCAGGAATAAGACGGAGAAAGACAGCGGTCAACTTGTACTTACTTACATGTGTATGTGTGTGGGTATGTGTGAGTTCTGGTATGTGTAAATCACTTAATCTATTGGTCATTCAATCCCACTGTTGGCGTGTTAGTGTATTTGAGTGCGTTTGACTTTTACTTCCACGTGTGTCGTCAAACTAAAAAAAATTGGGTTCTTATACTGTTTGAGTGGATTGAAATGATATATTTTAAGTTTGCGCGGGTAGATTTTATTGCGGGTCAACTAAAGTTTAAATGTGCGGAGGTATGAGTAAACACAACTCGTGATCTAATCTAACCAATGAGAATCGCAGAAATTACTTATTTACCGAGGCGCCGATTTTTTTGGTTCTATGAAAAATCTTTCGGCAAGTTAGTGTTTGATTCGTTTTTTTATAGAATATTCTAATCCATGTGTTTGCTGATTGGTTTTAAAATATTCTAAGTAAGTGAGGTTTGGATCCTTTTTTTCTAGAATATTCTGATTTACGTTTTCTTAGCTAATTTAACTAAAGATAAAAAAAAAGTGTGGATCCTATAAAACTGATTAAGATTTTTGTCTTATTTTCTTTGTAGGTGATACCTATGCAAAAGTGAGATGTGTACGACAAATCTAAAATTTTGTTTAGGCTTAGAACTTATTGAACGAACCTCATAGATAACTATCTGGCTTGCTTGCCAGCTAGATAGATAGATATCTTAATCAGCCAGTTTTAGGGACGTTTTTAAAATCACTGTTTAGAAATTACACTATAGTATCTCTGCCTCAGATATTGATCACTGTACGATAAAAACAATGTAAGTTGTATGTAATTTTTTTCATATTAAATTAAAAAGTAAAGTTGGTGGCTGTAGTCGAGGGCGATCCGAAGGCTCCCTTTTCAATAGTTACTACACCGAGGTGCAGGGGATTGTGCTACTCCTTTCCATGGATTGATTCACTTTACCCTTGATACGTACCTTATAATGGTGAGTGTTAAGCAAAGAGGTATCAAGTACCATTTTTTAAAACTTTGGTATGACTCGACCAGGGATTTGACCCAGGTCTCCCAGACCATTGGCGAACATTCTACCCACTAGGCTAATGAACCGGTCATCATATCAATTACCATATATATATATATATATATATATATATATTTATCAATTTCGGTTTCTTTGTGAAATGACATAACCTATATATAACGTAATCGTCAATGACGTTCTTCAAAGGACCCCTTCATATGGACAACCCAGTGTTGGATCACCAAGAAGAATATACCAACAATTGCTCTGTATGGGCACAGGATGTAGACTAGAAGAACTACCGGGAGCGATGAATGATAGGGACGATTGACGAGAGAGAGTCAGGGAAACCCGAGCCAGCCGTGGGACTTGTTGATATATGTATTACCACCCAATAATCCCCAAAATTTACTGTCTTCCTAAAACCCACCCACCTGACATTTCCCTAAGACCTATTATTTTTGGCATAGGATCTGCCCCCCATAATATCGCAAAACTTCTAGCCAAATTATTATCCCATCTATTACACATCATCAGTGACAGACACATAAAAAATTCCGGATCACTACTCAATCAACAAACTGACATTGATATGAACAACAAATATTTAGCTCGTTTTGATATCAAATCTTTATTTATCAACATACCTGTTGGTAAATGCATTGACCTTCTACATAATAACCTTAAAAATCTAATTTCACATTTCCTCTACCTATCTCTAAATTGATTAAAATGTGTACCTTACGCCCTTCACACTGCTACTTCCAATACAACAACATATCTTATTAACAAAAAGTTAGTTTACCAATGGGATCTCCGCTTAGTGAAGTTATTGCATGCTGTCACGTGGTGTCCCCCTGGGCGAGGAGAAATAAGATTACTACTAATTCCTCCGTATTCGAATCAACAGTAGAAAGCTGTCAAAGAATGACCGTTAAGAGAGGTAATGCGGGTCAATCCCAAAGTAACAAATCCAGGTCAGAATAGAAAAACAGATGTTTGTACTTGGTGACCTGATGGATAAAGAATGGGATACGGGGTGACATATAGTAGCCCTAACGAATCGCCTGACCAGGGAGAAGAAGAGAGAAGCCAAATGATTGGCTGAAACCAGAGGGCGGAAGTGGGAGCTCCTTCCGGTCAGGTGAAGCGCGTGCCAAGACTCCGGGAAAAGAAAGACGGAAATATCTTGGACAAGAAGGAAAAGAAACTCTACTTTCAAGCCAGACTCCAAAAATAAAATAAATGCCGTCAACCCGAGAATAAAGAAAAAAAAGGAGAAAGAAAAATGCTCTCGAAAGGAAAGTCGTCTAAAGATAAGTAGACTTTAAAACTGTTTCTCCCTATACCCAAGTATATATCCCCTCTCTCTCTCAAGTTGAAGAAAGACTAAAGACGAAAGAAAAGAGAAGAAGAAAGACATTTGTGTTCATGTACTATTCATTTATAATATAGCCGACACGTTAAAGATGTGTATCTACGAGTAGTAAAAGATTGATGTATTTTAATGTTCCCACGTGCTCGAGTCGTTCTTTGTATCGTCTGCTACCAATTTGTTATTTTATGTTTCTTTTTCAGCTTCTATTCGCCTTATGTTATGCTCGCTTAAAATTGTCCTATAAATTCCTTTAAAATTCTTATACGGGAAATCGGAGTTGTCGACTACTATAATTAATATTATTACTTCTAAACCTAGAGGTCCATATCTTCCATTGTTCTAGGGGAGGAAGAACTAGTGGCCTTGGTGGGTGTGTGTGTTGTGTGAAATTTGGAAACCCCTTGCCAACGGCGGTCAGTCTAGCCATAAATTAGTCCCCCACATAATATGCCAGTTCCTAGATGCCCAAGAAAGGACTCTGAACAAGGACTTATTCTACCAGGGATCAAGTTCCAGTCTGCCCCGTCTTCACACGTGCGAAAAGTAGAGTCCCGTTTTGGGATTCTTGTAAATTTGCCGTCACAATGCATATATCTAGAATTCTTAGAATCTGGCCCCTTTAAATGTATTATACCCAATACTGCACATTACTTCAGATATATTGACGACATACTACTTATCTATCCACAAGATCTTTATTTACATAGCATCACTGACAGACTGAACAATGTCGAACCTTCCATAAAGTTCACATATGAACTTGAATACAACAGCACCCTACCTTTTCTGGACATTTAATAGGAATATTAACAAACAAGAATTCAAGCTTTACCGTAAACCCACCCGTAAAAACGACCACATACATTTTTATTCACACCACAACAACAACAACACCAAAAGAGGTACCATAGGTTTTTATCTCAGGGCTCTACATGCGTATTTGTTCCTCGAAATATTTAAATGATGAATTTAACCACATAAAAAACTTCTTTCTTAACCTTCTATACTCCAAATCTTTTATACACTTTGCTAAATTTAAAGCCCTCAAAATCTAAAATTAGAATCAACCCCGAATTAATGCCCGCTCACAATCTTATAAAACTAATTCCTCCATAGATTCATAACTTTGCCAAACAATTCTTCTTCTCATAGCATAATAAACAACTTAAATAAAATCAATTTCAAAACAACCTCTTTACCCTCTAAAACGATCCGCGAATTAGTACACTCTAACCCTCAACGCAAAATATTTTCAGACGTCGGTGTTTATTGTATCCCTTGTAAGAATTGTAAATTAAAATATATTGGTGAAACATCTCGGAACCTTTACGTTCGCTTGAAAGAACTCAAAAGAGACATAAGAATTGGTAACATTGTGGGGGTTGTATGTAATTTGGTTATTTCAGTAGATGTGCGTCCGTAATTTACGGGTATTGCTCTCTAAATTATTTCCACCACAAATACAACATAAAACTTTAAAATCGCGTGAAAGAAATGGAATAGAACACAACGAACATTAAACAACAAACAATTTAATAGGCATATAACAGAATATGAAAACAAACAAAATACATGATGTGTAAATGGCCTTTTGGAAAATAAAGTTTGACAAGAAGAAAATAAATTTGTTTAAAGATGTGTGTATGTTCATGTTAACGGAGTCTGTAAATAAGTCGTTCTTGCTTACATTAAGTTCATAGCGGGTTTTATGATTGTGGCGACAGCGTGTCGTGTTGATGAAAGAAAGTTTGTCGGCTTTTTCTTTTGAATGTGATTCTCGGCCATCTGAAGAGAGGTCATGAACTTGAGGAAGGTTGAGGAAGGAAAGGAATTTGCCGGACATAGTATCGGCTACTGCTTTACTGGCTTAGTGGCTTTTCTTCGTCTGTGTGTAAGCTTGTGTGTTAGTCTGTGTGTTTTATATCCTACAGGTGGATCAAAGAATCGTCCTAAAATTTTGGCGCGTAGACATTTATTGACCAATCAGATTTGTATTTTACTATTTTATTTGCGAGCCTAAATATTTCTTGTTAGTTGACTTCCGATCCTATTTTTCTAGAATTTTCTATTCTATGTTTTTAGCTGATTGGTTGAAAAATATAAAAATGTAATTTAAATGCTAATACGGTTTTGATCCTAAATTTCTAGAATGTTCTTAAGTATGTTTTTATTGCTTATTTTAAGACTAGATAAAATGTGTATCCCATAACTTAAACAATGTACTATTTTGACACATTTCTCAATCTAATCACAGCTTCAATTTCAATTCTGCAAAGATGCTCATTTAAATTCATAATAAAAGACTAAGACGAATTTTCGACGCCTATTTCACTCTGTAATGCCCTAAATACTCGTCCTGGCTTTGATAATATTTCTCCTTACTTGAGCAGTTCCATTTTAAATAGCTACAATATATTCCATCTTTAGTTAATATTTTCCACATATGTCATAATTTTTATGCTTTCTATTTTTATTTTTATTTTTCTTTCTTTTTCTTCCTTTTGACTCGGAATCTTTCTCGATAAACAAAGGTAACATAAATTCTACACAATATTTCTAATAAGTCAAATGACGAAATTAAAAACATCAAACGCTCATTCACTAATTAAACGGCCGACTATTTCTTGTTATACAAATTTTCCCCAGGTTTTGCATTTTTAAACATACATCGTTGATTTAACATCACTAATATCATCCCTCACATTGTTGTATAGTATACTGTGTCGTTATGAACAACGAGGAACACGTATGTATATAAAAATATAAGATTATTTTTATTTTCGGCGATGATACTTGTGTGGAGTAGAAAAGCAATCGCAGAGAATTCGCGCACACGGAGGAGCTGTCGGGAGACGGAAGAGCCAGTGAACAACTACATACACATATGCATGCAGAAGACAACGACACAATAAAGACGAGTGACACAGTTCTCTAGAGAAATATACTTCACTTTATTTAAAAGGGTTGTGTGTGAGAGGGAGTTGGAGACCAAACAGAACTGCAACATAATGACCCCCCCCACTCTATTGGCCATAAATGCGTTTCTTTCCGGTTCTCCTGGGCTGCTCAACCGGGGGGCTGGGGGCCCAGCCTCTCTCGGTGCTGGTTTTCTCTGTCGCAGCTTTACTCCAACTGGTCTGATTCCCAACTAACTGACTTCCTGTCTTTACCCGGGTTATATAATAATTTGTCGTCCACTCTTCTTCCTGCGAGCGTCACAATTTCGCACTCATTCAACCCGTCCATGGTCAAGGTTATAATATCCTGATATTCCTCGACCGGATGCACCTGTTATTTACACAGGTGCATTTCCTATTTTGACAGCTTGGCCGGGTCGGAGGTCAATATGCAACAACAGTCCTGGTGATGGTTCATTAGAACCGAAACGCTACAGTGTCGACTTTGCTTCTTAATAAATCTCTCCTTCTACTTGGATTACTTTGTTATCAATTTTTCTTTATATATATATATGTATGTATATGCAATAATAAAAAATCCTGTATTTTTCTCTCTTTATTCCAAGTATCATATTTTTACAATCCTTGGATGTTACCTGTGATAACAATGGCCAAATTATATTAACAAAGTTATGTAATGTTACATAGGTATCATAATTATGATATTTATTTTACTTAGAGCTTTTGAAATTTAACTTCTCTCTCTCTCTCTCTCTCTCTCTCTCTCTCTCTCTCTCTCAAGTTAAGCATACCTGAATTTCAGAAAACTTATATCTTAACTGTTATTTCTTTTAGTTTGTATTTCTTTTTAGACATCAAGTCTTATTTATTTCATATTATTTTTGTATAGATAATCTTCTAGAGGAATTTTTGGAGAAAGTTATTTTCTGTTTCTATTCGCTGCTCATCAGTTGGTTTCTTTATAAGTTTTTTTTCAAATTTTTCAATAAATTTCTTGGCTTTTATTATCATAACTATTTTCCATTCAGTTTCATGATCATATTTTAATATTTATAATATGCTTGGTTATTGTTATGTAATGTTCTAAGTGGTGAAGTTGGCAACCTTAGTCGAGAATGACCCGAAAGCTCCCTTTTCAATAGCTATTACACCGAGGTGTAGGGGAGGACGCAACTCCATTCTCTGGATTGCTCCACTTTAACCTTGATCCTTACCTTATAGTGTTAAGCAAGGTGGAATCAAGTACCATTTTTTTAGTCTTTGGTATGACTCGACCTGGGATTGAACCCCGGTTTCCTGGATCATTAGCAAACATTCTATTCATTAGGCCAATGGCCGGTTCAATGTAATGTTATATACGAGGATCATTAAATAAGTTTCTAGACTTTTTTGTATGGGCACTTTTATTGATAGTACACACATGAAACTCTAGTCCCCTTCCAATTAATCTCCTCCGGCTGCAATGCACTTGTTGTACCGTTCCAACAACTTCTGGAAGGCTCCATCGAAGTTGTCTTGTGTGATTGTGTCAATGACCTTCGTCACCGCCTCTTTCATATCCTCAATTGTCTCATAACGACAGCCTCTGATCTTAACATACCGAATTTTCAAGAGTCTACGACAATTTTAAATACATGTATAAAAAAAAGTCTGGAAACTTATTGGATACACCACGTAGATATCATAATTCTAATATTTTGAAATGTTATGGTATTTCTATAAAATAATGTAATAAATCATAATTTCTAACATAAAAATATCAAAGTAAATTTAAGGCAATTTTTTTTTCATAGTTGCAATAGATATCGATGACAAAACTTAACAAATATAACATATGAAATGTTAAACTGTTTACATTTAAATTTTACTAACTTCTAAAATTAAGAAGTAATTGTATGATCAAAATACGTTGGTGACTAACTGAAATCTGTTCTTTTATGATTAAAGCCAAAATTGAAGCTTTATATTTAATTCATGGCCATACATTTTTAAATTTTTATAAAAGTTGTGACGCGAAATTGACTATAATCCCAAAACGGGACTTTATTTTCGCACGTGTGAAGACGGGGCAGGTTGGCACTTGATCCCCTACAGAAATAAGTCCTGTTCAGAGTTTTTCTCTCAGGCATGTAAGAACTGGCATATTACGTGAGGGAATAATTTAGAGCCAGACTGACCGCCGCTGGCAAAGGGGTCCAAAATTTCACACTATCACACACCCACCAGGCCGCTAAACTTCTTTCCCTTAGATAATAGAAGAATACGGGCCTATAGGTCTTAGTCGTAATAATATTAATATTGTAGTAGTCGGCAACTCCGGTTTCCCGTGTGATACTTTAGGAATTATCTGGACAATTCTAAGCAAGATAACATAAGGCGAATAGAAGCTGGAAAGAAAGCATGAAGTAACAACATAGACCACATGGTAAAATGAAAATACATAAATTCCTTTACTACATATATATACACGTTCAGAGTGTCAAAAACATATAATTGGACAGTCCACGAATATAAATGTCTTTTCTGACTTTTGTCCTTCTTCAAATTGAGAGAGAGAGAGTGGTAAACAAAATTTGGGTGTAAAGGAAAAATGTCCCCAAAGTTACTTATCTTTTTCTCGACGGGGTTCCACTGGAGAAATTTCTTCTTTCACGGGCTACTAGACTTTGTTCTGTTTTTAGTACTGGCTTGAGGGACTCCGGTCTCTCATGTCTCAGTTAATCTTTTTGTCTTCAGCCCGGAGTAAAATGGCTATGGTCCGTCTGCCACGAGCCTTGCTCAAAAAATGACTTTTTTACTATTTACTTCTGCTGAGGGGAAGGGAACCCCACTTCCGTTTGGGGTCCCCGCCAATCATTTGGCTTCTCTCTCTTTCCCCTTCCGATGTCCGGCGACCTGAGGTCACTAAGTATGAACATCTGGTCTATCTCCTCTGTGACCCACATTCTCTCTTAACGGTCACTTTTTGACTGCTAGATAGCTAATAGCAACACGGGAGGATAGTATCAGTTTTACCTCTCCGTCTCCGTGAGCCATCACGTGACAAAGTGAATAATTTTTAAAAATAGAAAAGTTATTCCAGTATAATCAACTGATGATCAAGCATTCTCAATTTATCATTTCAATTATACATCTTAGATGCATCAGGGAGGTCTTCAGTGATGCAACTGTCTTCATTACCGATTTCGGGTTATTTCTGCATCATATCAGCTCCGACAGTAACCCTGGCTTGACTCTGAAAGAGCCAAGCCACCTCCGTGATCGCGACGTGCTACGCTCGTGCCTCTACCAAAGCAAAGAGAAAAAAAAACTAATAAGGCCGGACTTCGGCCGTTCTTATAGACATCTGTCCTTTAGTAAACAGCCAATGAAAACAGGGCATTCCACACTCCTCTGCTATATATAATACCATCTTTACCTCATCCGGTTTCGCGAGGCTACTTCCGGAAACTTATCATGACTGATGTCAGAATTGGGAACCCATTGACAAGCGAAGGAAGTCCATGTGACGTAGTAGCAAACGTGCTAGACTGTGACATCGTCTTGAGTTCGAACTCCAGTCGTGCCATTGAATTCATTTTTGTATAAATACCCTTAGGAAAGGCATGAACCTTTTCGAGAATGACCTATGCAGGTGCACTCAATTAATATGTACACATCCATGTGACGGCTGAAATGGTCTCCGATAATAAAATCATGGGGGAGTCGAAAGTGAGACTCTCTCTCTCTCTCTCTCTCTCTCTCTCTAACACACCAGGTGAATAAATGAATTTTTTTCGCTCTTCAGGGCTTTTATTTGAAGTCTGCATTCGAAAGATAAGACACGCGAAATAAAATAAAAAAGAAGAGATTATTTTTCTACAAAAAAGGCGTTGAGTTTCTTCCTTAACCAAACCGAAGCGAATCGTCAACCAATAAAAATCCAACATGGTTTTAAGTAGTAGTAGTAGTAGTAGTACTACTACTATTCTACAAGGATGGTTTTGACTTAAAATAACCCATCAATGTTTATATACCATTAAACAAAGAAACTGAACCTAACTATAGACAAGCTAAGGTGCCAGCTTGTGCACGATTTATTTAAGTAGATGAGAATAATGTCATGCAAGCAAGTATGATGTGATTACCTGGAATTGGCCTCTGTGTCATCGGGTGCAGTGCGTAGGTAAGTGCAATTGTCATTGAAAAACAGCTGGAGAGAGTAGTAAAAAATGTCGTCTGTGAGGAAGCTGAGTCATGAGTATCACATGATAGAAACTAGAGAGAAGACATGAAAATAGTCAGAGCCTAAACAGCCCGTTGTTCGGGGTTCGAATTCTACTTAAAAATCCACCTTTCAGGCAAATCATTTGTAAAACTTCATTTGTACTCATATTAAACAATAGACTGACTGAATATTTTATTTATTTTAAACGATCTCAGATTTTAACAGCATGCATAGAATCGACTCACAAGGTTATATTTAATGCGTTTTTTGTTTTGTTCTTTCTTTGGGGTTGTTGGGGTTTGTTTTTTGGGGGGAATAGAAATGCCATTCACATGAAAATAAAAAGTGTTTAGATATGAAAGATGAAAATTTGAGTTTTTCAACATAAGCATTTTAAATTTCAAATGATTTGAACGAGAATTGGTCCAGCTATTTGATTAAGAAGTGAAACTGAATTTTTTGAAACACTCTGTACATCTCAAATGATATTAAATTTTCGCCAACGCCCTGTATATCAAATTTTAAAATATTTATTTTTAGATTTCATTCACTTCAAGAATTAAGAAGCCTTTGTACAATGTAATAATGAACATTTTTCTGGAGTTATCAAGTGCTCAAAAGTATTTTTATAGCTAACTAAAATATTTTTATTACAATTAAAACTTAAATTAAAACTTCAAAGAACATATTCAAATTACTGCAATACGTTTTAAATAGTTTTATTCAATAAAGACAGTGATCAGATTTTTTTACTTAATAACAAGAAGAAACCCATCCCACACTTTATCGATTCCACTATCTATTATCGATCTTCACCTTTTTATACAGAAAAACTGAAAATAGTCTTTTTACCTGCGTTTAGTATGAGAAATATTAAAGGTGTCTCTGCTTGATAAACTGTCTCTTACATATTAAAAAAAATGAAGTGACATATTTATTTAAGTTTATAGCCAATGTCATAAACAATAAATCTAGCAGAAAACAAGATTAGCAAGCAATTTTTGCAACCCATTGTTCATGAGTTTAATCCACTTTAGTCTTTAGCCCAGTCGGCTGGGGCTGTAGAACACGCCGACTGCATCTCTGCTAAAGAGTATCGCCACCAACGCGTATCCTGAATATGACATTAGGCCACCTGATACCGAGGTTCCAGCCTTGGAGATTTGGTGAATGTGGAGTAGCCCTTCATTACCATTGCTCCTAGGTCCACTCAGACTCGGAGTGGTAGCACCTGATAGGGTCTTATCTATGGGTCAAATAGAACAAACGATATGCAAACAAATAGCTGACGTTAAATTGGGTCTGTTATATAGCTATTCTTGAAACGATTTAACTGTGAGCGAACAAAGGATTAATACTAAATAAAATTATTTGTATTTAATAGCAATACTTGAAATCATTTAATTGTGTTAAAAAAAAGAGCTCAGGCTCATTTAAAATGTGATCTGCAAAATGTGTTCACAAATCATATATATATATATATATATATATATATGTATAAACAGGATTTGGTATTAAATAACTTACAATGGTTGATATGCCATAAAACCAAACCAAATACTATATATTTGATATATATGTATAAAGAGGATTTGGCATTAAATAACCTACAATAGTTGATATGCCATAAAACCAAACCAAACTTTAGGTGTTTCACTACTTTCTCAAACTGTCAGTAAGTGACCGTTGAATCAAGACTTGTGCCAAAATTTGTTTCAACAAAGAATTATATTCTATTAAATTCAACAACCCCAATTTCAGGCAGATGGTTTTCAATTTGAATGATTGTTTGATTGATTTTAACGGCATGCCAACACGTTTGGGGTGATTTTATGCTAACAGGTTAGAGAATTGAGTACATTGTACGTTTATATTTACGTCTTTTGTAAAGTTTTTTTTTAAATAGTCATATTCTACGTATTCAAACATAAATAATTTACACTCCCTTGTATTGTTTCATGTATCCCAACCTAATAACAAAAAAAGTTGCTCTCAGTTGTATGATCTTAAGTATTCTAATCAAATACAAATAATTTACACTCCCTTCTATTGTTTCATGTATCCCAACCTAATAACAAAAATAGTTGCTCTCAGTTGTATGGTCTTAAGTATTCTAATCAAATACAAATAATTTACACTCCCTTCTATTGTTTCATGTATCCCAACCTAATAACAAAAATAGATGCTCTCAGTTGTATGGTCTTAAGTATTCTAATCAAATACAAATAATTTAGACTCCCTTCTATTGTTTCATGTATCCCTACCTAATAACAAAAAAAGTTGCTCTCAGTTGTATGGTCTTAAGTATTCTAATCAAATACAAATAATTTACACTCCCTTCTATTGTTTCATGTATCCCAACCTAATAACAAAAATAGATGCTCTCAGTTGTATGGTCTTAAGTATTCTAATCAAATACAAATAATTTACACTCAGCTAAATTATTTCAAGTATTCCAATCTAATTTAAATAATTTGCTCTGTTGTATTGTTTCAAGTATTCCTATCTAATGCAAATAATTTGCACTCAGTAGTATTGATTCAAGTATTCCAATCTAATAAAAAAATTACCCACAGTTTTATAGCTTCAAATATTCCTATGTAATACAAATAATTTGCACACAGTTTTATGGTTTCAAGTATTCCTATCTAATACAAAAAATTGGCACACAATTTTATGGTTTCAAGTATTCCCATCAAATACAAAAAATTGGTACACAATTTTATGGTTTCAAGTATTCCTGTCTAATACAAAAAATGCACACAGTTCTATGGTTTCAAGTATTCCTGTCTAATACAAGTAATTTGCACACGGTTTTATGGTTTCAAGTATTCCTATCTAATACAAGTAAGTTTCACTCAGTTGCATTTTTCTTTCTCTGAAGAATACAAATAACTTACCCTCAGTTAAGTATTCCAACCAAATACAAATAATTTCTCTCAGTTGTATGGTCTCACGTATTCTTATCAAATACAAATAATTTGCACTAAGTTGTAAAGTTTCAAATGCTCCAATCTATGTTATTCAAATAATCGGCAAATAGATTATTTGATTGGTAGATGGGGCCCTTACAGATACTACTACGCCGTGTCAGAAAGGAACTAGAAGTAATGACAATGAAATGGTACTCCAGGCAACCCAGAACCTCAGAACTGGAACCTCACCACCAGATGCAGTTTAGTGTGCTACCCAAGATACCCAATTTTCTAGAGGAGGTCATCGTTCGGCAGGGAATATACTCAGCATATTCTAAACCCTACTGACAGACCGGAAAATCTACTGACAGCTTTTTTACGTTATAAACTAATGTTACCAGTCACAACCTATTGTTCGTAAGTTTGATCCACTTTAAGTATCACACAATTGGGATAAATATCTCAAGCACTCTGTAGGTCTGCTCTGAATCAATTTTTGTGCCAAGCTTTGTTTCAGCCAAGAAATATGTTTTGTTAAAGTCAATTACAACAGAATGGTTTTTGCGTTTATCCGATAAATATATATTCCACAGATTCTTTTAAAAAGTTCTCTGATGAAATACTCATATTTCTCAAATGTTTCGCTTTTCTTTAACTATGTGACGCGCCATTTATCTCTATGGACAAATTTTAGTCATTTGCACAATTCCCGGTGGTTCACCTTTCCCACCCAGTCATGTCTGCTCTTATACTCTATCTGAAATAGTTTACTGCATTCACTTTACAGTTATTATTTCACTCTTTGCGAGTTTTTCACCCCAGCTTTAACTGGTGGTCTTACAGAAAAGTCTCAGTGACATCAGGTCTCCAGGACTCTTCTCAGTATTCTAGCCGATCTTATCAATGCTGTTGTCTGGATTTTTATAATTCTTCCTCTATTCTCTAATTTCTTTAATTATTTTCCAGACTTTTGGGGACCATTCCAACGGCTCAAACAAATATTGGTATGACCGCCACTTTAAAGTTCAACAAGATTTTCAGCTCTGTGTTAATTCGTCAAAGAATAATTGTTTCTGTGGTAATTTTGTGATATCGTTCTTCAAAAAACAAACCCTTGTGCCAAACTTGGTTTCGTAAAATGAATATCTTTAACTTATATCATCTTCAATTCCTAAGAAGTATTTTCTTTCTCAAAGAAGTACCTTCAACTGGAGAGTGATTTCCTTCCTCATTGGATGCTTCATAATTGCTTGCCTTGTGCCAAACTTGATTTTTTTTTCAATTAAATTCTTCCCAGCAGACCGGGTGATTTTTTTTCGCGTATCGATCTATGGCACACGCGCATTCATCAATGTTATCAGTGAAAATATTTTTTTTTCTGACGAGCGATTTCACAATTTTACTGAGACTTTTTTTTTATATACTTGACAACATCAGAGAAATATTCTTTGAAATACCTCTCTTTGTTAGTCTCTTGATCGCATGAATGATCTGGTCACAATGAATCGCCACAGCAGCTATTATCTAATATTTGCACAGTTTTTAAATTCAAATCTCTCTCTCTCTCTCTCTCTCTCTCTCTCTCTCTCTCTCTCTCTCTCTCTCTCTCTCTAATAGATTGATTATAACGGCATTTCAATCTGTTTGTGGTTATTTTATACCTAAAGCTTAGAAAATCGCGTTTATTTTATATATATATATATATATATATATATATAGGCCATACAACAACCACGCTTTCTCGTCGCCTTACCTACCACCTTTTCGACGTAAGTGCAATAAAACAGCAAATAATGACAAAGCATAATAAAGACACTGACAAACTCAAATACCCTGACATAAGAAAAATTCTAATTACCAATAAAAAATTATATATGAAAAAAAAAACAATAAAAACCGCTTACAAATTCTCGAAGCAATAACTATAAAAAAATAAAAAAATAAGACCGTTATAAATAAAACAGCATTCACCAAAAGTATAAACATATAAAATGTATTCAACTACTAACCAGCGATCCTAACAGAATGAACCAACCCCATCAATAAATTATTATAAACAAACCCACTCCGAATAATATAAACCTCATAATTTTCCAAACAACAAACAACTTAGCACTACCCCCGAAGATGACCAGCAAAATGGTCGAAAGAGCTTAGGCTAATATAGGATTTTTTCTCCACCATCTCGACCGAGAAATACAAAGAATAGTAAGAAGACTTGAACGCAGATAAGTATCCATGCTATTAAATATATATATAAAAAGTATAAAATTAACTTAAATCGCGAGTCGGAATTCTCCAACTAAAGTTTCACCTTAACGGATCATCAGGGAGTTTCATACCGACCCTCGGTATGAGACTCCCTGATGATCCGTTTAGGTGAAACTTTAGTAGGAGAATTCCGACTCGCGATTTAAGTTAATTTTATAATTGGCTCCACTCGTGTTGAGCACTCTTGTAATTGTAGCATTGCAGCGTTGACGGTGGGTTTTAGTTTTCTTTTGACCAACTGACTGCATATCTCTTGATTTTTTTTTCAACTGGTGTGACGGGGTTGGCCTTTTCTTTCTTTTTGTCCTATGATATTTTTTCTTTTTCCCCCGGGCGGTGATTAGAGATATTTTTATCTCTTGTTCCTGGCGGGTTTTTTTTCTTTTTTTCTGGTAACCGTGAATGCTGGTAGATAGTAGATTAGTAAATAAAAAAAAGTATATATATATATATATGTATATATCTGTGTGTGTCTGTGTGTGTAATAATTAACAGTTATATGGTTTTAAGTATTCCTATCTAATACTAATAATTATATGGTTTCAAGTATTTATTTCTATTTAATAATAGTCATTTGTTAGCAGGCAGTTATATGGTTTCGCGGTGTCCTCATGGTATAATGGTTAAAGCGATGGTCTGCGGAATCGTAGTAAGCGAGTTCGTACTCCAGTCGCGCTAATATGTTGACTTTAAGGCAAATACCGTTGGGAAAGGAATGAACCCCCATATCCTCCCAGCTATGGGTTAAATAGTGCCACAACTGTTCATCAAGGAGAATGGCTTTGGCATTAAATAACCTACAAAGGTTGATATGCCATTAAACAAAGAAACCAAACCTTATATGGTTTCATAAAACTAACATTAATCCTTAATAAACAATTATAGTTTCAAGTAGCTATTCTTAATACAAACAGTTTAGTTATATGGTATCAAGTATTTCTATCTAATACAAATAATTTTCAGATAGATCTATTTGACCCATACATAGGTCTCTAACAAGCACTGCCACTCCGAGTCAGAGTGAACTTGTAAGTAATTACATTGAAGGAGTATCCCAGATTTCTTAGATTTGAACTGTGGCCTCACCAACTGTTCTGTGTCATACCCAGGAGACTCCTTTTTGGAGCGGTCTTACTCGTCTGCAGGTGATTCTGCCAGTATTCTAAACTCCACTGATCGAGCAGTCTCTCTCTCTCTCTCTCTCTCTCTCTCTCTCTCTCTCTCTCTCTGCAGGCTTGTGTGTGGGTGTGTGGGTGTTCGGTCTTTGCTTTCCAAACTTTTGAACACACTCTCGTTGCTGTAATGGTAGGTCAACATGTTCGTCAGTTTTCACGGAGATAAAAACGCGGGAAATTGCTATGTTAAGTCCAATTAATTTAAAAAGATTTTTTTTTTTAATATTGTGATGTGTTCTTTTATGAAAAATTCCAAATCTGATTTTCCGATTGCCCGAAACGAAAAAAGACTTTTGGGATTATCTCTCAAAATTAATCTTTCCTCGCGCATTTTATCTCATCTATATATCTACAAATAATCTATTAATATTTAGCTCGTCCATGGGATTTAGAAGTGCAGATTAAGATTAGGAGTTAAAATGGCGAAGATTAAAAGTTGTTGCCACCACTGCTGCTGCTGCTGCTGCCAATCAAATAAAAAAAAAAGAATTGTGAAAGAATTTTGATTTGTAGCTCTAGATATATCACGTATCTGTCTGTTTGTCGCTTAGCTATGAGTAAACTCAGTTCTTTAGCACTGGTTAGACAACCGGTCGAGGAGAAGGAAATTCCTAAATTTAAAACCAACTGTACTCCGCTTAAAAAAGCTGACCTTATCTTACATCCTGGCCTTTGCGGGAATGTTGAGTAAATACACACACACATTCGTATATATATATACAGAGACAGAGAGAGGAGGGAGAGACATATGACCATGCGCAAACACATACACACACTTATGTATACAGCACATACACACATATACAGAGTTTCACACACATACACACCTGGATATCAGCTTAATCGCGAATTTCAACATAGGTTTTACGATTATAAAATCAGAATGTATTTGAGGGTACCGAATAATAAAATATGGCATTTGGGGGCAGAGACAAAAGCCTGGATATGAAGTACAATGGTATTTTTGAATTCATATATGAATCAGATCTACGTCTTTTTCCATGGCCAGCTATACGTTGACTATTCACACGTAAGCAATGAAAAAGAACACTACTTATTTACAAACGATGAAAGAACAAAAACTGTTGGCTGAAGAGTGGCTCTAAGAAACTTATTAGAATCTTTATTTATGTTTAAACTTTTTTGTTGTGTATTTATTTCATGTTCATATTTCTGTAGCCATTAGATCTGGCTAATATATATATATATATATATATATATATTGAAATGATAGATTGTGGTGAATCTGATAATATAATAGAAATATGTGGTGGCTGGATAAATCAAACACTTAAAATTGGGTTAGAAGTCGCGATATTTCGTTCTTTTATTTCATTTTATTTTGTTTTATTTTATTTTAAAAGCCTGAAAAAGTTCTTGAAATGAAATAAAACAACGAAATATAACTCCTTCTAAACCAATTTTAAGTGTTTGATTTATCCAACCTCCACATATTTCTATTATATATATATATATATATATATATATATCAGAATCATTTCATTAAAACATTTTGTCTTTTATCTTTTCCTGAGCAGCACCGGATATATCTGCTGTGTATATATATATGAATATATATATATATATATATATATATATATATATATAAGAACATTCAAGCACTCTGATTTCATTACAAACGTTTTCTTTTTCGATTTATTATTATTATTGTTACTATACATGATTGTGCGTGTGTATCCAACGCTTTTATATATATATATATATATATATATATATGGCATATCACTATCTTACCACTATATATATATATATGTATGGGAGTAGAAGGCCTCCAGTCTAATGACAAAACCGAGATGAAGTCAAGTTTTCTAGAAGATAACTCCAAAATAAACACTGGGTAAAGAAGTTCCAGGATCAAAGCTCTGCTGACTTGCTGGTATCTTTTGATATGGAGAACACAAGAGAATGTACTTTGAAATAATACCCGCAATTTACGTAATCACCAGTTATCTTGCTATGCTTGTCGCTGAGCTGTTTCAAAGCAGACTGAGAGGGGAGTATATATGTCGTGCATGCCTATGTCACTATAATCCAATGACCTAGAGTTATCTTACTACCTTATCATCTTACGCATCTTGCACATTTTTCCAAAATTGAATTACGTATCTATCAAGATGCTTGATTTGTAATTTAAGTGGTAAAAATGGCTAGCATTGGTCAAGATGAAGCAGTCATTACATATATATATATATATATATATATATATATATAATGACTCTTGGGTCAGGCACGATTTGGGGGCCAAATCATCACTGGCACTAACCCAGAGTGCCCAAATAATATCTTACGATACCACCATGCTTTGTTAGCTTATATCCCACCATGGGAATGCCAGGTCAAAATGCAAATAATATATATATATATATATATATATATATATATATATATATTGTCATCCTCAGACAGACTGTTTCATTGTATGAACAGTATGGCTAGATATGCAACAGTATGTATCAACTGTATGGCTAGGCCTGCAAGATGCTTCAAGCCGAGATCGAAACCAAGCTGACTTTAAAGCAGTTTGTTATATGTTTAAATAACGAATGCTCAAAATCGTTGATAATAGATATATATTTAAACTAGAATAGTATAGACACAGAGTCAAAGCACTTGGTGACAGTCAGTTTCTTGCATGTACGATCATCGGACCACGAACCTATAGTTGAGAAACTGACAGTCACTGAATACCTAGATTCTGTGTCTGTACTATCTTAGTTTAGATACATATGCACTATCACCGATATTGAGCACTGTTTATTTATATACAATGATATCAATTATTTTAACCACTCTGTACTTTACAAAATGAAATTTCTAAGAAAAATAAAAAGAAAGTTAGAGACAGAGAAAGAGACTTGAATAAAGAGTGAGTGAGAGAGAGAGAGAGAGAGAAAGAGAGAGAGAGATGCAGCGAGCGAAGCAATTGCGAGGTTTTTCATTATCACGCTGACAAATTTCTATTATAGACATAAACCTTGCTAATAACGTTTTCGGTTTTTATCACTGGTAACACTTACACGGTATCCACACAACATGACGTGTTTTCCAGCGGTTGAGTTGTCTTATGAAAAGTGGATAATAACTCTCTAGGAAACATACAAAATATCTTTTGAGTGTAGAGCAGAGTATGTACATAATGGATTTCGAATTGATTTCAGTTTTCAATGAGTTCTGAGGTCACGTTAGGATGTCTTACAAAGTTTAAGCTTCGGTTTTAGTTTCTTTGTTTAATGGCATATCCACTTTCATGGGTTAATGAAAAGACCTTCCTTGTATAAGGGTAGCAGTGGTATTATTTAAGCCATAGCTGGTGGGGGTGGTATGGGTTTTCCAAGGATACTAGTTCGAAAGTGAACATAATAGCACGACTGGAGTTCGAACTCACAAACTACGATATTGCAGTCCCGCACTTTTACCTCTACGCCCCGGAGAATTCTTCCTTATACAACTTACATCATCCTGACTATATCATAATTATTTATAATATTATTAATACGAGCAAACACTGAAAAATTAGCGAACTTATTTGTAATTATTTCAATCAAATATCGATTACCTTTCAGTATATTTATGGCTTGAGCAAGCAGCAAGAGGCATTGCCCTCTATGTGAATGCAGGAAAAAAACAGAGTTGAAGTGTTTTAAACAAAATGGAGCCATCTCTACATTAAATGCCTTGCCTCTGAAATTAATAGGCCAGTTCATATACCTAGGCAGCAATATCTCATCTATTGAAAGGGATGTCTACATACGTTTAGGGAAAGAGTAGACTGCTATTGTTATGCTGTTGATCATAAGAAAATCTGATCTCTCTTATATAATAAAACAGAATTTCCTCCAAGCTGTGAACGTGTTGGTACCACGGCATAGTTCTACCACCGAATTTCTGAGAGAAAAAGCTAAACGAGAACAACACAAGAATGCAACGTGCTGCTTTGAACAAATCCTGGAAGCAGCACTTCACAGAACAGCAGCTGTACGGCTACCGACCTTCCATCTCACAAACTATACTGGGCCCTACTGGAGAAGTAAAGACGAACACATAAGCGTCGCTCTCTCATGGACTCCTACACATGGACATACCAGATCTGTCCGACTAGTAAAGACTTACAGACATCAACTCTATACTGACAGCGGAAGCAGTCAAGAGGATTTATGCTTAACGGTAGGGACAGTTGACGCGAGAGAGTCAGAGGACTCTGTGCTATCAGTACGACTTGATGATGATGATGATACTGGATGTTACCATCAACTTTCGGAAGAAAAAATGTACACACATAGAATATCAATCATGAATCAGTACAGTACAATTTTCAATAAAAGTTTTTTTAATCCAAACATATCAGAATTTATCTATTTCCAGTAGAGCTTTATCCAATCAAAACGGATATTATTAAGTATTATTAATTACCTTATGGGGCGTAAGAAGGTGTGTTTGGTTATTTGTTTTGTTTCGCAAGTTGTGTTGTGGTCGTTGTTGTAGATCGTCGGTTGTTGATTTTAGATTTAAAAATTTAACTCCTTTTTTGTTCTTCTTACCCGATTAACTTATCGGCTTCTTTAACTGTGAAGGGCTGAAAGAGAATTTAAGAACAGAAGGAAAGAGACAAAGATACCTTTTTATTCTAGCTTTATTTTTGGGTTTAATGAATATTCTGTGGCGAAAAAAGTTTTCTTGAAATCAGTAAAAATATTCACGTCTCTTAATCAAGGTGTTAAAATACGTGGTGCCTTCAATAAGTTTCCAGACTTTTTTGTACAGGCATTTAGAATTGTTGTAGACTCTTGAAAATTTATTATGCTATTGCTATACATCATAAGGGATGACTGACCAATTTTTATGGTTTCAGGTTCAAATGAACAGCTACAGCAGGAATTGAAACACACCCTACTAAAACCTGATTGTCACAGCTGGTAAATTTCAAAAATGCAATCTGGACGTAAGGACACTTTAGAAGAACGATATGCTATAAGATTCTGCTTTAAACTTGGAAAAAATGCCACAGAAACTTATGAAATGCTTCAGACTACTTTTGGAGCATCTTGCAAGAATCGAGCATCAGTTTTTGAGTGGCATAAGAGATTCAAAGAAGGCAGGGAGTCTGCGAGGGATGATGAGAGGTGTGGGAGAAAGGAAGTCAATACACCACAGTTGATTGGCCAAAAGGTTACGGTTAGGGTTAGGGTTACTATGTTGAGGATTTAAGGGAGTTCAGAAAGAGATTCCGTGGGAAGAGGCCAGCACTCTTCAAACCAGCTCAGTGGCATTTCCACCAGTACAATGCACCAGTCCACAACTCCATCCTTGTCACAGACTATTTGACCAAGATGGGCATCAAGACAGTTCCTCAACCTCCCGATAGTCGAGACCTTGCTCCCCGTGACTTTTTGCTATTCCCTAAGCTCATAGGCTGTCGTTATGAGACAATTGAGGAGATGAAAGAGGCTGTGACGAAGGTCATTGACACGCTCACACAAGAGGAATGACTTCCATGGGGCCTTCCAGAAGTTGTTGGAACGATACAACAAGTGCATTGCAGCTGGAGGAGATTACTTCGAAGGGGGACTAGAGTTTCATGTGTGTACTATCAATAAAAGTGCCCATAGGAAAAAAGTCTGGAAACTTATTTAATGATCCTCGTATATTCGAGTCATTTTCGTTGGATGATGAGTTTAAAGTTAATGGTATGTCCAGCGGTATTTACAATAAGAGGTGGCTGACTAGCTAAGTATCAAGCCTTGAGACACGAATCAGCGCATCCTCTTACTGCGAGCAACTGAGAGAAAAGGGTTCTTTTAGTTCCAGCGGCACCGGTGACAACGGATTCCTCTGGTGCAGGAAGTCTATCTTTCAGGCATGCGTGAATTCCGCTTCCCATTCGAGGCTTTATTTTATTTTATTTTTTATTCTATTTTATTTTTATTAATCCCCGTAACCTAACTCTTCAGCGATTAAATCAAATATGTTGGAATCCCAAAATGAATATACCCTTTATACATGTTTATGCAATCTTATTTTTGCGTTCTGAGATGTTTCATTTTATTTTTAGTTGCAGAATTTCAATACTCTAAAGTTTGGTAATAATTTATACCTAACAATATCCGTTTTGATTCCACTTGAAAGAGTTAAAATTCTGAGATATATGGTTTCGAAGAAAATTAAGATTTTAAGAAAAGAATTGGTTAACAAGTATTTAATTGTGCGATCAAATATAAGATAGGAGAATAATGAAATAAAAAGTAATGACTTGGTGTATGTTTGCGTACTTCTAAAATCTTAAAGATTTACACTTATTTCCATGTTCGGTGTTTACGAATATAAATCCATTTTCAGTTTGTTGATATTTTTCATTTGATTTTAAATTCTTCCCATGAACCTGGTGGCTGAAGTAGTTACGTATTTCTTACTGTCATTACCAGCAGGAGTTTGATCTCAACTTAAAAAAAATTGAATTAGAGAAGACAAAATGATTTCGAAAACTGATTTTCAAGGCAAGCAAACAAGTCCTCCCCCACTCATAACACCAACGCAATACTATCTTCCCTCTCAGCATTTCTCGATTTGATATTGTGTCAAGTTAGGTTAACTTAAATATCTTTTAAAAAGATGAAATGTTGGGACGACTTGATCTTCATGTGGATCTAATGCAGACCAAACAAAGTATGTCAAGCGTTGATATACACAAAAATAACACACACACACACACACACACAGATACATACTTATATAATCATCGTGTTGTCATAGTAACGCTTGCAATGGGACATCGGTTCTATATACCTTCAGTCCACTCTTCTATCACTTGTGAGTTGAACATCAGTGCAATTAGAATAAGAGTTAAATGTTCGTAGATAAAAGAAAATTGAGGGTCGAGCTTTGAAGATGAAACATTGTTCCCCGCGTTTCGAAATTCAAAGAAAAATAGTGGGAGGGGAGAGAAAGGAAAAAAAAGGTTGGGATGTGGATAGGTAGATTTGGTTGGATGATCATACAGGGCTTCATTCAAATGGGAGTGGGAAAGAACGGTCGGGTGGGTCGGGGGGGATTCGGTCATCATCAACCGTGAACTTAGATTCTATATGAAAAAAAGATGAAGAAAGAAATGGACAAACACTTTATGTGAAGATTTGGAAATAAAAATAAAAATTTTGATAAGACGACTCGGAAAAAAATACCTGAAATAGATTTCGAGATATTCTTTCATTCTCAGTCTTTTAATATATATATATATATGTATATATATATATTATGAGAGTGTTGGTCGTCAGTAAATCATTATGTGGTTATGTGTCGAACCAAGAGCAATATACTATGGATAGTGCTCAATATCTATGATAGAGCTATTATAATAATAATGATAATAAATAAATATATTATATATATATATTTAATCCATGGAAAATCAATTTCAATTTCATTCCATCTTCTTAACTGCCTGATCAATGTTGTTCTAAACTTCAAGAAACCTTATTTTGCAGAACAATATTTTCCATGGATTAAATATATATATAATATATATTCATTTAATATCATTATTATATATATATATATATATATATATATATATTGATGAGAGTATATATAGGTTTGTATTGAGGCATGCTAATCTATTTACAAACTACCAAAAAAGAGAGGGCAAACTATGGACATACACGTACGCAAACAATACTAAAGCTCAGATAGACTACGTCCTTATAAACAAGAAATGGAAGAATAGTGCATTGAATTGCGAGGCATACTCCTCTTTTGAGGGTGTGTCCACCGATCACCGAATAGTCACAGCGAAAATACGGTTAAGCCTACGAAAAAACGACAAACGAACAGCGACCACCAAACACTATGACTGGGCCCTATTAAACAACAAAGATGTAAGAGATAAATACGTATTAGAATTAAGAAACAGATTCGAAACACTACAAGAAAAGACAGAAAAAAGTACACCAAACGACGAATACGAAAATTTCGTCAATGCACACCTCGAGGCAGCAGCAAAATACATTCCAACAAAAATTAAAACTAAATATAGAGTCCCATGGGAAACTTTAGCGGTGAGAGAAAAACGTGCACTAGTGAAAACAGCCTCCAAAAACTATCGAAAAAACCCAACAAACACAAATGCCTTAAAACTAAAAACGGCACAATATCAATTAGCAGGCATATATATAAAGGAACAGACAGAATACATTCAAAATCAGATAGATAAGATTAGAGACTCGGTGGAAGATAGACAATCTAGAATTGCCTGGCAAACAATAAACGAAGTGAGCAGAAGAAAGAACACAGCCAAAGCAAAACTTAAAGCAGCAAACCAACAAGAAAGAATAAAACTGTGGAAACAGCACTTCGAAAACTTACTTGGAAACCCACCAAAAATAACGCATGAACCAATCACCAGAATAATTAGCAAACAATTAGACATTAAACTTGGACCGTTCACACAAGAAGAACTCGACTCGGTTCTCAGAAAAATTAAAAATAGGAAAGCTGCAGGGCTGGACGAAATTCCCCCGGAAGTATGGAAGACCAGACAATTCGACGACATACTGCTCCGACACTGCAACGCAGTATACAATCAAAATCCGATAGATAGATGGACGAAGGGATGCATACTCCCCTTCCCTAAAAAGGGGGACCTCGGATTAGCCAAAAACTACCGAGGCATAACACTTACATCCATAGCTGCCAAAATCTACAATGCCCTACTACGAAACCGAATAGAACCCAAAATCGACAACATACTTAGAAAAAACCAAAATGGCTTCCGAAGAAATAGATCCACGACCTCACAAATATTAACCATCCGCAGAATCCTTGAAGGTGTACGGGCAAAGAACCTACAAGCGACATTAATATTTGTCGACTTTACCAAGGCTTTCGACTCCATTCACAGAGGAAAGATGGAACAAATCCTACTAGCGTACGGCATACCTAAAGAAACCGTAGCGGCAATAACGATTCTCTATAGAAACACTAAAGTAAAAGTACGATCACCAGATGGAGACACAGAATACTTCGACATTGTAGCAGGAGTACTACAAGGGGACACGCTGGCTCCGTATCTCTTTATCATTTGTCTAGACTACGTACTTAGAACATCGATTGACACAATAAAAGAGAATGGCTTCGAACTGACGAAGAAAAGAAGCAGAAGATACCCCGCAACAACAATTACCGACGCCGACTACGCCGATGACATAGCGATACTGGCAAATACACCTGACCAAGCCGAAACACTTCTGCATAGTTTGGAACGAGCAGCAGCAAGCATAGGCCTCCATGTTAATGCACACAAAACGGAATATATGTGCTATAACCAAACGGGGGACATCTCCACTCTAAAAGGAACCTCTCTTAAACTAGTAGACAAATTCACGTACCTAGGAAGCAGCGTCGAATCAACCGAAAAGGACATCGAAACGAGGTTAACGAAAGCATGGACAGCTATCAATAGGCTATCGACTATATGGAAATCAGACCTAACCGATAAAATGAAACGCAGTTTCTTCCAGGCAGCGGTCACATCGATACTGCTATATGGATGCACTACATGGACGCTAACAAAACGGCTGGAGAAGAAGCTGAATGGCAATTACACAAGAATGCTGCGTGCAATCCTGAACAAGTCCTGGCAGCAGCACCCCACAAGACACCAACTGTACGGCCACCTGCCCCCCATCACGAAAACTATTCAAGTTAGGCGAACCAGACATGCAGGACATTGCTGGAGAAGCAGAGATGAACTCATAAGAGATGTACTCTTATGGATCCCCACACATGGCCGCGCAAAAGCAGGACGACCAGCACGAACGTACATTCAGCAGCTATGTGAGGATACAGGTTGTTGTCCTGAAGACCTGCCTAGGACGATGAACGATAGGGAGGAGTGGCGAGAGAGGGTCAGGGATATCCGTGCTGCCAGCACGATATGATGATGATGATGATGATGATATATAGGTAGCAAGTTATTATTCTAGCAAGTTTTGTTAAAGATGATAGAACACTTTTGATTCATTATTTTTAATTTTATTTTTTTCAAGACTCCTTATTATTTTTCTAGTTTCGGGATCTAGATGGTAAGGGAGTTGTCCCATATCTTCTGCCCAAGCGCTTTCGACTATACTTTTGGTCATCATCAGGGGGTAGTGTAGTTTTGAGCATTTACTGTTTAAATAATTGGACAGAAGATATGGAACAATAGCATTACCATCTAAATCCCGACACTAGAAAATAACAAGGAGTCTTGAAAAAATAAAATTAAAATTAAAATTAAAAACAATAAGCAAAAAAGTGTTCCATCGTCTTTGACAAAACTTGCTTGAATATATATATCAAAATGAATAGGTCAGCAAATGAATTTGAATGTGATATTTGATATTTCATATAGCTATGCTCTACACGTGTTACAGACGTTATAGCCTTCTTCAGGTGACTAATAATAGTTTAAACAGTATTTTTCTGGCCTTTGTAGTGAAGACTGTTTTCACTAAGTTGTGATTCTTTGTAATTCCAGGATTTGAGTCTATGTATATCCTGTTAGAGATAATCGTCCGTGAAACCTTTGACCTCTGCAGATGTTTTTTTTTTTTATTGTTTTTTTTTGTTTTTTGTTTTGTTTTGTTTTGTTTTGTTTTTGTTTTTTTGTCAATTTATAAAAATGTACTGTGTGTGTTTCCGTGTGTGTACATTCGTAGTCATTCACGTACACCCATATATATACACTCGTGAACATATATATTTTCAGTATTTTTTTTTCTTCCTTTCTATCTCTTTTTCCCTGAAAGATAGTCTTTCTGTGGGTATATGTTTGCGTTTGGGAGTGCGTGCGTGAAATTTGGTTCTGTTTTAATGTTAAAGAAATTAATTGGTATTAAAATTTCAATAGAAAGGAATTTGAGGAAATAAAATGAAATTTGCAATATAAAGAAATTTTAAATGATAAAATTTACAACATAAAAAGATTTTAGGGGATAAAATGTGCGATGTAAAAAAGGGGAATAAAATAAAATATGAATAGATGTGAGTGACGCTAAAGCCAAGTTTTTAATTGGGTAATGTTTTTAGGGGGCTTTAGTGTGCAATATTAAACGGTAAGTTCAAACAATAAGTTTAAACAGTAAGTTCCGCAGCTTTCTAATTCGCATACTGGTTCGAAAAGATAACACAGACAATAAAGTTTTTAAAAAGGAATTTTATCCAAAAGAAACAAGAAAGAAAGGGAGAGAAAAGATAAAGTGCTGCCAATTTTAGTGCAGTTTACGGGAACTTATCTGAGAGAGTGTCCGAGAAACAAAGTTCTTTGAATTTGAGAATTTTTCTTTGCTTTTTTTTTTTTTTTTTTTTTGGTGGAAATGTTTCAGAGTTCATTTAATTCCGAGTCTTATTTTAAGGTTCTTTTCAAGAGAATTCTCGTTTGAATTTTCTTTCAGTTGTTTAGAATTTCATTAGTCGACTTTCGTTTAATTTTATTTTTATTTCTTGGGAAGCTTCATTCAAGAAGCGAATGATGAAACCAATCCGGTGGCTTAAGTTTTTCGTGTCATCAGTTTGGTCCCCGAATTCGTACGGAGGGTCTGAATAGTAGTTCTCGACAAAAAGAAGTAACTTTTTGGTGCCGTATTGTCTAGGATTCTTTCTCCTTTTTCTACTATGATTCTTTCTCCTTTTTCTACTAGGATTCTTTCTCCTTTTTCTACTATGGCCAAACCAAGAGCCGCCCGAGGTCGGCTTGATTTTTTCTTAGAAATAAATTTTCATAATGTAGGTGTAAATTCATCAATTATTTTTTTCTTTTATTTGGAGTAATGAGTAGTCGTCAGTTTTCTATATTGGCATTATTTTAAAGATTCCATAACTGCATTCGTTTTAAAACATAGAGGTTTCTATTTTCTAGTAATTAAGATAGATAGATATTCACAATTATAGTTCGATGCTGACCGGGTAAAATATCTTGATGGACTTATGAAAGTACTAAGTCCTATGGAGCAATGTTAGCAAGCTTGTCTTATGGGACATAAGGTTGACCCTCACAGGGTGCCGCCAGCTTGTGGATTTGAACAGTGTTGTATCGCAGTTATTGTAACTGTTTGTTTGGTTTGATTTCTTTGTTTAATGGCATATCAACCTTTATGGGTTATTTAATGCTGAAGCCATCCTTGCAAAACAGCTTAAAAGGCGTTTATAGCTTTTCCAAGTTGGAAATTGAACGTAATAACGCGACTGGAGTCTGAACCCGCCTATTGCGATTAATCAGTCTTACACGTTAGGCACTACACCCACTGTAACTGTTTGTGCCAATGTACTGAATACGCTATCCAGCTTTAGAGCATCTTTTTAATTCTCCAAGGACCCGTCTTCAAAGAAAAGTCAATATTTTTTGCATCCAAATCATATTTTCTGGAAATGTCATAAAATCAAATTAAGGAGAGTTTTAATGTCGTGGTTAAATGGCATATCAACTTTCGTGGGTTATTTTACGTCGAAGCCATCCTCAGAGAAGAACAGTAGTCATACTATTTAACCCACACTTATAATAGGGGTTCATGCCTTTCCCAAAGGTATTGGTCCAAAGGATAACGTAATAGAGCGACTTGAGTTCGAAATCGCTCACTTCCAGACCGCAATCTAGCACTTAATCTACATCACGGTGAATCATCATCATCATCATCATGTTGTGCCACAGGCACGGATATCCCTTACCCTCTCTCGCCATTTCTCCCTATCGTTCATCGCCTCTGGTAGGTCTTCAGGGCCACATCCCATATCCTCACATAGCTGCTGAATGTATGTTCGAGCTGGTTGTCCTGCTTTTGCTCGGTCATATTAGGGGTCCATAGGAGTACATCACTTATGAGCTCGTCCCTGCTTCTCCAGCAGTTTCCTGCATGTCTGGTTCGTCTAACTTGGATAGTTTTCGTGATGGGAGGCAGGTGGCCGTATAGTTGGTGCCTTGTGGGGTGTTACCGCCAGGACTTGTTCAGTATTGCTCGCAGCATTCTTGTGTAATTGCCGTCTAGCTTCTTCTCCAGCACTCGGCTTAATTGTCTTTAAAAAAATCATTTTTTTCATTGTTTTCTCGTCGTTTCTTCGTAAATAAACTTATTCATTCAATGTATTTATGCAAGTAACTTTTTAGCAAAGTAATATTGTTACGTGTTGTTACGTTGTTTCCTCGCTAAGTTTTAAGGTAAATAAATGAGAGAAGAACCAAGATGTCGAAAAGTTTTTATGATAGTTTTAATGGCAGCATGGAATAAAGAGTACCTCTATGCTGCAAGTCTCGTAGGAAGGAAAGAAGGAAGGAAGGAAGGAAATAGTTATGGAGTTGAGAAGGAATTTTTGCAGCTAAATGCCTGAGTAGAATGTGCGTCACTACGTTAAGGCATTGTTGAATGTCTGAGTGAGATATGGTCGCCATAGGTGTAGCAAAGGTCGTGTTTGCTGGTTAAGGACAGGAATGATGTAGTCACCCATGAATGTGTGGTCCTGGTTGTTGTAGGAGAGAAGCATGAAAGTCTCCAGAAAATGTTGCCCAGGGATGAAGTAACTGGATGTCTGAGCGAAATTACGCATCGCTGTCGACATAGCAAAAGTTGGAGGCGACATAACGGTGTTCCTAAGTGTAGCTGATTCCATGCATCTAATTCATATTCAACCGGGAAACCTTGGTCAAAGAGAGTATACTCAAGAGGTCCATAAATTAGATGGCTTTCCGCATGGTTTGTGATACTGCTGCTATGAAGAGAGAGGACAGTAAGTACGTCTGTCCTTTTCAAAAGGTTCTGAGGAAGAGGTAGTTTGGCGGGCTTTCACAGTTTTGGTGCTGCCCAGAAAAATGGTCCGGGATGAATAGGACAGGTCATCTTCACTGGGTGAAAATATGTGTCGACCCTAACAGTCAAATCAATTTACGCGCCAAACAAAAATACGAAGTTATTTCTGCTACAACTTCTCGCCATGAAAAGAATATATTTTGTGTGTTGTTGGAATTTTACTCACGCTTGGGCCTTTATCTTCGTAACATTCACGTTATTTTGAAATCAACAAAGTGTCATGTCTGAATACGACTAGGTACGTGTTGGGTTGTGCTATCTCAAACTATCAAGATATTTAATAAAAAGGAACCAAAAAAATAGTCAACGTTGTTGGTCGGGGATAGAATACGCTGACTGTAGCTCCCTGCAGAAGTGGGTAAGATCTACCTACCCATAAAAAAATTAGCGTGGCCTGAGTATAACACTGCATCAGATGCTGAGGCTCCAGTTCTGGTGAGAGTGGAGTACCACTTTATTACCATAAATCTACTTGGAATGGTAGTACCTACAATATTCTCGGTTTAAAATTGTCATTCGATAGCACCGTCTGCAAAAAAGCCTCTTAAGAAACTACAACACAAAAATGTAAATATGAACGGAAAATAAACGCGATTCCCTAACCTCTAGACATAAAATAACTTTACACGGGTCGAAATGCTATTAAAATCAATCTCTTAATACATGCATAAAACAGACCTGGACTGGTTAAGATGCCATTAAAGTCAATCAGTCTATAAATTTATCTGAGCATAAAATAACCCCAAATGAGTTGGAATGTCGGTAAAATCTGTCAGTCAATCTATCATTACATAAAATAACCCCAAACTGGTTGACATACTCTTAAAATCAATCACTCTTGGTATAGAATAACCCTTGATGGGTTGACATGCCAATAACATCAAACTACTTGTCTAGACATAAAATAACCCTAGACAGGTTGACTGGCCATTAAAATCATTCAATCAGTGAGATTCAAGATTTTAAATATTAAACGCAATAATATAATCTTGAATCATTTCTAGAAATTTTTCTGATTGAATAATTTTAATAGCCAGTCAACCTGTCTAAGGTTATTTTATGTCTAGACATAGTTTGATTTAATTGGCATGCGAGGGTGATACACACTACAAAGTGGAGGTGCCCGTGGTGAAATGGTTATCGTCGTAGGAAATGGACTCGGTTACACGAGTTCAAATCCTGGACGAGACTGATTGAATTTCACATAGCACTAATACCCTTGGGAAAGGTATGAATCCAATTATTCTCCCTCCAGCTCTGGATAAATAGTAGGGCAGACTGTGTTCTTCAGCCTTGATGAGGCAACTAGTGTAGGAGAAGGAAAAATCTGAATTCAAACCTGTTAAACTCCGCTTAAAAATTGACCTTGTGTCATATCCTGCCCGAGCGGAGGGGTTGGTAAATATGGATACACACTACAACACCCAGAATATATCAGAATAGAACCAACAATATTTCTCATCTTTGCTCGTGATCATTGTCTTCAATGAATTATGAAATTTAAGACAATATTCGTAAATAATGGAACCACAGTACAAAAAAAATATGGTCTTATACTAATAAAGTAGCAAAGACTAAAATATGTTTATACAAGTTGGATATAGTTTAGATACTAAGTCTACGTCGATTCTTCACCGACCGGATCAAGAATATCAAATCCTCTTTGTAAACCAAATGTACAAGTAGCCTGTCTTAAAGGAAATCCTTGTACTTGAACTTCACACAACTTTAGCTAAAGCTTTTCTCAAAGATTAGGATTATTTCTTAATCTGAAGAAAAAAAGGACATTAAGATTTTATTTCTTGTCGAAATATCACATATCTTTAGTGGATTATGTGGGAATCATTCATTGAAATAACCATCTGTTCCTCCTCACTGATTGTGTGAGAGATAGGTGGGGATAGAGTGAAGTGAAGAGAAAGAGATATATAAGGTTAGAGAGAGGAGGAGATAGAGGAGGAGAGAGAAGAGAGTGAGAAAGGAAGAAAAAAGGTGAAGAGAGAGATTATATGGATATTTGAAAACATAGGTGATGTTACATTTTATAACTCCTTAGCTGATATTTTTATTGTTAGCAGGAGACTATATTTCTTAGGCTCCTAAAATGTTTGGTCAAAATCAGTCGGGCGTTCTTCAAAAGTGGCGCCATTTCAACATTTTTTTCGTTCTCTTATTCTATAAACATTGATTCGCATTTTTGCTAATATTGTCATTTTTTGTTTTGTTTTGTTTGTTTGTTATTTGTTTTGTTTTGTTTTGTTTTTTGTTTTTCGTTTTTCGGGTTTTTTTTGTTGTTTTTTTTCACTTTACCACATGGCCTTAAAAGAACTTTCTTGACTCATTGATCTTTTTGACCTAACCCACAAATGTTTTCAAGTGATTATTTACAATGCTTAGTTTGAAAGAGCCCATGGCTCGTGACATAGTTATGGTCATAGGAAATGGACTCAGCAACCCGAGTTCAAGTCCAGAACGAAGCAGTTTACATTTCACATAGCGCTAATACCCTTAGGAAAACAGCAATCCAACTATTCTCTCTCTCTCTCTCTCTCTCTCTCTAGCTATCGGTAAATAGTAGGTTAGACTGAACTATTTAATCTTGATATGGCAACTGGTCAAGGAGAAGGAAAATTATACCCGTTGTAGACCTGGAACGAGATTGGCTCCCTCAAACTATTCTTGCACAAGTCATGCTACGTGATTTGGTTTGTTTGGGTTTTATGACATATCAACCCTTGTAGGTTATTTAATGCCAAATCCTCTTTATACATATATATCAAATATATAAGATTTGTAAACACATTTTGTAGATAACATTTTTTAACGAGCTTGAGTTCATTTCTTTTTTCTTTAATTTTTTTCTTTCTTTCTTTTTTTTAAAAATTGTTTCAAGTATTGAAATGTAATAGTAACAAATTAGCCTCAATCATTTAAATCGAAATGCATATATGATTTGTAAGTGAATAGTTTGTAGGTAATTTCAATTTTTAAATGAGTTACAACTAATTTGTTTGCTTCCTATTGTTTTTACACTGTTGAACAGTTTCAATTATTGCAATTTAACACTAATATTAATTCAATATTATGTTTTTGCAGATAGTGTGTGGGGTCTGGACTGGAGTCAAGGACAAGCTGTGTTGCCGTTTGATATCTGACTCCATTCTGAGATTATTTTATTTTACCCCACGTTGTCTAGTTGATGTAACTCCATGAACTAGAAGGCCCAAAAAGAATTATAAGAAAGAAGACAGTATCAGATAGGAGACGAAGACGTTTCTTTTATATTTTTCCTTTATTTCTTGGGTTCAGCAACCATTCAATGAGTGAGGGAATTTTCCTTGAATACAATTGAAATGGTTGAATCCCCCAGTCAAGGCGTTTAAAAGTACGTTAATCGTTTCTTGGTATATATGTGTGTCCTCATTTGGTATTTCAAAGCTTTAACAATGTTTTGTCGCTTTTGGGAGTTTGTCTAAGTCCAGTGTTTTAGTTCGTAGTTCCATTTCGTAGCCTTTTATATTTCGGCATAATGTTAACCGAGAGGGCTATTACTAGTGAAAGGACTAGCCAACGCTTCGTCCAAAGACGAATACGTGGCGTCTTCCACCAGTTAGCAAGGTGTTGTCACTTCGCTGGTCACAGCCTGAAAGAAAATGAGCCTCCTCTTCTTGTCGGGAGGTCCTTTTTCTTTACGCATGCGTCGTCCCTTTCTCCTGTCAGAGACCTCTAGGAGTTTCTGCATATTTCAATAATTTTCTTTTTTTATCAAATTTAATTTTTTATTTATCTATTCATTCCCTACAAGTGAAGTTGTTGCAAATATTGTTATGTAATACTAATAATTCAATTTAGCCACACAGTTAAAGAGTTTAAATTATTGCTATTTAATACAAATAATTCTGGTCAACATTACTCATTTTTTGCACGAAGTTAAATAGTTTCAAGTATTGCGATGTATCACCAACAATTTAATTAAACATCACTGATTTGTTCACGTGATTAAATTGTCACACAAATCGATTTAGCGTAAGTCATTTGTTTTCACACAGAGTGAATGTCAAACAGTTCTATTTGACCCATAGATAGAACCCAATCAGGTACTACCACTCCGGTTTAGAGTGATGGTAATGAAGGGGTACTCCGCATTCCCCAGAGCCCCTGGACTGGAGCCTCACCAGCAGAATGCTTAGTATCATATCTAAGAAATTAGATTGTAACTTTATTTCTGGGTTCAACAACCATTCTGTGGGAGTGAAAATTCTTCCTGAATCCAAATGAAATGGTCGCGTCTCTCAAACAAGGTTTTAAAATATACTAGTTGTCTCCAGTGGTTCAAAGTCGGTGTTTTTATGTTGTTGGTTTTAATGGTAGCGGATCGCTTGCTGTAGACGTGGTGTCAGGCTACTAAACCTAATCAGCCCTGTATTCGCTGCTTGTAGCCGCATGAAAATGTGTCCTTTCCCTCTGAGTGTTACAGCTAAAGTGATGTCGAATTTCTCTTTTGCACAGGTACTGTTCTTTTTCCAGGGATGCATCGTTCCAGGTTCCTGTCAGGAGTCTCTGGGAATATTTGTACTTTTTGAACTTTTAAAAAAAATTACTTTCTTTTTCATTCATCTATCCACTATATATTTCACGAGCCTGGCCTAGCTAACTGAGCTGCTCGCAACATGAAAGACCAATGCAGGCTACGGGACCAGTAAGAGAACTTAATTTAGCGAAAGACCAGAAGTACAAGGTTATCCAGTGAGAATCGAACTCGCAAGCAACGTCCTTCCAGCCTACGTCGCTAACCATTACACCACGCGAGGCACCCGTCCCCGTGTTTTCAAATGTATGCTCAGTCTCCTCGGATGTGTTTGTATTTATTGGTGTGTGCTTCTCAGTCTCCAGTGATTTGTTGTTGGACTTCCCATCATATCCTCACAAACACGATAAGGCTCTGTGGAATTTCATTGTGACAATACCCACCGGTTGACCCCACTATATCAGCTTCCTTAAACCACTCATGGCCAGTGATTCATCTAGTAGTTTTTATCATCTCTGGCCAGGGGTATTTCACATTCCTTTACAGATACGCAAAGCACAACCGAGATGGTGGAAGAAAAGAATAAACGAACAAACACAGACTTGGTTCAACTCCAAGCGCAAGAGGTGGGAGGTCTGTGACACTTTTTGTGCATTCTGTGAGCTAACGCGAGCACGTACTCGAGCGAAAACTCTCACAAAGCGACTAGCTATGCTGACATCTTTTCGCATTGGTTAACCCGGCCTCTCTAGGTCAACAGGTATTAGCAGTCTTCTTTCTGACTTCTGGTCTTCTCTCTTTTCTGCCCTGCTTTCATCTTCTGACTGAACTTCTCTTGACTGCTCTCTCCTGCCGACTGTCCTCTTCTGTCTTTTTTCGGACATTCCTTCACTCGTCCACTTCTGGTCTCGTGGGAGATTGCGTGCGCAGGGCCTTTGTGTGGGTTTCGCGCCAAAACAAACAAAAGGATTCTCTGACATGCACCTACACACAGAGAAACAGATGCCACCCATAGTGTCGCATCATTTTTGTCATCTCATATATCAGAATTTCTGACATAGGTGATAAAATGTGTTCTGGGTATGACACTAAACTGCATCTGTTGGTGAGGTTCCTTTCTGAAGATCAGGGGAATGTAGGGTACTCTTTCATTGCTATTACTCTCAGATCCACTCTGACCTGCATTTATGGATCAAAAAGTATTGTTAAAAAATAATTCGTATTTTATAGGCATACTTATGGAGCTATAGAGATTTGGTTGGGTTTGTGCTTTGTCGTTTATTTGGGGTTTGGGTTTTTAATATCTGACTCTGTTAGTTTCTTCTTACCCCATCTTAATTCGCTAGTGTCTTCTTGTCTGTGAAGGGTGCAAAGGGAGAAAAGGAAGAAGGACAGAAAGAGAAGATATCTTTGGAATTTCAACTTTATTTCGTTTGTGTTTTCGCATGATTGCTCTGTTACGAGCAAGGTCTTCCTGGAATATTTATGAACAGTCGTTTATCCCAAACAAAGTGTTGAAATAAACCAAAGTCAGTGTGATCATGACCCGTGGTTTTTTTTGGGGTTTTTTTTTTTTTGGTTTGTTTTTTTTTTACTTATCTCGGCGTATCGGCTCGCTAGCAGCAGACAGAACTCGCGTGCAATTCCCCCGAGGACTTGGCAAACAGGCGTGCTACTTTGCCAGAAGCCGGGCGGAAGAGTCCCGCAGAAGTGATATCGAATCCCTCCTTTTCGCAGAGACGATTCCTTTTTTGCTTTTTGCGCATGCGTCACCCCACCTCTTGTCAGAGGATTCTAGGAGTTTCAGCATTTTTTTTTAAATTTGTTTTAACTTTATTTACTTTATTCACTCCTACATACTTGATGCCATATAACTGTCGAATTGTTATTTGAAGCTATAATTGTTTAATAAGGATTATTATTATTTGTAACTTGATTCCATATAACGGTGTAAACAAATGATTATAATAGAATAAAATTAATAGCTACAAAGAGGTGTTTTATGGACTAGAAACAAAGAAAAAATTGGACGATTATATAAGGTTACTATTAGCATTAGATAGGAATACTTGAAACTATTCAACCATGGGCGTATATTTGAATTAAATGGGAATACTTGATACCATATAACTTTGTGTAAAATCTCTTAAGAAACACCTACACAAAAAATGTAAATATATAAATACAATGAACACAATTCCCTAACTTCTAGGCATGAAATAACATTAAACAGGTTAAAATCAGTAAATAAATCAAATCCATTTGCTTCGTCTGGCGCTTCACTATCTTCTTACTGACTTCACGAGAAACCATTTACATTTTTCGTAAGTTCACATTTTTAAAACGTTCATTTTAAAGATTTGCGGTTTCTGAAAGGTTAGGATTATGTTACAGATGACGTCTTTATTTTGCCCAGTCGGCTGGGGCTGTAGAATACACCGACTGCTTCTCTGCAGAGGGGTAAGACCCCCCCCCAACAATATATGACACTAAGCAATCTGATGGTGAGGTTCCAGTGAAGCTGGAACTTCGGGGAATGCAGAGTATACCTTCATTGCCATCGTTCCCAGGTCCACTCTGGCCCGGAGTGGTAGCACCTGATAAGGATCCTATCTTTGGATCAAATAGAACAAAACCTTGGTTTCGAAAGTAAACTGTTTTTGCATTTAAACTGTGTATTTATTCTAAACAGATTTGTTTGGAATAGAACTGTTTTGACATTTAAACTACCAACTCATGCTAAACTGAATTGCTCGAAACAGAACTGTTTTGACATCTAAACTACGTACTTATGCTAAACTGAATTATCTGAAATAAAACTGTTTTTTGTTTAAAATATAACTGTTTTTGACATTGAAACTGTACTACGCTAAACTGAATTATCCGAAATAGAACTTTTTTGACATTTAACTGTTTAAACAAAAATTATACTTGTATTAAACTAAATTGTTTGATTTGGAACTGTTTGACTAAACTGGGTAGCTAGAAATAGAAATGTTTTTGACAATTAAACAGTGTAGTTATGCTAAACTCAGTTGTTTGAAATAGAACTGTTTATTTGTATAAAAATGGATTTGGCATTAAATAACCTATAAGGGTTGATATGCCATAAAACACCAGCAAACGAACAAACAGACGTCTTTATTTGATGAGCCAGCGGCCACCGATAATCCTTGATCAATTTTAGTTTTATTTGATTGAAATGAATTGCGTTTATTTGATTTGATTCTTCTTCATCACCACAATTCGATGAACAAAAGATGAAGTGATATTCACACTCAGCTGCATTGAATGACGAAAAAAAAGGTGCTTGTCTTTTTTTTGTTTTGCTTTGTTTTTTGTTTTGTTTTTTGTTTTGTTTTTGTTTTGTTTTGTTTTTTTGTTTTTTGTTTTTTTCTGGGTTTTTTTTTCCTTTCAGATATAATTTCAATGATGGACAGTTTTAGACTTCATAAAAAAAATCTTTTTATGTGTATGCGTGTGGAAATATTTTTCTACAAAACATCACACAAAATTCCGATCTAAATTTTTTTCAAATTATCTTTCCAATCAGCAGCTGATCTGAATTATATAAAAATGATAAAACTTGCTTTTCAAAACAAATTTTATAACTGACTGGATAACTGCTTTGTTTACGTATAGATGTTTCCAGTTTAACCAAAGATGACAGGACAAGTACGTTTGAACGACACTTAGCAACAACGCTGTCTATAAAGAAAATCAGCTTATAATCTCTCTGGATAATGAACTTCGACTTTCTGTTAAGTCAGGCTTCGATTATTGAACTTAAACAACGATAAACTCGGTCAGTATTTAGATGGGTGACCACTTGGAAACAGCTGCAATCGCCTGCAATTGGAAGCCTGTTTGCAGGACTCAACAAATCTTAGTAAATCCAAGTCACGCTTAAAGCACTGATCTCGTAATATGATTGATTGATCTTAACGGCATTTCAAACCATTTCAGGTTATTTTATGCCTATAAAATTGTGTTTATTGTACATGTTTGTGTAAGTATTTGTTTAGAGTATTTAGCCCCCAACTATACGAAATATAGTATTCCTAATGAAAATAATATTGTGGAGTGTGAGGCTGAAGGTCACGGGCAAAGGGCAAGGCTGTGTTGCCGTTTGATATCTGACTCCATATTTTGGTTATTTTATTTTACCCCCACGTTGGCTAGTCGGTGTAACGCCTTGCCCAAGAAAGTCCCAAAATAATTATACAAAAGAAAAGACAGTAATAGATAAGAGACGAAGACGTTTCTTTTATACTTTCCTTTATTTACTGGGTTTATGGGATACACATTTTTTCTAGTCTTAAAATAAGCAAGTAAAAACATACTTAAGAACATTCTAGAAATTTAGGATCAAAACCGTATTAGCATTTAAATTACATTTTTATATTTTTCAACCAATCAGCTAAAAACATCGAATAGAACATTCTAGAAAAATTGGATCGGAAGTTAACTAACAGAAAATATTCAGGCTCGAAAATAAAATAATAAAATACAAATCTGATAGGTCAATAAATGTCTACGCGCCAAAATTTTAGGCCGATTCTTTGATCCACCTGTAGGATATAAATAACACAGAGTTAGGGAGTCATTTACACAGACTAACACATAGACTTACACGAAGACTAAAACACAAGCCACTAAGCCAGTAAAGCAGTAGCCGATACTTTGTCCGGCAAATTCCTTTCCTTCCTCAATTAAAGTTCATGACCTCTCTTCAGATTGCCGAGAATCACATTCAAAAGAAAAACCCGACAAACTTTCTTTCATCAACGCGACACGCAGTCGCCACAATCATAAAACCCGCTATGAACTTAATGTAAGTAAGAACGACTTATTTACGGACTCTGTTAACATGAACATACACACATCTTTAAACAAATTTATTTTCTTCTTGCCAAACTTAATTTTCCAAAAGGCCATTTACACATCATGCATTTTGTTTGTTTTCATATTCTGTTAGATGCATATTAAATTGTTTGTTGTTTAATGTTCGTTGTGTTCTATTCTATTTCTTTCACGTGATTGTAAAGTTTTCTGTTGTATTTGTGGTGGGAATAATTAAGAGAGCAATACCCGTAAAGTATGAATGCACATCCACTGAAATAACCAAAATAACATACTCCCCCCACAGGTTCAACAACCATTCCATGGATGAGGGAGTTATTCCTGAATGCATTGAAATGGTTTAATCCCCAGTTAAGGTGTCAAAAATATGTTAATCGTTTTATGCATGTATTTGTCCTCATTTGGTATTTCGGGCTTCCATAAGGGTTAGTTTTCTTTTGGAAGTTTGTCAAAGTCCGGTAAGGGTTAATTTGTTGTTCATTTGTAGGTCTTTTATATTTCAGCATAATGCTGGCCGAGAGAGAGCTGCTACAGGGTGAAAGGGACTAACCAACGCTACGTCCAAAGACGTATGCGTGGTGCCCAGACACACGTCAGCAACGATGTTGTCAAATCGCTATTCACTGCTTGAAAGAGAAAGATAGCCTGTTCCTCTTTGTCAAGAGGATGCCTTTTTTCTTTACGCATGCGTCATCCCTTTTTCCCGTCAGGGACCTCTGGGAGTTTTTGCAAATTTAAGTTTTCCTTTTTCTTTTTTTTTTAATTCAATTTAAATTTTTATTTATCTATTTATTCGTTCCCTACAATATAAACACAGTCGTAATATTTCAACTATTCCTATCTATTGCTAAAAATTTTATATTCAATTATTTGGTTTCAAACAATTATTTCAATTTAATAATCATCTTTTCTTTGCACACAATTATACGGTTTCAAGTAACTAATAATAGTCCTTAGTAAACAATTATAGCTTCAAGTAACTATTCTTAATACAAATAATTTACACAGGGTTATATGGTTTCAAGTGTTCCAATCGAAAATGAATAATTTTTAACAGAGCAATTTGACCCATAGATGGGACACTAGCAATTACTACCGGTTCTTGGAAGATCTCAGAAAAGAAAGACTTTAAAAATGGTACTTGATACCTCCTTGCTTAACACTCAGTAATATAAGGTACGTATCAAGGGTAAAGGGGAGCAATCCAGGAAAAGGAGTAGCGCTCTCTCCTACACCTTGGAGTAGTAGCTATTGAAAAGGGAGCCTTCTGGTCGCCCTCAGCTACGGTCGCCTACTTTACTTCAAAAGAATCCTTCATAAGCACCGTAAAACAAAGTAGCAATCGACATGGTCAGTACTTAGATGAGTTAGCATTTGAAAACAGTAGATATCACTTGCAATCTGAGGCCTTTATGCCAAACAAAGCTTTGTAAATGCAAAATTACGCTTCAAGCACTGGTCCTCATTGGAAACAGTCAGAACCATTAGCCATCTGAGGCCTGTGTACAACATTTAGTAAATTCTATGAATAACGTTATCTATTTGTTTATTTCTTTGATTATCTCCCTGTATCTTTTGCAGGGATCAGGGTGTTGTATAAATACATCCAAGTGTAATTGCCTTGTTATCAAGGATTTGAAATGTCGCAAGACTTCTCAAATGAGACACATTAGTCGCTCAATTTTCATACAAAAAAAGTTGGCGATCGTAGTCGAGGGTAACCAGAAGGCTCCCTTTTCAATAGCTACTACACCGAGGGGTAGGAGAGAGCGCTACTCCTTTCCCTGGATTGCTCCACTTTACCCTCGATACTTACCTTATATTGCTGATTGTTTAGCAAGGAGGTATCAAGTACCATTTTTAAAGTCTTTGGTGTGACGCGACCTGGGATTGAACCCAGGTCTCCTGGATCATTGGCGAACACTTTACCCATTGGGTCATGGATGACTTTTATTGTTGTGTATTAATTGTAATATATATATATATATATATATATATATATATATATATATATAATGTAGATTATCCTTTCATTATCATAACTCTCAGGTTCACTCTTCTCCGTGGAAGAGCCAGTTGGGGTTCCATCTATGGGTCAAATAGAACTGTTCAATTTTTTGCTAGGATTATTATTATTATAATTAGTTATCTGAAGCCCTACAGTTGTGTGCAAGTTATTTGTATTAGACAGGAATACTTGATAAATAAAATTACTGATGTTAAATAGCAATGCTTGAAACCATTTAAATTGGTGCAAAGAAATGATTGATATAGACTGTGTACAAACAAATGGTTAATAATAGACTAGACGGGAATACTTGATAAATAAAATTACAGATGTTAAATAGCAATTCTTAAGACCATTTAACAGTGTGCAAGCAAATGATTATTATACAGATTATTAGTGTTTGATGGTAATATTTGAAACCATTTGACAGTGTGCAAACAAATGAGTTCTAAATTGTTTAGAATTTAAGTTGCCAAATAATTATTCGTAATCAAATTATATATATATATAAGTAGTCAGTATGTTGGCCAACCATAGTAGAAGGTAACCAAAGGCGCCTTTTTCAATAGCTACTACACCGAGGTGTAGAGGAGGTTGCAACTCGTTTACCTGGATTGCTTCACTTACCCTTGATCCGTACCTTATAATGCTGTGTGTTAAGCAAGGAGGCATTAAGTACCATTTTTTGAGGATTTGGTATGACTCGACTTGGGATTGAACCCCGATCTCCTAGACCATTGGTGAACACTCTAACCATTATGTCAATAAGTGTGTATGTGTGGACGTGCGTCGTACTGCTCATAATTATTCGAACAGATACTCAATTATCTTCGAATATTTTGCCTTTTAGTTAAAAACGGGAAGAAGATAATTTTCAGAAAAAGTTTTATTCAATAAAATTGAAATGTCTTTAACATTTCAATTTTTGTTCAACTCTTTTAAAATCTGGTTCTAGTCAAAGGATCTAACCAACGTTTCTGTATACCGCAGTTGCCACGCAAATAATTGATTTCGAATTCACCCAGCACAAAATTCTTAATGGCCCTTCCAATCTTAAGGAAAAGAGATTCTATATTTGTTCAATAAACTTTTGGAGCATCACCAAACAGAAAGTCACAAAGTGAGGATCAAACTCATTAACAGTGAGCTTTTCCAGTTAATTGTCACTTTTCCGATATTTTTTTCACTCTACTGTCGACTAGAATTCACTAGTTGAAAAGTTTTTTTTTGTTTTGTTTTTTTGTTTTTTTTTATTCTTGTCAATAAATATCAGCTGCGGTTTTCTGGCCGGGGTTTAATGATCCGCTTGTATTTCAAAGTCTCTGAGAATTTTAAGCATCTCATTTTCTTGGACAGATTCTGGTCTGTGGTTATATGGTTTGTCAGTATGATTTAACTTTAATTTCTTGTACAATTCCCAGTGGATCACCTTTCCCACCCAGTCATGCTTTCTTTTGTATTCCTAATGCGCCAGCTTGCTGCACCCGCTTATAATTAGATTAACCGTTTCATCTCGGTCAGCGCATGAACTATACTTTTTATTCTGTGCTGTATTATCAATTTTTTGCTTTGACATAATCAATTCATTATTCTGTAGTCCTATTAAAAGAGATTTGTTCAATGGATACAACTCTCTCTCTCTCTCTCTCTCTCTCTAACCGAAAGTAGATCATTCCTTTAAAGCATTTAATAAGCTGAAACGGTGTAAAGCGAAGATGTTAATTATTTAGGGTGGGGGAGGCTATTTTAATTCAAAAATAAGATTTTCATTTCGGTTAAAAGTGTTGCAATGATTCCAGGAAAAGTATGATTGTAAATTGTTTAAGAACAGGATTGGTTGCTTGCTTGCTTGCTTGGTTGTTTGGTTGGTTCGTTCGTTGGTTGGTTGGTTTGTTGTGTTGTACAGCTTTTCAACCCTTGTAGGGGTTTTTAAATGCCAATCCCTGTTTATATATATATATATATATATAATTTATATAATTTATAATATAACAATTGTGAGTAACAATTTTTAAACGGGACAAACCTCATTTGTTTGCATACAGTTAAACAGTTTCAGGCATTCTTATCAAACACTAACAGTTTTATGCGCTCGCAGTTAAACGGTTTCAAGTTTTGCTATCTAATAAAATAGTTTTAATTGCACACAATTATATGGTTTCAAGTACTGCCATTTAACGCTAATTTTTTTCTTTTCACACAGTTGAATGGTTTCAAGTATTGCTATCAAACATTGATAGTTTTGTTTGCACACAGTTAAATGTATTACTCTTCCGCACAAGTAATTTTAATCAACATTGATCATTTGTTTGCGCATAGTTAAATGGTTCCAAGCATTACAGTGTAATACTTATAATTCAATTTAACAGTTATTTGTTTGCACATAGTAAAATGGTTTCAATTCTAGTAAATGATCAAACAGTTCTATTTGCCTCATAGATGGGACCCTAACAGGTTCTACCGCTCCAAATCAGAATAATGGCAATGAAAGAGTACTCCTCATTCCCCAAAGTTCCAGCATGACTGGAGCCTAACCATCAGATTGTTTAATGTTTTATCCAAGACACTTGTTCGAGGTGTCTTAACCGACTGCAGAGACTGGACAGACTCCAGATCAGAGTGGATATGAGAGTAATAGCAATGAAGGAGTACACCATATTTCTAACACACCAAGACTGAAGCCTCACAATCAGATGTCCTTAACTGTCATGACTAAGACATTAAATGATTTCAAGTATTTCTATTCAACACTAAAAATTCAATTCAACATTATTCATTCGTTTGCACACCATTTAACTATGGAATCCAAATAGTTCGATTTAACTTCAGTTATTTGTTTGCACACAGTTAAATCATTTCAACTATAGTAAATGATTAAATAGTTCCATTTTTGAGGTGCCCGCGGTGTAATGGTTATCATCGTAGGAAATGGACACGGCGACACGAGTTCAAAACCTGGACCAGGCTAATTGCATTTCACATGGGAAAGGTATGAATCCAATAATTCTCCCTCCAGCAATGGGTAAATAGAAGGGCATACTGGGTTCTTCAGCCTTGGTGAGGCAGCTAGTCTAGGAGAAGGAAAACTCTGAATTCAAACCTGTTAAACTCCACTTTTAAAAAAATTGACTTTGTGTCATATCCTGCCCGAGCGGAGGGGTTGGTAAATATGGATTAAATAGTTCCATTTGACCCATAGATGAAAGCCTGCCGCTCCAGGCTAGAGTAATGGCAATGAAGGGGCACTGTTGTATTGCAGAGAAAGACAACAACGCTAGTGTATAAAAATATAATCTGCTTCTTTTTTTTTTTCTTTTATTACCCAAAATGTACGCATGGGTAGAGAAAGAGAGTGTGTGTGTGTGTGTGTGTGAGAGAGAGAGAGAGAGAGAGGTGGGGGGAGATACTGAGTTAGCATACACACAGTAGCCAACTGAACGGATCTTTTGTGAATCACTTCATTTTCGTTCTTAACTTTCACGGGACCTGCACAAAGCCATCTCTAAGTATTGAATCATTTCAATTTCTTCTCGCATCTCTACTTTCGTGAGCCAGGCATAGGGCCATCTCAAGGCATCGAATGATATTAGTTTCTCCTTGCTTTTCTCCTTTCGCGAGTCTGACATTATCTCAGGATCCTCTCCGCCTCCCAACCCTTGTAGTCTGGCACAAGACCAGATCCCAGAGTAAACTGACATCCAGTAGCTACCTCAAACGGTCTCTCCCTGGTCTCCGCTCGTCTCTGCAGGTTACTTAATATTCCGGACGCCAACGCAAATTCTCGTGATCACACCTCCAGTCTGCCGCCTACGCGTTGCACGTGGATACGCCTCCTTCTAGCATGCCACCCATCCAATTTACGCAGCACTTTCGCAGGGAACACTGGCGTCCAGGTTACTTTAGGGAAAAGGTCTATTTCCTGTTTATTTTTATTTCAGCGTCGGACTTCTTTCTATCATGCCACCTACACAATTAACATGACATGTCAAAAGGGATCTTCAAGTCAATATCCAAGAGTACTTCACATCAAGCAGAGCTCTAGGACTGGAAACTTACCATCAAATAGGTTAATGTCATATCCAGGTAAATGTTAATTTCTTACTGATTTTTACCTCTGCTAGAGTCTATCCTCCTACTGCTACTTTAAGCCTCCCGCATTGTATAAAACCCGTTGGTTGGTTGGTTGGTTGTGCCATATGGCAAATGAACCCTGTGGGTTATTTAATGCTAAATACCTTTTATACTCTCTCACACACACACACACATAGATAGATAGATAGATAGATAGATAGATAGATAGATATTTTATAGGGGACATCTAATAGACAAACAGAAATACGGAACATCTAACAGATTTCACGCTAGAAATTAGATTAACATGCCTCAATACAAAATTTCAGAAAAAGGAGGGAAAGCTATGGACCTATACCTACACAAGTAATACTAAAGCACATATAGACTACCTTTTTATAGATAAGAAATGGAATAATAGCACATTGAATTGCGAGGCATATTACTCTTTCGAGGGTGAGTCCTCCGATTACCGAATTGTCATGGCAAAGATAAGGCTGAGCCTACGAAGAAATACTGCCCGAGCAACAACTACTGTACACTATGACTGGTCCCTGCTTAATAACAGGGATATTAGAGATAAATATACGTTAACATTAAGAAACAAGTTCGATGCACTACAGGAGATGTCAGAAACACCTACTCCGAAGGACGAATATGAGAATTAGAAGCGGCAGCAGAATGCATGCCAACTGAACAAAGAGCTAAACCTAGAGTCCTATGAGCAGTTAGAAAAAAGCGTTCAGACGTGAAAACTGTTTCCAAATGCAATAGGAAGAACCCAACCAATGTTAATGTCCTAAAACTTAAAAAGGCACAAAATGAATTAGCTAACATATACCTAAAAGAACAAACAGAATACATCCAAAATCAGATCGATAAGATTAGAAACTCGGTTGAAGATAGACAATCTAGGAGAGCATGGCAAACGGTAAACTAAGTGAGCAGAAGGAAGAGCACTGTGAAAGCTAAACTGAAAGTTACCAGCCAAAAAGAACAAATTCAAATATGGAAACAACATTTCGAGAATTTACTCGGAAACCCTGCGAAAGTTACACATGAACCAATCACGAAAATTATTAGTAAACAATTAGACATCAAACTCGGACAGTTTACGCAAGAAGAACCCGACTCAGTACTAAGGAAAATTTAAAATTGAAAAGCAGCAGGACTCTATGAAATACTCCAGAAGTATGGAAAACCAAGGAATTCGATGACATACTGCTCCGACACTGTAATTACGTATATAATCAAAATACAATAGACATATAGACAAAGGGATGCATCCTCCCCATCCTAAAGAAGGACGGCCTCAGATTAGCCAAGAACTACCGAGGTATAAATAAATAAAATAAAATAAATAAATATACCGAGGTATAAATAAAGAAATACAATGCACTAATACGCAACCGCATAGAACCTTAGGAAGAACCAAAATGGCTTTTGGAAAAATAGATCCATGACATCACAAATTTTGACTATTCGTCGAATTCTTGAAGGTGTATGCGTAAAAAACCTAGAGGCAACAATATCATTTGTCGATTTCGCCAAAGCCTTTAACTCCATACACAGGGCGAAGATGGAACAAATACTACTCGCCTACGGCCTATCCGGATGGAGACACAGACTACTTCGACATTGTAGCAGGCGTACTGCAAGGAGATACATTAGCCCCATACTTGTTCATCATCTGCCTACACTACGTGCTTAGAACGTCTATAGATAAAATGAAAGACAAAGGATTCAAGCTGACAATGGAAAGAAGCAGAATATACCACGCACATACAATTACGGATGCGGACTACCCCGATGACATAGCACTTCTGGTAAATACACCCACCTGAGCCGAAACCCTGCTACATAGTCTGGAACGAATAGGCCTCCATGTCAACGCAGACAAGACAGAATACATGTGCTTTATTCAAAGAGGCGACATCTCCACACTAAATGATGGTCCTTAGAAACTAGTGGACAAGTTCCCCAGCCAAGGAAGCAGTGTCTAATCAAACGAGACAGACATCAACACGCGACTAGCAAAGGCATGGATAGCTACGGTAGGCTATCGGTCATATGGAAGTCAGACCTGACCGATAAAATGAAACGCAGTTTTTCCAAGCAGCGGTCGTATCGATACTGGTGTATTGATGCACAACATGGACGCTGACTAAACGTATGGAGAAAAAGTTTTACAGCAGTTACACAAGAATTCTGCGAGCCATTTTAAGTCCTGGAGGCAGCACCCCCCCCCAAAGCAGTAGTTGTACGGCCACTTACTACCCATCACGAAAACTATCCAAGTTAGATGAACCAGACATGCGGGTCACTGCTGGTGAATTAGGGACGAACTCATTAGTGACATACCCCTGTGGACTCCTTATCACAAATAATTCTATTTAACTTCGGTCATTTGTTTGCACACAGTTAAATGGTTTCAAGTATTGCTATTTAACACAAATAATTCTATTTAACTTCAGTCATTTGTTTGCACACAGTTAAATGCTTTCATGTAAAAGAATGAATATTTCCATTTCATCCATGCAGGTTTTTTGAATGTTCTGAATTCTTCAAAAGATCTGCAAGATGAAAAATAAACATAATTATATATTTCAACCTTTCATAAAAAACGACCAGACTTGAGCTTCGATATCAAAGTAAGCAAAGTATAAATGTTTATTCTAAGGGTCAAAGAACGGTCAAACATTTTCTCGTTTAAATCAACAGCATCTTTGATTAGCGCCATTTCGGAAAGCGGAGATAATTTGAATGAGTATAGGTCTTCTTCATAAAAACAAAATAGGGCGCAACGAACACTCGAAAGGAAAATATACAATGAGATGTCTAGAGTATTTTACAAAAAATTATGTAATTTTGTAATCAAATAACTTGACTGATTCTCGTTCAAATGACCAACAGTTTTAACAGCATGGGTAAAAACATCTCAAAAATCTGTTTGATATTTAATCTTCTTTTTTTTTCCAATAAATGGCATTTCTAAACCGGAAAAGAAAAATATAAAACATTAAACATAGAAATTTGGGTTTTTTCCACACAAACTGTTAAAATTTGAGATTATTTGAACAAGTGTTGCTCAAGTTCTTAGATTAAGAAATGATATCAAATTTTATGAAACACCCTGTCTTTCTCAAATGGTATCAAATTTTATGAAACACCCTGTCTTTCTCAAATTATATCAAATTTTATGAAACACCTTGTCCTTTACAAATGATATCAAATTTTATGAAACACCCTGTCTTTCTCAAATTATATCAAATTTTATGAAACACCCTGTTTTCTCAAATGATATCAAATTTTATGAAACACCCTGTTTTCTCAAATTATATCAAATTTTATGAAAAACCCTGTCCTTCTCAAATGATATCAAATTTTATGAAACACCTTGTCCTTTACAAATATCAAATTTTATGAAACACCCTGTCCTTCTCAAATGATATCAAATTTTATGAAACACCCTGTCCTTCTCAAATGATATCAAATTTTATGAAACACCCTGTCCTTCTCAAATGATATCAAATTTTATGAAACACCCTGTCCTCAAATGATATCAAATTTTATGAAACACCCTGTCCTTTACAAATGATATCAAATTTTATGAAACACTCTCTATATTTACTTACAAAGCTTTGTGACTCTACAACTTGAAAGAACTGTTGGCAAAATGTTCACATTGGTTGTTTCTTTAGCAGTAAATAAACTTATAACAGATAAGTCGCAAAAATCATTTTTTTGTATATTGCTTGATAAAATAAACCTTAAAAAAATCTAGATTAAGTTATTTGAATTAATCGTATGTTATTTTTCCAACAAATAATCATTTATTTTCACACAGTTATGTAGATTTAAGCATTCCAATCTAATTCCAATAATTTGCACAGTTATATGGTTTCAAGTATTCCTATTGACGACTAATAATCTAAGCAGAGTCATAGAGTTTCAAGTACTTCTATCTAACACTAATAATTTGCTCATAACTGAATAGATTCAAGTATTCTAATCTAATACTAATAATTTGTACACTGTTATATGGTTTCACACAAGTGGTTTGAGTGTTAGACATGGTAATCATTCTATGGCTGTGTTTTTATTCTCATCTATAGAAGCCACCCTTATAAATAAGCAGCAGTAGTTCCCTCATCGAACTATTTGATTCTGTCCATTGAACCGTAGGATTTGTAACGAACTCATAAATGACGTACTCCTGTGAACTCCTTCACATAGACAAGCAAAGGTAGGACGACCAGCTAGAACCTACATAGAGCAGGTCTGTGCCGATACTGGACGTAGCCTAGAAGACCAGTCGGGAGTGATGGGCGATATTGACGAGTGGCGAGAGAGGGTCAGGGAGATCCGTGCTGGCGGGGCCACATGATGAAGATGATGATATAATTTCTAGCATTATTAATATTGTAATTTGAATACTGTCATATGGTTTCAAGTATTCCGATTGAATACAAATAATTTGCACACAGTCATAAGGTTTCATGCATTTCTATCTAATACTAATAACTAGCACATAGTTATACAGTTTCAAGTATTCCTATCTAATACTAATAATTTGCGCATTCTTATACAATTTCAAGTAATCCAAAAACTAGTAATTTGAATATCATTATTAGTAGTAGTATTCCTATCTAATACCAATTATTTTCTAAAAGATCTACGTGGAGCTTTAATAAGTTTCAGACTCTTGAAAATTCAGTATCTTATTGCTATACATCTTATGAGATCACTGACCAATTTTTATGATTTCAACTTCAAAGGAACAGCAACAGCAGGAATTCGAATACACCCTACTAAAGCCTGATTGTCACAGCTGGTGAATTTCAAAAATGCAATCTGGACGTTAGGACACTTTAGAAGAACGATATGCAATAAAATTCTGTTTTGAACTTGGAAAAATGACACAGAAACTTATGGAATGCTTCAGACTGCTTTTCGGCCATCTCGCATGAATCGAGTATCAGTTTTTGAGTGGGATAAGAGATTCAAGGAAGGCACGGGGTCTGTGAAGGATGATAAGAGGTGTGGAAGGAGTAAGGAAGTCAATACACCAGAGTTGATTGGCCAAAGGGTTAGGCTTAGGGTTAGGTTTACTATGTTGAGGTTTTAAGGGAGTTCAGTAAGAGATTTCGTCGGAAGAGGCTAGCACTCTTCGAATCGGGTCAGTGGCATTTCCAGCAGGACAATACACCAGTCCACAACTCCATCCTTATCACAGACTATTTGGCCAAGATGGACATCAAGACAGTTCCTCACCGTCCCTATAGTCCAGACGTTGCTCTCTGTGACTTTTGGTTATTCCCTAAGCCCAGAGGCTGTCGTTATGAGAGAATTGAGGAGATGAAAGAGGCTGTGACGAAGGCCATTGACACGCTCACACAAGAGGACTTCGATGGGGCCTTCCAGAAGTTATTGGAACGGTACAACAAGTGCATTGCAGCCGGAGGAGATTACTTCGAAGGGGACTAGAGTTTCATGTGTGTACTATCAATAAAAGTGCCCATACAAAAAAGTCTGGAAACTTATTTAATGATCCTTGTATTTGACACAGAGATGGTAACCTAAAAGGTACTTGCATTACAGGTTAGAGTGGACCTGGGAGTAATGGCAATAAAAAGATACTCCACAGTTTCCAGAGCTCCAGAACTAGAGCCTCATCCTCAGATGCAATTTAGTGTCATCTCAGGACACTTTAGTTCGGTGGAGGAGTCGGAGTTTATTCTAAGCTCTCCTACATCATACCCGACAGGGTGATCCTATTTACCCAACCCCTCCGCTCTGGCAGGATATGACACAAGGTCAATTTTTAAGCGGAGTTTAACAGGTTTGAATTCAGAGTTTTCCTTCTCTTAGACTAGTTGCCTCACCAAGGCTGAAGAACCTAGTCTGTCCTACAATTTACCCATAGCTGGAGGGAGAATAATTGGATTCATAACTTTCCCAAGGGTATTAGTGCTATGTGAAATGCAATCAGTCTCGTCCAGGATTTGAACTCGTGTCGCCGTGTCCAATTCCTACGACGATAACCATTACACCACGGGTGATAGACGTCGGGACATTATCACTTTGTTAATAAAGTTGCTTATCAATGCAAATGTCTTCTTTTAAATTTCAAAAAGTAAAGATTCAGTTTCTATACTTTTTGATCACGTTTCGCATGTTGGTCAATACCTATCCACTAAAACATAGTTTTGGCACAAGGCCATAAAAATGAAACCAGAAGCTTAAATGGAAGTCACATAACAGTGCTTATTGATCCACGAGTTTTTTTACCTTTACATTGTGACGAGATGCCCTAAATACGTAGGTATATATGATACATGTTATGCAAAGAAAATGTTCTAAAACATACGCGCATGCGCAGTACATACCTGACGCAAACAAAACTATTTTAACACTCAAGAGCCTGTCTACACGAACACCGGGTGATGGAAACATACAACTGAACACGCCCACGCAAATAACTAGTGAAAAGACAAAAATACCTGGAAACCATTGCTTTTTGTTTTTCTTTTCTTTCCTTTCTTTAACGGAAAAAACCTTAAGGACATTTTAATGGAAGCTGAATAAGTATTTTGGTTAAGAATATTAATGCATTTACCTCTTTTTCGATCATAATGCAAAAAAAAAAACCGAAACGTATGAGGAAGAATGTGCCAAATATCCCATGATGTTTTTACCAGACACAGAAATTTTCTTTCTAAAAGCGAACTGCAAAGTACTCAACCGGAAAAAAGAAGCTCTCTTTTCTTAGTAAATCGAAGAAATCAATTACACTTTTAGACCAACTACTATATTATTATATGGAGCCAGATGTGGAAGACTATGAAGCGCCATTTATTCTCAAAATTCTTTGAGTTGCCCAACATTTGACGTAATTTTCTAACTTTATATTTCGGTTTGGTTTGGTTTCTTTGTTTAATGGCATATCAACCTTTGTAGGTTATTTAATGCCAAATCTATTCTCCGAGAAGAACAGTAGTGGTACTATTTAACCCTTAGCTGGGAGGATAAATGGGTTCATACCTTTCCCAAGGGTATTTGCCCGAAAGTGAATGTAATAGCGTGACTGGAGTACGAACTCGCTTACTACGATTCCGCAGTCCATCGCTTTAACCATTACACCACGAGGACACCTCCTTCATATTTCAACAGTGGTAAAAACTTGCTACTGATATTTTTATTTTGCTTGTTGTTTAATGGCATATCAACGTTCTTGGGTTATTTAATCCCAAATCCGTCCTTCTAGAAGAACAGTAGTGGTACTATTTAACCCATAGCAATGAGGATAATGGGGTTCATACCTTTCCCCAGGGTATTTGTCCGAAAATAAACGTAATAGCGCGACTGGAGTTCGAACACGCTTACTATGATTCTGCAGTCTTAACCATTACACTACCAGGACACCCCCGATATTTTTTAATAACAAAATATTAAGATTTACAAACCTCGTTGGCAGGGCTTAGAATATGCTGATAGCATCTTCTGAAAAGTGAAAGACACCCACAAAAAAAGGGAGTTCCAGGGTATGACACTAAAATATATTTGATTTTTGAGGCTCTAATTCTGGAGATCTTGAGAGCGTGGAGTATCCGTTCATTGCCATTACACCCTCGTTCACTCTGACCTGAAATGGTTGTGTCTGTTAGGATCCCATCTATGAGTTAAATAGATGTCTAAAAATTATTTGTAATTATTAAGACCGTGTGCAAAAAAAAAAACTCTTGAGAATGAAGTGTATAAAAAATGTAAATATGAATGTCGAATAACGCGATTTCTAATCTCTAGGCATTAAATAATCCAAGACTGGTTGGCATACCGTCAAAATCAATCAATCAGTCAATCAACATTTACAATTTTATATTGTGATGATGGAGAAAAAATTACAAAATAATAAAATAGAATGATAAAATAAAATTCAAAAATAAAATACAATTTTAAGAAAAAAAGATTTTAAAATCGGACAAATGATGAAAATAAAAATAAAGTATGAAACAACCCCCGCACCGGCTAGTTTCGTTGGTTTGGCCGTTCGTCTTGTGGTGTGAACCTCGTTGTTTATTCTCACACCCGGCCGTGTGGGCATTTCACCGGTTGTACAAAAATCTTTAAAAAATAACAAACACCAAACAAAGGTTGGAAGGAAGAACAGACAAACACGGATTTAGAACTGCAAATGCAGGAAGTTGAAGTTGGCGCTTTTTAGCATTCTATGTATGTTCATGGCTATCGCGAGAACTCTGCGAAACACCTACACAGCTACCAAAAATGCTGATTCATCTGATCATCGTCTTTACTGCTCTGTGTCCTGGGCTTAACTTTCTGACTTACAGCTTCGGAGTCTCACTCCTAACTGACTGTTCCTTTGTCCCCTCTTCCGGTCTCACAGGTTTTCGCAGGCACAGCTCTTTGTGTGGTTTTCGCGTCAAAATAGACAAAGGAATGTCTTCTAGACACTTTGGCGCCGTTTTAAAGATTCCAGAGATAAGATCTCCTCTTTGACCATCCATTCACGAATTCACACAGACACCCACACATATACATCCATATATATATATATATATATATATATATATATATATACACACATTAATGATCATTATCGTGTCACAAAAGAATATCAGTTTACCGTCTCGGATGATGTCTCGAGGACAAGAGTGGTGGCTGCTGTCTCTAGGACAAAGTGATGGTGCTGTTTCTTGGCCAAGAGTGATGGCTGATTGAAACAGCTGCTATCGGCACGCCTTGATAATGATGAGAATTTTGAATATAAGCAAAATATTTGTCATAAGTTAGTTGAAGCTATAATTTTCCATTAAAAATTATTATAATTAGTTACTAGAAACCCAATAATTGCCAGCCCAGTCGGCTGGGGCTGAAGAATACACCAACAGCTTCTCGGCAGAGGGTTAAGATTCCCCCAACAAGTGTCCTAGATATGACATTAAACCATCTAATGATGAGGCTCCAGTAATGCTGGAGCTTTGGGGAATGCAGAGAATTCCTTCAATGCCATAGCTCCCAGATCTGCTCAGGCCCGAAGTGGTAACACCTGATAGGATCCTATCAATGAGTCAAATAGAACTGTTTGACAATAAAACAGAGTACTAATGCTAAATTGAATTGTTTGAAATAGAACTAAGTGATCATTTAACTATGTGTAAACAAATGACTGATGTTTGATTGAATTGCGAGTGTTACATAACAATACTTAAAACCATTTAACTATGTACAAACAAATGTGTAATGTTGAATAGAACAGTTAGTGTTAAATAGCAATACTTTTAACCACTTCACTATGTTAAATCAAATGATTTATATTGGATAGAATTATGAAAGTTAAATAGCAATACTTGAAACCATTTAACTGAGTAGAAACAATAGCAATACTAGTGTGCAAAAAAAAAATTAGTTCTAACTCATTTGAAAGTGAAGGTACCGAAAAAATTAATCTCTTATATAGCTATTTTGATGTGTGAAAACAAATGACCCATGCCTAGGACCATACCATTACGGGTCAGAGTGGACCTGAAAGTAATAGTAATGAAAGTGTACTACGTATTACCCAAACTCCAAGACTAGAACCTTACCATCAAATGCAGTCATACCCAGGCCACTAAATGATTTCAAGTATTGCTAATACTATCAAAATAGCAGTCGGCGTATTCTACAGTTCCAATCGTCTGCTGTAGGTGGACTCCGAAATGAAGCAAGAAGAGCTGGAGATCAGAAGTAAAATCGAAAATATCCAGACTGCAGCACTATCAAGATTAGCTAGAATATTTAGAAGGGTCCCGGAGACATGAGAAAAATTGCTGTCTTTCGGACTCTAGATAAAACTGTAGGGAAAAACTCACAACAACAATAATAATAATTATAATAATAGACAATAATACCAATTGTGATTGGTGCTTTTGGCACGGTAACTAAAGGATTATTAAAGGGCCTGGTGGATTTGGAAGTTGGGGACTGAGTGGAGACCATCCAAACAACAGCATTGTTGAAAACATCTAGAAATCTGAGGAGAGTCTTGGAGACTTGATGAGACTTGCTGTCACTCAATCTCCTCTGAAAGACCATCAGCTTACGCTGATGGGAAAAATTCTGATGGGTAAATAATAATAATGACACGCATAAACTCTTATGGGACTTTAACATACAAACGGCCAGAAGACCAGACCTTATAATAATCAACAAAAAAAAGAGAATTTGCAAAATTGTCGACTTTGTTATCCCGGCTGACCACAGAATAAAACTGAAAGAATGTGAAAAGAAGGATAAGTACCTCGACCTTGCTAGGGAATTGAAAAAACTGTGGAACATGCAGGTGACAATTATACCAATTGTAATTGGTGCGTTTGGAACAGTAACAAAAGAATTACTAAAGGGATCGGAGGACTTGGAAGTTGGCGGACAAGTGGAGACCATCCAAACTACTACATTATTGAGAACGGCCAAAATACTGACAAGAGTCCTGGAGACTTAAGGATACTTACTGTCACTCAAACTCCAGTGAAAAACCATCAGCCAACGCTGTGAAAAACTCTAATTGGTAAATAATAATAATAATAATAATAATAATAATAATAATAATAATAATAATAATAAGAAGAAGAAGAAGAAGAAGAAGAAGAAGAAGATTGGTTTGGTTTAGTTTGGTTTAATGGTATATCAACTATTGTAGGTTATTAAATGCCAAATCAGGTTTATCTATATATATATATTAGATATTTATGATTTATAAACATAAGTCAACAAAGTTGAATAATTCCAAATTCACTAAAAATTCTATTAAACATCAATTGTTTACACACAGTTAAATGATCAAACAGTTCTATTTCAACTGATTCAATTTAGCATAGGTCAAAATAAGATGCTTCCAAGTATTGCTAAGTATTACAAATAATTCAATTAAACTTCATAGTTAAATGATAAAACAGTTGTTTTTAAACAATTCAATTTATCATAAGTCATTTATTTGTAGTCAGTGTAAATCTCAAACAGTTCTATTTGACCCATAGATAGGCCCCTATCAGGTGCTACCACTCCAGGCCAGAATGGACCTGGGAGCCTCAGAAGCAGATTGTTTAGCGTCATATGCAGGACACTTTTAGTGGGGGATCTTACCCCTTTGCAGAGATGCAGTCAGTGTGTTCTACAACCCCAACTGACTGAGCTAGTAGAAGAACAACAACAAGAACCAAAAGAATTATATATATATATATATATATATATATATATATATATATATATATATATATATATATATATATATATATATATATATATATATATATATATAGTAGTTTAATTTTACTGCGTTTTCATATTGTCTGATTGAAAATATATTTACATCTTATGTTGACGTTTTAGATAAAATTTCAAATGGCTTTATCTATACAGAGGAATACCTTTGGATAAATATATTTTCGCGTCCGGATATTTTATTAAAGTTTCATAAATTAGATAGGAGGAGAAGGTTTAATTGGCTAAAAAGCAACAATTTCCACGCATTTTCCTTAGAAAATACATTATTCATAAACAATTTAATTTTAAGAATGAATAATTACCGAAAATTTTATTAAAATACGTTAATTAGATGATTATAAGTAGGTTTTTTAGATCAATATTTTAAAGAATTGCATTTAACGTGATATCGGTTTATATGCCACACAGGTTCGGTGAGGGCGCCTTCGGTGGTTTAATGGTTTGCAACCTAAACGAGCAAATCTACACGAGTGAGTTCGAGTCTCATTGGGTGCCTTATGCATACGACCTTGTGCCACATCTGAAAAAAAGCTTAGGAAATTGCACAGGGTCAGGGTCGTGAGGGGGAGCATGTGCGTATGTATATATCACCATAGTTCTCTCATCTTGCATTAGACACCGCTAGATTTAAACAAATGTTTAGCCCTAACAGACGAGCGTAGGGCGGGAGGTGTCCTGATGGTGTAATGGTTAAAGCGATGGACTGCGGAGTCGTAGAAAGCGAGTTCGAACTCCAGTCGTGCTATCATGTTCACTTTCGGGCAAATACCTTTGGGAAAGGTATGAAGCCCCTTATCCTCTCAGCTAAGGGTTAAATAGTATTACTACAGTTCTTTTAGGGGAATGGATTTGGTATGAGATAACCTACAAAGGTTGATATGCCATTAAACAAAGAAACCAAACCACAGTCGTGCCCTATTTCAATAAACCTTTAAGTCAAACTATTATCTCGTTCGTTTTTTATTACAGCTCCCAAATAGCCATTGTACTTGCAACCGTTGTCATAATAACACCGAGTTTAACACTTCAATGATCTGAGCAGAAGAAATGAAAGACAAAACTTTAGAATACTACCTGTAATATCCTAACTAACAGAAGGGAAATAAGCTGATGCCACAGGGGTTACGGCCCCTACTACATCCGGGGGATTTGGTCAATAAAGGAATATACCAGGCATAGCAGCAGATGTTCGTTTTCCCTCTGTCTTTAATCATCATTCATCTTATCGATTCATCTTGGTAATAGTCCATACCGAGCAAGTATCCATTACCTCAGATATAAAGACTTTACACTACCTGTAGTTAGTTTTATTATTACCGTAAAATTAGAAAACGTTTGCAAACTTTGGCAATTTACTGTACTAATGCTGTTTCAAAAACATCATCATTATATACAAAAATGATTTCATCTGATCATTTAGGAATTGGGCATACGAATCTACTATGACGTCAAGGTAGAATGATTCCGTGATGCAATACCATTATTCCAAGATTACCAAAATAGCAATAGTTTCAATTTAAGGTCCATTTTGATGTATAAAAATATGCCGGCATTTAGATAGCAGTAGGACCCAATTGAGAAATGATTTTACCTCGATAAAACAGACGAATCACCTGCCCAGCGATACGAAGATTCACCAACCCGGTAGAAAAGATTAAATGTTATCTGAGTATATCTAAATACTTCAACCAAGGCTATCCTTGGAGTGGATTAAAAGATTATCTTGCAGGATAGAGAAAGAGAAGAAAACGAAAAGGAGGAAAGTTTGGAATAAGTTTTCGAATCCGGAAATTCTTTTCTTGCCTTGAGAAGACTCCTGGAAATTTAAATCTCGGAAAAGAACCAAAGAAGAGACAGAGGAGGTATTGGCTGGTATTTATTTTTGTTTTTAACTGCAAGCGATGTGAGATTTTTCTTTTGGGGCTTTGAACTTATCAGAATAGACAGCCCAAATCCAAGATTATCATTATAGATCAGAAAATCCCATGTATAATTCGACCTCTTTTCTCCCTGACTCTCGGCCACACTGGAAACAAAATAAGGTTATCGCTATGACAGCATATGATATATCTACTCTTTCATTATTCCGAAGTGCTGTTTAGAACCTGAAATGTTTACCTTGACATATACATCGTCGGTTGTCATCGGTTTACTAATAAAATGGCAAAATGATAGGGAACGAATTTTTCGCCTTTCACAGAAAAAATGTCGTCAAAGATTGTTCACGGAATACCAAAAGCTGGCTTATGGAACTACTAAATGGAACTGTTTTTGTTTGGTTTCGTTTGGTTTTATGGCATATCAACCATTATGGTTATTCAAAGCTAAATCCTCTTTATATATATATATTGAATATATATGGGTTTTTTTTTTGGTTGGGTTTTATTGCATATCAACCATTGTAAGTTATTTAAAGCTAAATCTTGTTTATACATATATATCAAATATATAGGATTTGGTTGGGTTGGGTTTTATGGCATATCAACCATTCTAGGTTAGTTAATGCCAAATCCTCTTTATACATATATATCAAATATATAGGATTTGGTTTGGTTGGGTTTTATAGCATATCAAACATTGTAGGTTATTTAAAGCTAAATCCTGTTTATATTAAATATATAGGATTTGGTTTGATTGGGTTTTATGGCATATCAACCATTGTAGGTTATTTAATGCCAAATCCTCTTTATACATATGTATATATTAAATATGTAAGATTTGGTTTGGTTGGTTTTTATGGCATATCAACCATTGTAGGTTACTTAATGCTAAATCCTCTTTATACATGCATATTAAATATATATGATTTGGTTGGGTTGGGTTTTATGGCATATCAACTATTAGAGGTTATTTAATGCCAAATCATATTTAAACATATATATTAAATATATATGATTTGGTTTGGTTGGGTTAACAGCATATCAACTATTGTAGTTTATTTAATGCCAAATCCTCTTTATACGTATATATTAAATAAATGAATTGTAAACATATTTTGTAGATATATACTGATAAATGATCCAACAGTTCTATTTCTTACAATTCAATGTAGCATCAGTCAACAAATAATGGTCCAAGTATTGCTATGTATCACTAACATTCCAATTAAACATCAGTCATTTGTTTATACCCAGTTCGATAATCAAACGGTTCTCTTTCTAACAATTCAATTTAGCATAAGTCATTTGTTTGCGCCCACTTTAAATGATTTATCATAATCATTTCTTTTCACAGTTTAAATATCGAACAGTTCTATTCGAAAACTATCATCAAATATAAATAATCATTTGAAACCATATAATTATTAGTATTAGATAGGAATACTTAAAACCATACAATTGTGTGCAAGTTATTTGTATTAGATTGGAACACTTTATATCCCATCGCCGTGTGCAAAAAAAAAAACTCTTAAGAAACAACTACACAACAAATTTAAATATGAACGCGATTCTCTAACCTTTAAACATAAAATTATCTTAGGGGTGTGAACATGCCATAAAAAATAGACTTATTTTTCATAAAAAAATATTGAAAGTGATTGTTTGTGTAAATCGCTATTCATAAAAGTTAACTATGGAAACGATATCCGTAAAAGTATGTACACACTGTATCGTAGCTTAAGCTGTATTTACCATGACAAAAATAAACAATGAAAAAAAAACATTAATTTTCTTCAAAATGACCATGGTTACAGCTTAATTCTTCCAACGTGTTTTACATTGGTCGAAACTGCTCTGAAACTTCTCTTGTGGTTTTGGCTGTATTTATTTTACGATCTTCTGTGTACACAAATCTCTTACCTTTGAGATGAATTTTCCTTTTAGTGTGACGGTACAGTCGACCACGTCAAACACGGGGATGATTCCAATTCCAATCCTTTGATCGTTCCGCTGGTCGTATATATCTTCGGATGACACAAGCGGTTCGTTATCAACTCACGTTGTGTTTTTTAGATCCAGACAACAGATCAAGTACTAGTCGGAGTCGCTGGTCAGCATGTAAATGAATGAGATCTCGCATTAAGAAAGTAAAAAAAAATAATAATAAAAGTCAATGACAACAGAGAACAAAACACGACTTGAAAAAATAACAATATTTAGTATATAAAAAATTTATTTTAAAATGATAGATATATTCACCCATCTTGAACACGGCAAGTTTTAGTCAGAGACCAGTTCACAAATTAATAGTCCCTCAATTTTTCGTATAAGGTTTAAGCTTTTCGATTTCTCGCTGTCTATAGTCTGTCACAAGGCAATCTTTAGTGTTTTCTTTCCTCAGTCCTTGGTACTACTTTACAAGTGCTTATTACGTTAAGCTTCTTTGCTTTTTTTTTCAGCGTCGTATTATGGTCGACTTTCTTCGCGATCTGTACTCAGGGTAGTCTGGCACAAAGCCAGAAACTCAAAGTTTCGGGAAAACTACTCACCTACTCATGCACTGTTCTCGCTGGTCTGCTGCTTCGTGGGACAAACTCTGCTATTTTATGTGCATTTTTAACTGAGGGCATGGATGGGGTGTAACCCAAAAATATCAATTTTTTTCCTAATTCGAGATTGTTTATAGAATACAGTTTCCATTTTCGAAGTTTTATTTGAATTTTAGAAAAAAGGACAATTTGGATAATGATAGGTGGCCTTGATTTGTCAAAACAAGCTAGCCATCTTCTGGCTGCTCTTAGGATAAAAAGAATGACTATTCGCTTTGGTCAAATTCCTTTCTTACCAAAATAACATAATCTTTATCGACGCTCCATTTCACGAACGCCATTACACATTTGTAATGTATTACTCTACAATTCTAAAATCTGAATTGGTTTCTTTTTCCTCTGGTTAAGAAAATTTCTCTGACCAGCCTCTGACCCTTATAGAGTTACATTAGAAAGCAAGAAATTATTATTTCCAAGGTTTGGTTTGGTTTCTTTGTTTAATGGTATGTCAACCATTGTTGGTTATTTCATGCCAAAGCATTTCACCTAGAATAACAGTAGTGGTACTATTTTACCCATAGCTGGGAGGATAAGGGGGTTCATACCTTTCCCAAGAGTATTTGTCTGAAAGTGAACGTAATAGCACGACTGGAGTTCGAACTCGCTTACTACGATTCCGCAGTCCATCGCTTTAACCATTACACCACGAGACCACCCCCTTATTTCCAGGAGTTGGGCTTAGGAGTATAGTTAAGGCTGAAATGGTTTTTAGTAATAGTAAAATACAGTTAAATTGTAGTTATAGTAAAGTTTCTACAGTTCGAAATTCTATAGCCTCAGTGCTGTAGTAATTGTTACATATATATATATATATATATATATATATATATATATATATATATATATATATATATATATATATATATTACATGCATATTTAGATGTATCAGTCCTATGGGACAAAGTATATTTACCCAAGCTCTCTATCATGAGCTGGATCAATTTTTAAAGCGGAGTACTACTGCTTCAAATTCAGAGTTTTTCTTCTCTCAAACTACTTGTCTTACCAAGACTAGAGAACCCACTCTGCCTCACTATTTAACCGTTGCTGTGGCATACAAATGGATTCAGGTCTTTCATAAGAGCATTAACGCAAAAAAAAATGCAAATAGCTTCTCCTATGATTTGAACACGGGTCACCGATTCCATTTTTTACAACGATAACTGTTTCCCGAAGTGTACCTCCGCAGAGATAATGATACTTTACTTTCCCGCATACTAAGACGAACGTATGTCCTGTATCAGGTTTGTTTTCATGAAAATCCTCTTTCTATTGATGATATTGTTCTGGTTATTTTGACTGGGTAGACACAGATGTAAGATGATGTAACTGCTACAAAACACCCGATAAAGCACCCGCTAAGTCATTAGCCCATTTCATCACTTGTATACTCATTATCACGAAGGGACACCTCTGATGGTGTAATGGTTAACGAGCTAGATTAGCAAACCTACACGAGTGAGTTCGAGTCTCATTGGGTGCCCCATTCTTTCAGCCTTGTTCCAAATAGAAGCAAAAATCTTCGTAAATTACTATTCATTATCACGAAGTGTTTCTTGGACTTCAAATGATTAAAAAAATTACACCTTTTCTTCGAGCAGACATTGTAACGAAAGTTGTTAATAAGGCAGCAAACTGATCGTTGTTTTGAAAAAAAGAAGAATATCCAGAAAAATACAAAATAAACTGGAAAGACGTAGTTCATTTTTCTAACGCATGAGCATGAAAAAAAGAAATAATTAACAGAAAACTTAACAAAAACCTGCATATATCATTCCAACTGAAATTAATACATTAAACAGAAATTAAGACAAACGAAAGATTGTTATTATCAGTAACACCTCAGTCTTGCCTCGAGCAATTACAGAATGTAGAATAAGCAGACTGCACCTCTGCAAAGGGGAAAAATTTCCCCCTCCAACGAGTGTCATGGGTAAGACGCTTAACCATCCTCCCCAATCGACTAAGGCTTTAGAATAAGCAGACTGCACCTCTGCAAAGTGGAAAAATTTCCCCCTCCAACGAGTGTCATGGGTAAGACACTTAACCATCCTCCCCAATCGACTAAGGCTTTAGAATACGCAGACTGCACCTCTGCAGAGGGGGAAGATTTCCCCTCCAATGAGTGTCCTGTAAATGACGTTGAGAATCCAGTGCTTTGCTTCATTGCTATTACTCCCAGATACACTCTGACCTGGATTGGTCATGCCTGTTCGGGTTCTAGCTAAGGGTCAAATAGAACTAGTTTCCTGAGTATTGCATTAAACTACATCTGATGGTGAGGCTCCAGTTCTAGAGCTTTGAAGGGGTGTAGAATATTTTTTCATTACCGCTATTCTCAGGTCTACTCTGACTCGGAGTGGTAGTATCTGTTAGGGTGCCATCTTTGGGTCAAATAGAAGTATCTTATCATTCACTATGGTTGAAGTCATTTAACTATATGCAAACAAATAATTAATGTTAAAGTTAATTATTAGTATTACATAGCAATACTTGAAACCTTTTAACTGTGTGCAAACGAATGAATAACGTTGACAATAGTTATTAGTGTTAGATAGCAATACTTGAAACCATTTAGCACCTTGGTATGACATTAAAAGGTATATTGGAGTTTTGGTAAAGTGGAGTACTCTTTCATTACCATTACTCTCAGTTTCACTCTGCTTTGTTATGGTAGTATCTGATAGAGTCCCGTCTATGGATCAGATAAAACAGTTCAATCTTTTTTCGAGAGAATATTGTTAATATGAAACAGAATAGCAGTACTTGAAACCATTCAACTGTGTGCAAACAATAAATAGCAATGCTTGAAACCATTAAACTGTGTCCAAATAGAAATTTTCAGTATTTGAAAGCAATACTTGAAACTATTTAGATTTATGCGTGTTAGCAATATTTAATCTTTATACTATATGCAAACAAATGATTATTGTTATCAAATAGAATTATTAGTGTTAGAGAGGAATACTTGAAACCTTTTAACTGTGTACAAACAATTGAGCTCGTGTTTGTTTAAAAATGATTTTACCTACACGCTATTCGCTTTCAAATCACACACACACACACACACACACACACATACACACACACACACACATATATATATATAAATATATATATATATATATATATATAAGCATTATATGTGTCATATAGGTATAAACGGGATTTGGGCAGAAAATCATCCATAAAACACAACCAAACCCCAACTAAAAGTAAGCAATAACTCACAAAAGTCGATAAATGTTCAAAGAAAATACTATTTTCATATCCGGGAGGAAAAACCCAATCTTCAATTCTTATGACAGACAACTCCGTTTTTTAAATGCTTGCAAAATAAATGAATAAATAATTTTTTTTTTTTTTCGTTCCTTGAGAGAAAACATAAATATACTTATTTCTTCTATCTGCATAATAGCTTCTGCTTCAAGATATTTTACTGTCTCAGTATTTTTTTCCCAACCCAACAGTCTTCAAAATCTTTTACCGTCCCTTCAAGAAATCTTTTTCATCTACCTCCTTCGTAAAAATCTTTCCTTCTACGAAATCGTCAGTACGATATCAAATTTTCCCTTTCCACGTTCATTGGATAACTTAATGGTTCAAGGGGCACAACTCCGGATGTTTCAAATTTATGTTAATTTTTTTTTAAAGCAAACTAATATTAATAGTTACCTCTCTTCTTTCTTTCCGTTTTCATTGGTTTGGTTTCTTTGTTTAATTGCATATCAACCTTTGTAGGTTATTTAATGCCAAATCCATTCTCCTAGAAGAACAGTAGTGGTACTATTTAACCCATAGCTAGGAGGATAAGGGGATTCATACCTTTCCCAAGGGTATTTGCCCGAAAGTGAACGTAATAGCGCGACTGGAGTACGAACTCGCGTACTACGATTCCGCAGTCCATCGCTTTAACCATTACACCACGAGAATTCCATGGCATTGCTCCTTCTAGAATATTTAATGAAATGAAATGGAATGTCATTTTCTGAATTTAGGAATAAAAACTTGAAGGTAATTTTTTAGTATGCAAGATTTTTTGTTTCTGCTTTGATTTGATGATTCATTGGATTTTGCAGAATTTAATGTTTGTATGTTTTTTTTTTTAAATGTGGCAATAAATCTGAGTATTGTGTAGAGTTGGTTGTATCTGGAAAAGGCATGAATCCAATTATACTCCCTCCAGCTATGGGTAAATAATAGGGCAGACTAGGTTCTTCAGCCTTGGTGAAGCAACTAGTCTAGGAAAAGGAAAACTCTGAATTCAAACCTGTTAAACTCCACTTAAAAAATGACCTCGTGTCACATCCTGCCCGAGCGGAGAGGTTGGTAAATATGGTGATACGTCCTGTACCATAGAAGTATTTGTCTTCCGGCCCACCAACCGGATGAGTATGGCACAAGGCCTTTTTTTAGGTGGATCCGGGCGCTGGGTCGGAGCTCATACGCGCCCGGCATTGCCAAAAATACCTCGGGCCCCGTCGGCATTCCCCTAAAGAGGGGTGCTTCAGGTGCCAGTCAATTAACCTAGCCCCTCCGAAGAAGGTTAAAGCCTGGAGGCACGACCCCCTGAGTCCAGAGGGAAATCGAGTGCCGAGACACAGCCGGCCTAGGACAATACGGCTGGCTGAAGTGCGACCCAACAACCGGAGAGGCGTACCGATCTGTGGTACGTCATGTACCATAGTGATTTACAAAGCTCTTTGCTTCGATGTGGCGCAAGGCCGAATGAATGGGGCGCCTAATGAGACTAGAACTCACTCGTGTAGGTTTGCTAGTACTAGCTTGCCAACCGTTACACCACCAGAGGTGCCCACGTCCTGTACCATAAAGTAATTTACAAAGCTCTTTGCTTCGATGTGGCACAAGGCCGAATGAAAGGGGCGCTCAATGAGACTAGCAGGAGTACTACAAGGGGACACGCTGGCCCCGTACCTCTTTATCATTTGTCTAGACTACGTACTTAGAACATCGATTGACCAAATCAAAGAGAATGGCTTCGAACTGACGAAGAAAAGAAGCAGAAGATACCCCGCAACAACAATTACCGACGCCGACTACGCCGATGACATAGCGATACTGGCAAATACACCTGACCAAGCCGAAACTCTTCTGCATAGTTTGGAACGAGCAGCAGCAAGCATAGGCCTCTATGTTAATGCACACAAAACGGAATATATGTACTATAACCAAACGGGGGACATCTCCACTCTAGAAGGAACCCCACTTAAACTAGTAGACAAATTCACGTACCTTGGAAGCAGCGTCGAATCAACCGAAAAGGACATCGAAACGAGGCTAACGAAAGCATGGACAGCTATCAATAGGCTATCGATTATATGGAAATCAGACCTAACCGATAAAATGAAACGCAGCTTCTTCCAGGCAGCGGTCACATCGATACTGCTATATGGATGCACTACATGGACGCTAACAAAACGGCTGGAGAAGAAGCTGAATGGCAATTACACAAGAATGCTGCGTGCAATCCTGAACAAGTCCTGGCAGCAGCACCCCACAAGACACCAACTGTACGGCCACCTGCCCCCTATCACAAAAACTATTCAAGTTAGACGAACCAGACATGCAGGACACTGCTGGAGAAGCAGAGGTGAACTCATAAGAGATGTACTCTTATGGATCCCCACACATGGCCGCGCAAAAGCAGGACGACCAGCTCGAACGTACATTCAGCAGCTATGTGAGGATACAGGCTGTTGTCCTGAAGACCTACCTAGGGCGATGAACGATAGGGAGGAGTGGCGAGAGAGGGTCAGGGATATCCGTGCTACCAGCACGATATGATGATGATGATGATATGTGTCTCACACATCTGCTGTTGAGACCTATTTGAATACCTCGTGCAAATGCAGCCGACGGTGCTCTGTAGTCAGACGTCCCCGACTAGTGGTCCTCCATTCCTTTACCCATTGTTATATGCTTACCCATTGTTGTAGTCCAGTATTATACATTTAATTTCAACCTGTCGACAAAAGAAAACACTTTTAAAATACAGTACAAAGTTTATTAAAATTCAAGAATTAGTTTAAGAATTTTCTGTCACTCCTGGTCAAATTATAGTATTTTTTTCTTATTTCATTGTTGCTTCCTCCGATATTTCAGAAATATTTAATCTTTTTCATAAAACTTTAAAGGTTACTGGTTGATATTATTGAATGGATCATTTATGGAGAGATACCGTGTCATGTTTTTCGGCAATAAATTTTCTACTCACTAAAATCAAATTAAAGATCTTTTCAATACAAACTAAACTCCAATTCTCAAGGTTTTGACAATTGTATCACTAATATGTTGTTTTTTTTTCAAATTAATTGCTAATTCTTCATGACTTTCTAATTGTAAACAGGTTCAGTCAAAGTTTCTTTCTACAGCATAAATATCATTGTATCATAGCATAAAATATATTGTAGCTTTTAAAAACGTGTTAAGCAAAAATGGATATTTTTTTTTTTAAATCGGTGCCTCAAACTTCTTAAGAAAAGATTAAAATGTCTCATGGAGCAAGACTTATTTTCTTCTTTTATCACCTAGAATATTCGGAGTATCAATCTCATCTTTATCTTGATACTCATAATGTTTCGACCGTTACGTCCTCCGGCCTTCTTCAGGTGTTTCATGTCGAACTCGGAAGCCTACACAGAACTTCGAACTGAACACTTCATTTAATCCACGGGGTGGTGGGGGAGACTGTTCCAATTCTATTAACCATGACTGGGTACAAGTGTTAAATCATAGTAAGTATTGCCTGTTATTCTTGCCTGTTGTTGGGATTGAACCTGTATCCTCCAAATGATTTCACTAAGAAGCACTTTCTAAAGAATGCTGAAGGATATATCGGCCGAAACAATAAAGATGAGGTCAACAGTCCAAATATTCTATGAGATAAAAGTTATCAAGCTTCTAAAAAATTTAGACAAATTATTTTCTTCTGTAGGTCAGTGTTATCGATGAGCAGATAACCACTTTTTCAATTATTAATTAGAGAGGAGATGGGCGCAGCCAAATATATCCCTCTTGCCCTAGTGGTGCCATTAATTATCCAGCAATGCGCATTTTCTCTTGGATCAAAAAATGAAATCAACTCTTCTTGGGAGAAATTGTCCCCATCAAACATCTTCCTGTCTTAGAAATGTTATTAATGACTTAGCAAGCACTGTTGCTTCTAGATCTAAAAAAAAAAAAATAATGAAGAAACTTATTTTGTCCGATGAGCACTGCAAAATCGCGAGTATTTATTTACTAAGCTTTGTTTAAATATGGCGCACAAAATAGAGATTGCTTACAGTACCTGCTCATATTTAAGCGGTTACCCATCCAAATACTAAACTCGCTGCTTAACTTCAACGAGCAGGTTTGAGGCGGTACTTTCAGTACCACGAGACTCAATTAACGAACATTGCAATCGAACAATCTTATTTACAATGTGACTAACTAATCCTTACTTTGGAAGAAGATGGGCGCCGTCAAATCATTCTTTCTTATTCTAGAAAGGTTAATAATTACTCTTAGGGTTAATAGTCACTCCAAGTTTCCCCTCAATCAAGGGATCAACCAACCATTACTTAATTCTAAATCACTCCAAGTTACTTGCCCTCGAAATGCCAAAAATCATTAAAATTGACATTCTAAATCAACAAGTCAACCATCACTTTGATGGGCACAGCTAAATCCTTCAATTTTGTTCTAGAGATACACTTAATTACTCTGTATAACAACCTCAATATTCGTTTAAGTCCTGGAGTCACTCAACCGATGTGTCACAACCAGGCGAATTGGAAACTAAATATAACATCGATGACTAAAAGTAATTAATTCAAAACTCTTAATCGATTATTCAGTATGTAGGATTTTTATGTACTTTTTTTAATTTGAGAACATCGTGAAATAACATATTTATAAAATCGCCCTATCAACGAGGGATACAACGTATTCTAAGATTTGTCGTATCTCTCCAACAGAGGCATAAGACGCTCTGAAAAGGGTGGGGAGGTCTGCATCTGACAGTGAAACTCCAATTCCGGAGATCTGGGAAGGGTTGAGTACAATTACATTGCCATTATTCCTTGTTTTACTCTGTCTGGAGTGGTAAAATATGTTAGGGTCACATCTATCGATCAAATAAGTCTCTATCAAAGATTTTTCGCATTCTATAGAGCATTAAAAAACCTTAAGAAGCAACTAAACAAAAAATATAAATATAGGGTGTCTCAATATATATATATATATATATATATATATATATATATATATATAACTCTACTAATAATAATGAGTTGTTTCAGATAAGAAAATAGAATACCATACCAACTATAAATCCTCGATAACAATGCCTTGGTTTGGTTTGGTTTCTTTATTTTTTTAATGGCATATCAACCTTTGTAGGTTATTTAATGCCAAATCCATTCTCCTAGAAGAACAGTAGTGGTACTATTTAACCCATAGCTGGGAGGATTAGGGGGGTTCATACCTTTCTCAAGGGTATTTGCCCGAAAGTGAACGTAATAGCGCGACTGGTATACGAACTCGCTTACTACGATTCCGCAGTCCATCGCTTTAACCATTACACCACCTTGGTGTAGTAGCTATTGAAAAGGGAGCCTTCGGGTTACCCTTGACTAAGGTCGCCAACTTTACTTTAACTTATTTGTCTCTCGTTTCGCTTCCTTTTATTTTTACACTGTAGTACAGTGAAACGTCAAAATCCATAAGATGGCAAGTTCTTTTTATCTTGTCAACACTAGGTCTGGTCTTCTGGCCGAGATTCGGTGATCCGTTTGTATCTCAAAATCCCAGATAATTTTGGCATTTATTTCTCTGGTTTGTGCAAACAATTTGGCTGCGCCAAATTTTAATCTTTTGTACAATTCCTGGTTAATCACCTTCCCCACCCAGTCATATCTAGTTTTGTACTCTTTTTACTCTAGTTTGCTTCTTTTGCTTGTTATATAAATAACCGTTTCATCTATACGCAATATTTTTATTATTATTATTATTATTATTATTATTGATAATATTATTTACTCCTTTGAGAGTTTTTCACATCAACGTTAGCTGATAGTTTTTCACTGGAGTTTGAGTAACAGCAAGTCTCCTCAACTCTCCAGAACTCTTCTCAGTATTTTGGCCGACTTTAATAATGCTGTAGTTTGGATGGTCTCCACTTGTCCTCTTATTTCTAAATCCTCCTGTCCCAATACCAATCATTTGGTGACTGAACCGAGCGCGCCAATTACAATTGGTATCACAGTCACTTTCATGTTCCATAGTTTTATCAGTTCTCTTGCAAGATCTAGCTGCTTATCTCTCTTTTCGCTTTTCTTCAGTTTTACCCTGTGGTCAACTGGAACGGCAAAATTCACAATCCGGTAGATTATATTTTTTATTTTTTATTTTTATTTTTCCTTTTTATTTTTATTTTCATTTTTATTTATTTATTTATTTATTTTTTTTTTTTTTTTGTTGACCATCACAAAATCTGGTCGTCTGGCCCAGATTAGATGATCCGTTTGTATCTCAAAATCCCAAAGAATTTTGTGCTTCTCATTTTCTAGAACGGATATTGGATTGTGCATATACTATTTGTTCGTATCGTCAAATTTAAACTTCTTGCATAATTCCCGGTGGATCACCATCCCTACAGAGTCGTGTTGAGTCTTATACACTTTTTGCGCTAATTTGCACCATCTGCTTAATATGGGGTTGATCGTTTCGTCTCTATCTCCACAAAATCTACATCTGCTATTTTGTTGCGTCTTGTCTATTTTTGCTTTGACATACTAAGTCCTTATGGTATTGTTCTGTGCTGCTATCAGAAGAGATTCAGTTTCTCTCTTAAGGTTTCCCTTTCTTAGCCAGGTCCTAGTTTTCTCGTGTGAAATTTCGCTTGTTTGTCGCTTGAAATATCCATAAAGTTATTTTTCCCCATTTTTGTTTTCTGGTTATTTTTGTTCTATTGATGCATGTGTTGTCTGTATTGTTTCTGGTGGTTCTAATCATCAGTCTTCTTCCACTCTTTTTTATGTAGTCTTCTAATCGTTATATCGATGCACCAACGCTATCTTGAATGCAGACTTGTCCTCTTCCTCCTTATTTTCTTGAGGCATACAGTCCGTCTATATTATCTCTAGGGTGTAAAAGGCCTTATGCATCGTCAAGAGTTTTCTTGTTGTCTGGTTCATTTGTTAAAGTCCTTCTCTTGTCCACTTGTCCGGAGTATCCCCAGGTGATTATCCATTTGATGAGATTTCTACTAATGGTTTCGAGTTGTTTTCTAATTCTTCTGAGGTATTTTTTCTATATTTTTCTTTCATCTCCGCTTGTTTGATGGTGTCCACTTCCAATATTCCCAAATATTTGTAACTTTTCCTCTCTCCGAATGTTCTGATTTTTTCTTGATTTGGTAGTTCCATTCCTTCCGTCATTTGCCGTTTTCCGCTTTTTTATGAGCATGTCATATTTTCCTAAACTAAATTCCATCCCTATATCTTCACTGTATATCCTTACTGCCTGTATTATGGTTTTCAATACTTTTTCATTTTTGACGCGTAAATTAGGTGTTTGATTTTTTTGCGAATCAGCAAGTTTGTATCCGCCAATGCATTTCCTAAGTATGGGATTAAGTGAAATCACTGCAATAACAAATTGTAATGGTGATAATGCATCTCCCAGGAAGATACCACTTTGGATTTTCACCTTGATTAAGCTTTTTCCCCTGCTGTCAGTTCGTATTATTATTATTATTTTACTCCTTGCGATTTTTTTTACACCAGCGTTAGCTGGTGATCTTTCACTGGAGTCTGAGTGACTGTAAGTTTCCCCAAGTCTCTAGGACTGTCATCAATATTCTAGCCGATCTCAACTATACAGTAGTCTGGATAGTCTTGATACGTTCTCTGATTTCCGACTCTTCCAATTCCCTTCCCAAGCCTTTGGGGACCGTTCCAAGTGCAGCAATTACAATTAGTATTACCGTCACCCTCACGTTACACAACTTTCTTAGCTCTCCGACAAAGTTTAAGCACTTATCCTTCTTTTTAAGGACAAATGTATGGGGCACCCAGTGAGAATCGAACTCACCAAAAATAGTAAAGTCACATGGAAAATACTGGTTCCTGCT
>OY757914.1:11852165-11861873 GCA_963585895.1 Sepioteuthis lessoniana | reverse complement strand
ACCTGAACTAGAAGTCGTAAGTGTTTTTCGTGTTTCGAGATTCCTATGTTCTATGGATGTATGTTACGAACATTATGAACGTTTCGCGTACCGGTATGAATATGTCCATTTCACGTATTCATATCGTGGCTATGTAACAATCGGTGTATTCTACAATCCCAGCTGACTGGGCTATAAAATAGTTAAGATAGTTTTTTTTTATCTATTCCAGCTTACTCACAACTAAAATATACTCGTAATATTGTTAATTTTCAGAAAGAGTCAGTCATGTATAAGATTTAAATATTGAAGTTTTACAAAGTTGTGTGAACTTTTTTTCTGTGGTTTTCTGGAGCAGTTTCATTCGACTGAAATTTTAGTGTTGTAAGAACCTGAAGACGCGAAAAAATCGCTGCTGGCTAAAAAGAGACATTTTCTACACAAAGTGAATAAAATTAGCTTTCCTTATTTTTCATAAACTTTTTTTTCTTTTGAGTAGGTGGGTGGATATGTTAAAGTTATTGAAAGAAAAATCAAAATGACTTTCTTTGCAATTGTGAAACTTGCCATAACAAATGAATAAAGTACAGTTACCTTGTCCCTAGTTATCTGCTTTTTACGTCCATTTTGCTTAATATTTTGGTACCTGAGCACGTTTCAATTCAATAAGATTTTTAAGCAAGAAAAAAAATCAAAGAATTTTTTTAAAAAAGGCACTCACACACAGTTCATCAATAAGGAGGCGTGCTTAGCATAAAGATTATCATCTTAAGAAATGGAATTGGTGATTCGGGTTCCAATTCTGGACGAAGTTGTTTTCGTTTTGGGCTAATATCATTAGGAAAAGCATGATTCTGTCTGACCCCAATTATAGGTAAATAGTCTGGACTCTTTAGCCTTGTCTGGGCAACCAGTCTAGGAGAAATAAAATTCTGATTTCAAACCAGCTTTACTCAGCTAAAAAATTGACCCTGTGTGCCCATGACGAAGTGGTGGGATAAATATATACTCTTCATCAATTAAAAAAAGAATTAGAATTTTTAAAAATGTCCCAAAATGAAGTTGTCATTGACTATGTTTAACTTAGATAGGGCACAAGGCCAGAAGTATAATGTACACAGTGGTAACTGAGTTGGCTACCGTAGCTATTAACCTGATTTGGTAGTCTTTTAGTCGGGTTAGCTTAGTCTAGATGAAAACCGTAGACAGGTTAGCTTAGCTTGGCAAAGGTCCAGAAATATTGAGCACCCAGTGAGAATCAAAACCACGCAAGGCACACATAAGTAAGAGAATCTTTGGCACAATATCACCTGTATATGACACACGGTGAGGATCAAACTTACTTTTTAGTCACAATGGATTTTTGAGATCATGACCAATGTCCATTGTTCTAGTAAGGTCTTAAAGGATATAATTCACAAACTTGATTTGGTCGTCATTTACTCCACTTAGCTTTGTTTGTCAAGGTTCCTAGAGAGAGTCGAACGTACTAACAAGTGTGTCTGCTAGCCTAGATTGGTAATCTTTACAATATGTACGAGGTGCATACGATAAGTTTCCAGACTTTTTTCGTATGGGCACTTTTATTGATAGTACACACATGAAACTCTAGTTCCTTTCGAAGTAATCTCCTCCAGCTGCAATGCACTTCTTGTACCGTTCCAACAACTTCTGGAAGGCCCCATGGAAGTACTCTTGTAGGAGTGTGTCAATGACCTTTGTCACAGCCTCTTTCTTCTTCTCAATTATCTCATAACGACAGCCTCTGAGCTTAGGGAATAAGCAAAAGTCACCAAGAGCAACGTCTAGACTATAGGGAGGCTGAGGAACGATCTTGATGCCCATCTTGGTCAAATAGTCTGTGACAAGGATGGAGTTATGGACTGGCGCATTGGCCTGGTTGAAATTCCACTGAGCCGATTTGAAGAGTGCTGGCCTCTTCCGACGGAATCTCTTGCTGAACTCCCTTAAAACCTCAACATAGTAACCCTAACCCTTTGGCCAATCAACTCTGGTGTATTGACTTCCTTACTCCTCCCACACCTCTCATCATCCCTCACAGACTCCGTGCCTTCCTTGAATCTCTTATGCCACTCAAAAACTGATGCTTGATTCATGCAAGATGCTCCAAAAGCAGTCTGAAGCATTCCATACGTTTCTATGGCATTTTTTCCAAGTTTAAAACAGAATTTTATTGCATATCGTTCTTCTAAAGTATCCTCACGTCCAGATTGCATTTTTGAAATTCACCAGCTGTGACAATCAGGCTTTAGTAGGGTGTATTCCAGTTCCGGCTGTAGATGTTCATTTGAAGCTGAAATCATAAAAAATTGGTCAGTCATCTCATAAGATGTATAGCAATAACATGCTGAATTTTCAAGATTCTAAGACAATTTTAAATGCCCATACGAAAAAAGTCTGGAAACTTATTGAATGCACATCGTATTCAGCTCATCTGTTAACGAATTAAACCCAGTTTTACCGACAGTTCGTTTCTTTTAACTTGTCTTCTTCTCACGATCAGTTATCAAGTCTTTGATTTGTCACAGAAGTAGAATGTAAAGCCGATCCCCTTACAAGTCGCCTTTGCTATCAATTCTGTGATTAAATATAAGTTGAAGCAAGACAGAAAAAGTCTAACTGTGATGTTGATGGCTTTCACTAGAAAAAAGTAAATCAAATAAAATTACAAAAGATAAAAATAGTTATAAATTCACCTCTATCTACTTTCGTCTGGCCAATTCGCATAGAATTATAGAATTGTACCAACCACTTTTATCAAATCACGGGGTTACTCAAAAAGTAGGTACCTACACGCGCTTTTTAATCACAAGGTGACCGGTACTTATAAAAACATTCGAAACTTGTTACGTGTTATTTCTTATCATGATAATATTTGATTGATTTATTCGTTGACTTATTTTAACGACACGTCAACTCGTCTAGGTTTATTTTGTACCAAGAGGTTAAGGGACCACGTTCATTGTACATTTATAATTACATTTTTGAGCAATTGTTTTTTTTTAATTGTGTGTGTGTCCACACTCCTATTGAATACGAATGATTTTTGAACAGTTTGATTTGACCCATAGATGGGAATCTAACAGGTACTATTAGAGTTGACCAGGGAGTAATGACAATGAACAGGTACTCCACATTACCTGGTTCTCTAGAATTTGAGCCTCACCATCAGATGAAGTTTATTGTCATACCCAGGACATCCACTTTTTAAGGGTTTCGGTTTGGTTTGTTTTTTTATTTAATGACGTATCATCCTTTTTAGTTATTTAATGCCAAAGCCATCCTTCTAGAAGAACAGTAATGGTAATATCTAATCTATAGCTGGGGGAATAAGGGAGTTCATACGTTTGCGAAAGTGAAACGTAATAGCGCGACTGGAGTTTGAACTCACTACGATTCTGCAGTCCAGAGCTTTAACCATTACACCACGAGGATACCCCACTTCTCAAGGAGGTTTTTTTACCTCTCTGTAGTGTCAGCGTATTCTAAGCTCCTCCTACAGTGGTGAAATAATAATGGATTTTAAGAACTGAGAAACGTACAGTTTAGCAAAATCTAATACACATTTTTATTTCTTTATTGGTTTTTGTTTTTTTTTGGGGGGGTATGGAAGTGGGTGAGAAAGTTGTATTATTTTTTTATTTACAGGTCTTTAACAACTAGCACATCTAGTAGGATAATTAGTAGACAATTTGATTATCTCCCTTGTCAACACTTCATTGATTAGTGACATAGCTCATACGGTTTTGGTCGTGTTTGGCCTTTTCATTTTCATACTTGAACGAACTGACGGAAATTTACTAAGCTTTTTACTTAGATGTGGCACAAGGCCATATGAAAGTGGCACCAAATGAGACTCGAACTCACTCGTGTAGGTTTGCTACTTGAACGAACTGATGATTAAATTTCAGCTGTTTGTTATCAGTGAAATAAGAAATGTGGCACAACATCTACTTGACCTTTGTACTTAGTTGTCAACAAAACATACTCTTTGCTGTAAACAAGTGTATTTTCATTCTATTTTAAACAATTATTCTGCTACTGATACCATGTAACCAAGAATTATTTGTTGCATGAATCGATTGCAGGTGGCTCGGCCGACACTTCAACTGTTTGTATCTACCTGACAGGGACTTAGCTGTTGGACACCCAACAGGATAGAGTTCAGTCGACTAAGGCTATTGAATACACCACCTGTACCTCTGCAAAGGGTTAATAACCCCATCCCAACTAGTGTCCTGTATGTGACATTAAGCAATTTAATGTCGAGGCTCTAGTGATGCTGGAGCTTTGGAGAATGTGGAGTACCATTTCATTGTCATCGCTCCCAGGTCTTCTTATCCTTATTATAGCCCACTTGACTGTGACTGTAGAATACACCGACTACATCTTTACATAGGGGTAAAAACCCCACTCCCAACAAGTGTACTGGATATGACATTAAACAATCTGATGGTGAAGCTCCTGTAATATTGGAGATTTGAAGAATATGGAGTATCCTTTCATTGCCATTGCTCCCAGTTTCACTCTAGCCCTGAGCGGTAGCATCTGATAGGATCATATCTATGGGTAAAATAGAACTGACATTTAAGTTTAGTGCAAACAAATGCCTAATGGCAAATTTAATTGATAAAAATAGAACTGTTAGATCATTAGTTTCTTGCCTATGCGATCATCAGGCGACGTATTTGTCTAATGATCGCATTAGCAAGAAACTCTCTTTCTCTCTCTCTCTCTCTCCTATTTGCCCCCTAAGCTGGAGGGAGAATAGTTGGATGCATACCTTTTCCAAGGGCATTATTGCTATGTGAAATGCAAACAGCCTTGTCCAGGTTTTGAACCCGGATCGCCGTGTCCACTTCCGACGACGACAACTGTTACTCCAATAATGCCCCATCAGTTGTTAAAAATGAAATTAAATGTACAACGGGACTTCTAGAATATCAACTGATTTTCCTTCTTTTTTTGTTTGTTTGTTTGTTTTGTTTTTGTTTTTGTTTGTTTGCGTTTACTGTTCTTAACCTCCGAGTGTAACTTTCAAAAGAAAATTTCAGAGATTCGAAAAAGTTTCTTCCATTGAATTATATCAATTTCTATTTGAATTATTAAGTTATTTATGTTAATGCCGTCATTCAAGAAATATGATAATAAATAATGAATTCAACGGAAACAGAATAAAAAATAAAATTACAAATATTTATCGAATGGCGCTATCGGCCTCTTTCCCCAAATCATTTGGGGCTGAACACTATTTCTCACAATAGACCTTCCCCAAATTCCTTCCATGTTCCGTCGAAGAATGTAATATTATTCTATTGTGAACAGAGATTACCGTCAAATGAATTCTGTATAGGGTGTCTCCATATACATAGGATCCATGTGACGGCTAATAACTCTATTAATAATAATGTTGTATTCTTTTTTGTTTCAGATTTGAGAATACAATACTATACTATACTATAACAACTATTAATCTTCGATCACAATGCCTTGGAGGAAAAATGCGTCACTACTTATTTGGAGACAAAATCATTCAAAACTGTCGCAAAATAGATGCAACACATTGATATGATTTATTACTGAAACAAGAAACTCAAAAAAGATTGTATGTCCTGAAAGCTGATATGATAACAAATAAAAAAACTTTGATTTGAAGTCTCTAACTCAAAGGAAGCTTTATTTACAGGACGTGTTCCATTGTGCACGTCTCAGTAATGAATCATTATCATATTAATGGGTTGCATCTATTTTGAGACACCCTGTTTATCAGTTGTATAGATTTTCAAAGATGAATATCTGATAAAAAGTTTCAAATTTTCATGATAATTGATAAAATTTCACCGAGTCTGCCCTAAGTTTGTACGATAAAAATAAAATAAAGAATATTTTAAACTAAATGAATTAAGATTTTTAAAGATTTTTACCGAAGAGATTTTATTGTGTAAGCAATGTTTGTTTGTTTGTTGTTTGGGTTTTATGGCATACCAACCTCTGTAGGTTATTTAATGCTAAATCAATTCTTATACAAATAAATAGTTCTATTTCAAACAATTCAGTTTAAAATAAGTACACAGTTTAGTTTTCAAAAACATTCCTATTTCAAGGTATTTAGTTTAGTCAAACAGTTCCAGTTCAAACAATTCAGTATAGTTTTTGTTTAAACACAGTTAAATGTCAAAACAGTTTTATTTCAAACAATTTAGTTTAGCGCAAGTACAGTTTCAAAGTCAAAAACAGTTACTTTTCTTCAAAGGAATACACTCCACGGGTAACTATTTGCGTATTTTTTCTTTGGTTAAATTATTGCAGAAAATTTGCTCTATCAGTCGGGAAGTGACATTTTTTTATAGTGGAGAGAAATTACTACAAAGGGAATAGTACAAATTAGTGATTCGGATTTTTAAAGGCGAATATTTGGTTTAGTATGGTATGGTTTCTTTGTTTAATGGCATTATAACCTTCGTGGGTTATTTAAAGTCATCTTTATAGAACAACAGTAGGGATACTATTTAACCTATAGCTGGTGGTGGGTAAGAGGGTTCATATATTTCCCAAAGGTATAAGTCTGAGAGTGAACGTAATAGCACGACTGTAGTTCGAACACAATAAGATGTCACACTCCAGTAAGTTAATTACTACTGGTACGACTGTTCACTAGGATGGAAAGTGTCAAACAAACAATATAATTTACCAGACAAACGTAAAAAATTGTTGTGAATCCCAAAACGTATACATTGGAGCTACAGAGAGACAATGGAAGGAAAATATACAACCACAGAAACTCTTTTTGTAAGAGGGATTAAAGTAATTTACACAATCTAAATATATACAGGAAAAGAAAGATGAAATTAGTAGTACAACCGAGATGAAGAGGAAAATATTTAAAAAAAAAAAAAAAGAGAGCGTCTGCCTACAATGAAAGATCAAAGAAATGCTTACTATGTTTAGAAAAAATAAGTAAATACAATGGATAAATTATTTCGTAAAGTCTAAGGTAATTCCATTGTAATATGTGTACTTGGGTTATGTTATTTGAGATAATAAATGAGAAGTACAAATATTAACTTTAAAATAGGAATTTTATTCTTCGTATACAACGCCACGTGTTGGCTAGAAAATGTCCGGCGGTCAACACGTGTGTTTAGTGTTTGGAATCTCTTCAGCAACTGCTTCCTCTTCTGTCTTGGGTTGTCTTCGGCAACTGCTACTATCTCCGCTGATTGGCCAGAGGGAGAGGGAAAGCGAGAGAGAAAAGGAGAGAGAAGGGAAGAGAGAAGAGTGAGAGGCGATGGATTCTGGGATAGCATTCCTTGGCCGAGGTGGAAGTAGGGACCAAGATTTCTGTTAAGGTAGTATTGACTGCCCATTTACTGACCTTAGTAAGGGAGGTGATACTACACCATCATGCTGGCACAAAACAAAGTTCCTCTTGTGCCAATTATCACTAGATTAACATCATTAAGATTTTAAGTGGTTTCAATACAAAGCAATGAGGTGCAATGGGAGTAAATACACATTGTTGTATACATACCGACGCAATGAATAAAGACGAGAGAAGACTTCTTTAGAAAAATATGTACCTCTCACTTTATTGTAAGTGTTCGAAAAGGGTTACTCAGGGTTTTAGAGTGAGAGGGAGTTGGAGACCGAACAGAACTGCAATATATTGACCCCCACTCTTATGGCCGTCGGCGTCGTGTCTTTCTCGTTCTCCTGATGCTCAACCAGAGGCCCGGGGGCTCAGCTTTCCGCTGAGTGCTGGCTTTCTCTACCACATCTTGTCACCAACGGGTCTCCAAAACTACTGGGGGTCCCGAGGGCCCCTTCGGCCGGGTGTGGCTTTCCCTACCACATCTTGTCTCCGACGTCTCTGATCCCCAACTCATCAGGGGCTCCCAGGGCTCCCTCCGCCAGGCTTTCTCTACCACATCTTATCAGCAACTTCTCTGGACCCCAACTGTCTGACTTCCTGTCATCACAGAGTTTGTTAATAGTTCAACACCCACTCAATCGCCCACTCAATCCTTGGAATGGCGGTTCACAGGTCACTCTCTTCCGGTGCATCACTCTGTAGCGGCACAGTGGGACCTTCACCTTGTCCCATATTATCAACCGAGCTCACCTGCGCGATTTCTTTCGATTAATGGCCATTGGAATGTGTCACTTCCGCTATCTTTGGAATGGCATGTTTGCCCGGGCCGAAGGTCAAAATACAACAATATTAACAATCCGAGTTTCAGTGACCAGGAATATTTTTTTGTCATTTTTTGTGGTACCCTAATTAGGCGTAATTAGGATTTTAATCGCGATGACTTTGTATTCTTTTGAATTTCTGTTTTTACTTCTATAGCAGCTCTAATTTTTAATATTGAGGATTTTCTTTTACGTTCTCCTGAACGTTGATGTACTTTTTCACGGGCAACAATTACAAAAATTGACCAACATATATATTCCATAAGAAAAACATTGATAAAATTTAGTGACCAACAGTTTAAAAACTAAAATTGCTCAATATCCAAGCGATTGAGTTATCTGACATGAACTTCTTCAATCAGGACGCTGAGTTTCACTGCGTTATATTGCTCATCAAGCTGTTAAAATGGCTAAATGATTTCATCTAGTAACATAGCAGTAAAGTAAGTAAAGTTGGCGACCTTATTCGAGGATGACCCGAAAGCTCCCTTTTTTATAGCTACTACACCGAGGTGTAGGGGAGGGCGCTACTCCTTTCACTGGATTGCTCCACTTTAACCTTAATACGTACCTTATTGTTGTGAGAGCCTTACCCATCTTACCATAATGGACTCTTCTCACCGTTATTAGTACTAGAGATTTCGCTGCTGTTATCCGAACAGTACGAGACTTCTTACCTTTTCTATGTAACTCTGTCTTTCTTGTGTAATATAATCTGTTATCTAATATCCGTGTTTGCGTTTTCATTCGTGACACTTTCCGCTGCCACAACACTTATATTACTGAGTGTTAAGCAAGGAGGTATCAAGTACTATTTTTAAAGTCTTTGGTATGACGCGACCTGGGATTGAACTCCAGTCTCCCGGACCAGTGGCAAACACTCTACCCACTAGGCAAATGAGCCGGTAAACAGCATCTTGATCGGATATCTTCACTGTATAATAATGTTCGATATATATATATATATATATATATATATATATATATATATATATATACATATCGTTAATTGGATCAAAAGCAATGACAAGAGAATAGATTATGTTGAAAAATGAGTATCGGTTATGTACAAAATGCTTTTTTTTTCTTTTAGTCCCATCACTTTGCAACGGACTTATTAATATAGCTGCATACCTCGATAGATAAGATTACCGATCATCCGAGGCCAGGAATAATGTTTCATCTTAGCTTCAGAATTATCACTCTCGACAGCACCTCCCTATCAAACTAAACTGTGATAGGGTCTGGGTCATCATTTAACTACTTCCTGAAGGTTTTCAAAAAGGAGGGATACCAACAGGTCGAAGATATTACCTTCCAAGACACAGAAGAGCCTCACGTTACATTCCGTCTTCACATGGGGTGGGGATTGTTAAGATAATAACTACTATATATATATATATATAGGGTGTCTCCAAATAGATGCAATTAATTAATATAATAATGATTTATTACTGTGACAAGCACAATGACGGTTATGTGGAAAATGTCCTGTAAATAATACATCCTTTGAGT
>OY757914.1:11744665-11847165 GCA_963585895.1 Sepioteuthis lessoniana | reverse complement strand
TTATATTTTTGTATTTTGCATTTGTAAATAATAATAATAATAATAATTTTTTTCGTTGTGTTTATTCTATTTATTTTTATTTTTTTTTTTTTTTGCGGGGTGTCTTTTTTTCTGTTTTTTCTTTTCTTTTTTGTTTTTGTTGTCTTTTTTGTTTTTTGTTTTGTCGTTATTGTTTTTATTGTTGTTGTTTTCGTTTTCATTTTGCTTTAGTTTTTGTTGATTTTTAATTTTTATTTTATCTGCATCAAACCTTGACACAAATTGGAAATAATTTTTTTTTTTTTTTGTAATATTAAATTTCAAGGAATTTTATTGGTTTTGGAGAGGAAGATTTATTCTAAAGCTCCGGGCTAAAATGAATTATTTTAAATTCAAAACGACTTAAATCTGCAAATTTACACTTTTGCATAAAATTCGACTGAAAAAAATGATTAATGTACTTTGTTCAATTTATCATCTAACAACATTTAACTCATTTTTAATCAACTGTCACGTGATAGCTCACGAAGACGAAGAGGTAAGAATGATACTATCCCCCCGTTGAACTAAAATTATCTAGCAGTCAAAAAGTGACCGTTAGGAGAGAATGTGGGTCACGCAGATGTTCGCACCTAAGTGACCTTGGGTCGCCGGACATCGGAAGGGGAAAGAAAAAAGAAGCCAAATGATTGGCGGGGACCCCGAACGGAAGTGGGGTTCCCTTCCCCTCAGCGGAAGTAAGGCACAAAAAAAAAGGAAGTTTTTGAGCAAGTCTCGTGGCAGACGGACGATAGCCATTTTACTCCGGGCTAAAGACAAAAGACTAACTGAGACACGAAGGACTCCAAAATCCTTCAAGCCAGTATTAAAAACAGTACAAAGTCTATTAGCCCGTGAAAGAAGAAAAATTCTCCAGTGGAACCCCGTCAAAAAAATAAGATAAGTAACTTTGGGACATTTTTCCTTTACACCCAAATTTTGTTTACCACTCTCTCTCCCTCAATTTGAAAAAGGATAAAAGCCAAGAAAAGACATTTATATTCATGGACTATCCTATTATATGTTTTTGACACTTTGAACGTATATATATATAAAACCGTAGTAAAGAACCTATGTATTTTCATTTTACCATGTGGTCTATGTTATTATTTCATGCTTTCCTTTCAGCTTCTATTCGCCTTACATTATCTTGTTTAGAACTGTCCTATTAATTCCTAAAGTATCATACGGGAAACCGGAGTTGCCGACTACTACAACAACATTAATATTATTACAACTAAGACCTATAGGCCCGTATTCTTCTATTATCTAAGGGAAAGAAGTTTAGCGGCCTGGTGGGTGTGTGATAGTGTGAAATTTTGGACCCCTTTGCCAGCGGTGGCCAGTCTGGCCCTAAATTATTCCCTCACGTAATATGCCAGTTCTTATCTGCCTGAGAAAAGAACTCTGAACAGGACTTATTTCTGTAGGGGATCAAGTGCCAACCTGCCCCGTCTTCACACGTGCGAAAATAAAGTCCCGTTTAGGGAAAATTAGACAATTTCGCGTCACACAACGCATCGTAAAAATTAGAAACCCTTTCCGGCTGGTAGGCTATGTAACACAAATCTCCCCAGTATAATTTCGAATCATGACACTTGTAAGTCTCAAATTATATATATATATATATATATATATATATATATAATTCGGTTCACTGAAGTGTCATGCATTCATGAATGTTCTTTTCTTGGCTGAATTCGAATAAATGTTAGAGAAATAAACTAATAGAGGGATTAGAAAAAGAAAAAGAAAATTTGAAAAAAATAAAATCGATTAAAATGTGCAGAAATTCCCGGAAGCCCCTGACAGGATGTAGGAGCGGCGCATGCCCAGAAAAAGGACCGTCCCTGCGTAAAGGAGAAATTCGAATTCACTTTAGCCTCAACGGTAGAACTGAAAAGACCCTTTTTCACGAGGCCGCTAGCAGCAAACACCTAGCTGAATAGATGTACTATTTAAACCAGAGCTGAGAGGATAAGGGGGTTCATACCTTCCCCAAGGGTATTTGTTTGAAAGTGAACGAAATAGGGCGTCCCAAGTTCGAACTCGCATACTACGATTCCGCAGTCCATCGCTTTAACCATTACACCACGAGGACATCCCTTTTAGAATTATTTTTAAAACTAATAAGTTATACACAATTTTATGGTTTCAAGTAATTATTCTTATTTAACAATAATAATCATTTTTGCATGCACTTATATGTTTTCAAGTATATAATTATAACTCTTTATCAACAATTATATCTTCAAGTCTCTACGATTTATAGCTATACATTCTCATCATCATCTTGCGTGCCATCAGTACGAATATCTCCTACAGCTATACATAAAGTACCCCTATCTAATAAAAACGATTTGAACACAATTATAAGATTTCAAGTTCCTATCTAATACTAGCCTAGTCGACTGGGACAGCAGAATACACCGACTGCATCTCTGCAGAAGGGTAAGACTCCTTCAACGAGTGTCCTGGATATGACACTGAATCTAATGGTGAGGATCCAGTAATACTGGAGCTTTGGGGAATGCAAAGTACCTCTTCATTATTATCGCTTCTATGTCCACTCTAGCCCGGAGTGGTAGTACCTGATAGGATCTTAACTATAGATCAAATAGAACTAAACTGTGTACTGTTTATATGAATAAAAATGGATTTGGCATTAAATAACCTACAGTGGTTGATATGCATAAAACCAAACCAAACCAAAACAAAACCTATCTAAGACTAATAATTATATGGTTTAAAGTAATTATTTCTATTAACTAATATTACTTTGTCTGCACACATTTATCTGGTAACTATTAATAATTCTTAGTAAACAATTATAGTTTCAAGTCTTATATACCATAGCGGCATAATGAAGAGATGAATGGTGAATAGGCAAGGAGAAAGAATTACTATAACATTCTTTTTTATAAAACTCTCAAACTTTATCACTCGAAAGGGGTCGTAGCTGGCGTATATGTGTGTTGTATAGTGGCTCGGACCACGTGACTTCCGGTATTTCGGAGGAATAAAAGACGTCGTGTTTCTTAAATACAGGTCAGTACTGAAAGATCTCTGTCCGTAGTAAGACCGACTTCGGACATAACACCAATAGCGCAAGACTTATATTATTTGTTGGACCGTACCATTTCAGTTAATAAATAGTTAACTCTGTTTCACTGTGTATCTCTTCCTTACAACGATACAACAGTGTGAAAAAGACAGAGAGACGGCGGGAGACAAAGACAGACTGCCATATTGATTTATAACTTCTTCCTTGACTATACCATTGCATCATCTTCAGGGTTTTACATCCCTGCCTCTTTTGAATCCCGGCCAGGAGCCAATGTGAGCCGTTGCCTCGCCGGACGCCTAACGGCCAGTCTCCGTAACTGACTGTATCAAGACCAACGACTCTACATTAAAGACTGAACCCTACAAGACTCCCCGTATATGCCGTGGACCATGTGTATATCATTTCATAACGCCTACGTATTGTGGTTGTCCCCCACATGACGTGCTTCTGCTTATTTACACAGGTGCGCCCCGCAGTCACATTGTTAACACAGCTGGAACATTCGGCTCTGTCAAAGGTCAATATACAACACAAGTAACAATTCTTAATACAAATGATTTACTGAGATATGATATCAGGTATTCCTTTTTAATATCATTTAAACATATCTATCTGACCCATAGATTAGACGCGTACTCTTACTATCACTCGGGGTCAGAGTGGACCTTAGACTAATATCAATGAATACATACTCCACCCTCCCCAGATCTCAACAACTGAATCAGATGTAATTCATTGTTATACATAGGACCCTCCCCCCTTTTTGGAGGCGGGGTCTTACCCCTCTACAGGAGGATGCAGTCAGCAAGCAAGCAAGTGGCGAATTGAATCAATTTATTTCCGAATTTCTATAAATGATTAAATAATTCGTTTTTGTTGTTGTTGTTGTGGTGGTAGCTTTTTTTGCGGGATCGAGCTCACACGTTCTTCCTATGCAAACTTGGAAATATTTAAAAAATACTTCCACATAGAATATTGCAAAATAAAAAAAAAGTTTCTTATTCACGTATTCTATCTTTTCCTTAATTACGACATTTGAATTTAAGTGTAATATCAAGACATCTTAGGTCTATTTTTCTCGCAAATATTAAAAAAAAAAAAGAAAACCGTGTATTTTCTTTTAAATATAGACATGACAATTTTTACATCTTCCGAAATTAATTGTATTCGTTGATTATTCCTTTAATATTACTAAACACATAAATAATTAAACACATTAATAATTAAACACATTGCTCGAAGTAAAACGGTGATATTGATTTTATTATTCGCGGGATTTCCACATATATGTATCAACACATGAATATATGTCGATACATATATGTCATCCGATGTAGACATACTCTTTCACCTACTTGACTTTATGCTTCTGTCCACTGGACACGCTCCTGTGGTACATCTGGTTTTATTGCCAGGTGCCTGAGGTGGGCCAAAAGGAGAATGCCTTCCGAAGATTGCTTTCTGCAGGGGCCAACACATGAAACCCACCTTTTATCACATTCTAGTACTGTGAGCAAGAATGAAATAAGAGGTTGAATGCAATAGCTTACAGATGAGATTTAAAAAAAAACATCATTTTCAGATGCCATCGATTTTCTTTTACCAAGTGTACACAAAAGGTGTACGTGGTGAATTCAATAAGTTTCCAAACTTTTTGCACGGGCATTTAGAATTGTCGTAGAATCTTGAAAATTCAGTATGTTATTGCTATACATCTTATGAGATGACTGACCAATTTTTATGATTTCAGCTTCAAATGAACAGCTACAGCAGCAATTGGAATACACCCTACTAAACCCTGATTGTCACAGCTGGTGAATTTCAAAAATACAATCTGGATGTGAGGACATTTTGGAAGAACGTTATGCAATAAAATTCTGTTTTAAACTTGGAAAAAATCCCACTGAATGCTATGTATGGAATGCTTCAGACTGTTTTTGGAGCATCTTGCATGAATTGAGCATCAATTTTTGAGTGGAATAAGAGATTCAAGGAAGCCGGGGAGCCAGTGAGGGATGATGAGAGGTGTGGGGGGAGTAAGGAAGTCAATACACCAGAGTTGATTAGCCAAAGGGTTAGGGTAACTATGTTGAGGTTTTAAGAGAGTTCAAGAAGAGATTTCTAGGGAAGAGGCCAGCGCCCTTCAAATCGGGTCAGTGGCATTTCCACCAGGACAATGCACCAGTCCACAACTCCATCATTGTCACTGACTATTTGACCAAGATGGCCATCAAGACAGTCCTCACCCTCCCTTTAGTCCAGACCTTGCTCCCTGTGACTTTTTGTTATTCCCTAAGCTCACAGGCTGTCGTTATGAGACAATTGAGTAGATGAAAGAGGCAGTGACGAAGGTCATTGACACACTCACACAAGAGGACTTCGATGGGGCCTTCCAGAAGTTGTTGGAACGGTACAACAAATGCATTGCAGCCGGAGGAGATTTCTTCGAAGGGGACTAGAGTTTCGTGTGTGTACTATCAATAAAAGTGCCCATACGAAAAAAGTCTGGAAACTTATTTAATGATCCTTGTAGCATAAGTAAAAGAACATTCAATAATACCATGTTGTTTATATTTACCGATCCCCTTCACCACGAGTAGGATGTGACATAAGGTCAATTTGTAAGCTAAGTAAAGCTAGTTTGAATTCAGAGTTTTCCTTCTTGACTGTTTGCTGTACCAAGGCTAAAGAACCGAATCTGCCCGATTATTTACCCCAAGTTGGAGGAGTGACGAAGAAATGGATCAATGCATTTACCAAGGGCATTTATGCGAAGTAAACCTCAAATAATCTTCGGTCACCGATTCCACTTTCTGTAACGGAAACCGTTACGCCAAGTGCTCCCCTACATAATATCATGTTGCTCTTGGTATCTCGATTATTTCAGATACACCCTAAACTTAAGAGTGGGTGCTGAAATGGGGCAAAGAAACAAAGTGTCAAGTTTATTTTAATAACGGGAAGAATAACAGGAAGAGTACGAACGTTTCGATACTCAGGATCATTCTGTTCTTGGTAGGACCGAGAACTTTTTAGCCCATTTTCGTAAAACTTCTGAGTGTGAATTTGACGAAAATGTCAACCAAACAAAGATATTTAGTACGACTTTCAAACGAGTGAAATTGTGATAATGAATATCACTCGTACAGTTTAGTGACCAACCATCAAACGTTTTGTCAGAAGCAATCTTTTAAAAGAGAAAACCCTGGAGCATTGAAAAATATCTTAAACGAGTCAGTGGTTCCGTGACATAAGACAAAATATACAATATCTTTATCACAAAAAGAAATAAATTGTTTGCTATGACTGCATATTCCTCGGAGACTGCTTTAACTATCGAGAAGTCAATGAGATTTAGTGGTCATCGTCATCATCATCATTACTATTATTACTATAGTTATTATTATTATTATTAGTAGTAGTGGTGGTGGTGGTGAGGGTGGTGGTGGGGGAATGAACTCTTCTGGCAGTAAAGGTGATAGTGATAGCCATGTTATTAATTGAGATTTACAAAGATTGGTACAGTACAACACCAATTAGTGAAAATGTTAGGTAAGATTGTCTTGCACCAATATTCATCAAAGGAAGGCCTTTAAATTTTGATTTTGAATTTAAATATAAATTTTAGATTTTTGTTTTGTTTGGTTTGGTTTGGTTTAACGGCACATCAACCAATGTAGGTTATAAATGCCAAATCCATTTTTTACCAAGAACAGTTCTATTTCAAACAATTCAGTTTAGTATAAGTACACAGTTTCAATGTCAAAAACAGTTCTATTTCAAACAATTCAGTTTAGTATAAGTAGATAGTTTAGTTCTATTTCACCCATGGATAGGACCCTATCAGGTGCTATCATTCCGGGTCAGAGTGAACCTACGAGTAATGGCAATAAATGAGTACTCTACATTACCCAAAGCTCCAGCATTACTGGAACCTCACCGTCAGATTGTTTAGTGTCATATCCGGGATAGACCTTTGAGGGAGTCTTACCCCCTCTGCAGAGAAGTAGCCGACTGGGCAATTTTTTTTTAAATTTTAAACAGTTGGTGTAAATCTACTTTTTAACTCTGAATTATCACATGAGTTACACATGTTTAGACAGTTATTTGTTTCTGCTTTCACCAAACAGGACTTGACACAGGATCAATGACCCGAAGGTCGATTATAATGGAGATCAGTGGAGAGGAAGGTCGGGCACGAGCCGAGGCTCGAACCCTGCTTGACTATGCTGATCATTTGGTGCAATGTGAGCCTGATGAACCTAACTGGACATGGAACCAAATCTGGGTCCAGGCACTGATGCCTGATTATAGTTTAAACTGGACAGCAAAGTCCAGTGCTCTACAAAGGTGACAAAGGTGTCAACGTTGCGGCTCGCCCACCCGAAGTGGCCCAGCCGAAGCCAAGAGCCTTTCGGCCTCAAGTCTGCCTTACCTGGTTAATGCCGGCTGGGGTCAAAGCCAACAGCTAATTAATGCCGTCGGCTTCATCCCCGAAGGTTATGTGGAGACAGAAATGAAAGAGTTAATCGCATTATAAAGAAATGCAACAAACTGGCACAAAGGGAATGCAACAGTAGGCATGACATGGTAAGAACAGGGATTTACAGGGAATTGTGCAAGAGATTAAAATTTCGCCAGACAAATGCTATATACAGAAACCAGAATGTGTCCCAAAAGATTAGACGTACAAAATTTTCTAGGGTTTTATAGATATAAACAAATCGCCCAATCCCAGCAAAAGTCAATACCTGGAATCAGTTGATATAAATTTGTCAATCAGTTGACTTTTCCGTTTGAGCGGACCATAAAATGAAAATGAAAGATAGCGAAAAGATTAACAAATATCTGTATATTGTCAGAGAGCTGAGAAAGCTGCAGAACATAAAGGTGACAGTGGTACCAATTATAATTAATGCTCTTGGAACGGTCTACAAAGCCTTGGAAAAAAATTAAAGGATTTGGAGATCATAGGAAGAATAAAGACCGTTCAGATAAAGATGTAGTTAAGACCAGTTAGAATACTGAGAAGAGTCCTGAAAAAACTTGCTGTCACTCAGACTTCGAAATAAAACCACCATTAGTTATATAATTAAGGAATGGTTTTTTTCATAAATCATTTTTCGTTAATTATATTTTATCATTCAGTTTGGTTGGGCTTTGAACTATTCGGCTCATAGTTCAGATGTACAATCATTGGGTACAGTTTTACGCTCCTGCACAAAAGATATAACAATAACCATTGTCATAATAAACCCCAGACAGGAAATGGGTCTGGAGTGTGAATGACGTCATGCCCGGAAGAGATGGTCCTGATAATTTGAGGTTTTTGAAAAAGAGTCAGTTGAAAGTTGACATTGGACCATGCAGGCAGAAAGTTGAGTTCCTACCATTGAGTTGGAAGTTGAGAGTTGGATTTGGCCCGTTGAAGATGTAGTTGGGTTTTTTGGATCTCTCCTGACAGAGATCTTAAACATCACATGATGCGCCGAACGTTGGTGGGGTCAGATAGTATCGTCAGCATGGTAAGAATTGTGTCTCTCTCCTCGTGTCGAAGAACTGAAGTCAGAAGTTAATAAATGTGTTCGTACCTGAACAACAGACTCCGCCTGTTTCTGCATATGTGTTTTGTAATTGTAAATGTAAATATACTTTTGTATTGATATAATTTATGATTATCGTGGGTATACAACACATTTTCAACTTGTGTAAAAAAAAAAAGTCGAATAATGATATATTATTAATATTCGATTTTTTCAGTAACATATATATATAGATATTTAGGAGGTGCCCGTGGTGTAATGGCTATCGTCGTAGGAAATGGACACGGCGACACGAGTTCAAATCCTGGACGAGACTGATTGCATTTCACATAGCACTAATACCCTTGGGAAAGGTATGAATCCAATTATTCTCCATCCAGCTATGGGTAAATAGTAGGACAGACTAGATTCTTCAGCCTTGGTGAGGCAACTAGTCTAGGAGAAGGAAAACTCTGGATTGAAATCTGTTAAACTCTGCTAAAAAATCGACCTTGTGTCATATCCTGCCCGAGCGGAGGGGTTGGTAAATATATATATATAGATATTTCGCCATAATACTAAATGGTACAAGCACAAACCAGAATCCGTCCAAGAGAATGAGATATACCAAATTCTTTTCGATGTTGAGATACAATCCCGGCCAGAAGACTAGACCGAGTAATAGGTAACCAAAAACAAAAAGAAAACAGAGAACCTGCCGAATCCCGGACTTTGCTGTCTTGGTGGACCACAGATTTAAAATCGAAGAAAACGAAAAGAGACAAGTATTTAGACGTTGCCAGAGTACTAAAAAAATCACTGGAACATAAGGGTGACGGTGGTACCAATAGTAATTGGTGCACGTGGAACGGTCTCCAAAGGCTTAATAAGAGGGCTGGAAATCGAAGGACGTGCCAAGACTATTCAAACTACATTATCAAAATCGGCCAGGATCTTTTATAAGGAGTTCTGAAGATTTGATCACACTTGTTACCACACGAACTTCAGTCGGACCAATAGTTAAAACTAGTGTGAAAAAACGCATAAAGTGATATTCTACAACTAATACTACTACTACTAATAATAATAATAATAATAATAATAATAATAATAAACGAATTGCTATTGCCGCTGCTTTTGAAGTTGCCGCAGACACCCTTGTTTGGTGTCGTCGACAGACAGACAGACGACAAACAGCGTACTGCTTTTCTGTGAACACGACTGCCGCCATGACAGACAACGACCGCTTCCACTGTTTTTACCGCCGCCTCCGCCGCCCTATGCCTTCATACTACCACAAGCGGCTTGGCGTGGTGGTTGTAGTCGTAGTGGTAGTCGTCGTTGTCGTACTTGTGTTCGTGATTTATACGTGTCTCTTTCATTTTAACCTCCCCTACTTTTCTCTCTCTCTCTCTCTCTCTCTCTCTCTTTCACACACTTGAGGTCACAGAGTTAAAATAAAGAAAAGCGAAAACTCGAGAGATATCTTGATCCTACCTAAGAGTTCAAAAAATTGTTGAGGAATATGAAGATGGTTGTAATACCAATCATAATCAGAGTACTGGGAATAATCCAAATACCTGTTGAAAAGAAAATGTGGAATACGAAATCTGTGGAAAAATTGATACTATACAGACCTGTGACATAGGAACTTGAAGGGGGAAGGTAATCAATAGAAAATAAGCGGACTAAGTGATAAAGTTAAGAGTTACACTCTTAAGAGAATTTTAATTGATTAAATATTATTTGGGCGAAGAAAAGGCATTTGGTAACCCAAATCATAAGAGGGTGTCCTCGTGGTGTAATTCCGATCGACTACGGAATAGTAGTAAGCGAGTTCGAACTCCAGTCGTGCTATTGCGTTAACATTCGGGCAAATACTCTTGGGAAAGGTATGAACCCCTTTATCCTCCCAGTCGTGGGTTAAATAGTACCACTACTGTTCTTCTAGGAGAATGGCTTTGGCATTAAATAATGTACAAAGATTGATATGCCATTAAACAAAGAAACTAAACCATACCAAAATTTAAGATGACTTGGATAAGCAGTCGGGTTCAAGCAAAGAGAAAGACGTTTGGATTATTTCTGAGATTACTTGAAAGGGGAAATAATTGTTTTGCATTCAAAAGAATGTACAGGAGGATCTGATAAGGAAATCTTAATTGCTTAAAAAATACCTAGAGACTGAAATTAAGAAAAAATAGACTGTCTGGTTCAGATATACAGTCATTGGGTACAGTTTTACGCTCGCGCGCAAAGGATGTTACAATCACCATCGTCATAATAAACATCAGACAGGAAATGGGTCTGGAGTGTGGATGACGTCATGCCCGGAAGAGATGGTCCTGATAATTTGAGGTTTTTGAAAAAGAGTCAAGTGGGTGACTGTGATATCAATTATAGTTGTGACGGTCCCCCAAAGATTGGAAAGGGAATCGTAACTGTTGAAAATCGGGGCAAAAATCGAGACCATTCAGACTACAGCATTTTTTAGATAGGTCAGAATACTGAGAAGAGTCCTGGAAAGCTAAGGAGATTTTCTCTCACTCAAGACTTCAGTGAAAGCCCACCAGCTAACGTTGATGTGAAAACTCGCAAAGAGTAAAATGATAATAGTAAGACACCAACCAGAACCAATAACAAAAGCCAAAGGAGATACTATTCTTTGGAACTTTTCTATTCAGACTGATAGAAAAAAAAAAGAGCAGTTGACAAGATATAGTGGTTTAGGTCGACGAAAGAAAAAGATACCTCCCAATACATATATCAGGACCAACAGATGATAATATCAATCAAAGAACATAGTAAATACAAAGAAAGAAAAATTGAATTGCCCAGTCGGCTGGGGTTGTAGAATACACCGACTGCACCTCTGCAGAGAGGTAAGACCCCTCCCCAATGAGCGTCCTAGATATGACACTAAACAGTCTGATGGTGAGTTTCCAGTAATGCTGGGGCTTTGGGGAATACGGAACACCCCTTCATTGCCATTGCTCCCAGGTCCACTCTGGCCAGGAGTGGTAGCACCTGATAAGGGCCTTATCTATGGGTTAAATAGAACGAACAGCATACTTATGCTAAACTGAATTGTTTAATTAAACCGAATAGCTTGAAATAAAAATGATTTTGACAATTAAACCGTGCATACATTTAAACTGAGAGCTTATGCTAAACTGAATTATTTAGAATAGAACTGTTCTTGACATTGAAACTCTACTTACACTAAACTAAATTGTTTATCATAGAACTGTTTTGACATTTAACTGTGTGTAAACAAAATCTGTACTTATACTAAACTGATTGGTTTGGTTTGCTTGGTTTTATGGCATATCAACCTTTGTAGGTTAGAAGGTTTTAAGATAAATACGTCAAAATCTTAATTCCCACCTTTCCATGCAACTTACCAGCTAAAACTACGAGGCTGGTTGAAGCAATTTTTTGGCAAAATGAATAAAAAAATCCGACAACTGTGACATCAGATATGTGAGATTGACATCGGAAATTTCTCTGGATCCCCAAAGATCAAAAAATTAAATTTTCCCGTTCGAAACAATGAAAATATATAAATTGTTTCCCATTCATTTTTCTTACGTATAACACAATGATTCAGTATAAGTAAAATTTATTTTGAAAGTTTGTTTTTCTTAATTAAATTCATCTTTACCCAAGTTTTTTGTCGTGTAAAATTCACACACACACACACACACACACAAATTTATCTTTTCGCTTTTGTATAAAACATTAAAACTAAATTTTCATGAAAATACTTCCGGCTAAATAACATATTGTTTTTGAAATTCTTCTAAAAATCAATTATTGCTTCAAAAAAGTTTTATACGTATTTGATAAATAACACTTTTTTAAAGTAATTCGCATTCCACTATCAAAAAATGTTGTTGTTTTTTGTTGTTGTTGTTGTTGTTGTTTGCTTTGTGTGTGTGTGTGTGTGTGTGTGTGTTATTCGTGTTTTAAGGCCTATCAACCCTTATAGGTTATTTAATGCCAAATCCTGTTTATAGATGTCTATTAAGAATATAATTTGTAAACGAATACCTGGTAGGTAACATTATTTTTAAAACGAACCTGAACTGATTTGTTTGCACAGAGTTAAACGGTTTCAAGTACTGCTATAAAACACAAATAATCTAAACACAGTTAAACGGTTCCAAATACTGCTGAGATAATTCAATCTAACACCAGTAATTTGTTTGCACACAATTAAACGATTTCAATTTTAGAAAAAGATTACATATTTCCCTTAGACTCATGGATGTGAACCTAACAGGTACTACCACTTCGAGTTAGAGTGGACCTTGGAGTAATGTTGATGAAGGGCTACTCCATATTCCCCGAATATCCCCACCATCAGATTGTTTGGCATTTTATCCAGAAAACTCAGTGGATGGGGCTTATAGGATACACATTTTTTTCTAGTAAGCAATAAAAACATACTTAAGAACATTCTAGAAATTTAGGATCAAAACTGCATTAGTATTTAAATTACATTTTTATATTTTTCAACCAATCAGCTAAAAACATAAAACAGAACATTCTAGAAAATTAGGATCGGAAGTGAACTAACAGAAAATATTTAGGCTTGAAAATAAAATAGTAAAATACAAATCTGATTGGTCAATAAATGTCTACGCGCCAAAATTTTAGGATGATTCTTTGATCCACCTGTAGGATATAAATAACACAGAGTTAGGGAGCCATACACACAAGACACAAGCTTACACACAAACGAATACACAGATGAAGACAAGCCACTAAGCCAGTAAAGCAGTAGCCGATACATTCCGACAAATTCCTTTTCTTCCTCAACTAAAAGTTCATGAACTCTCTTCAAATGGCCGAGAATTATATGCAAAAGGAAAACCCGACAAACTTTCTTTCATCAACGCGACACGCTGTCGCCACAGTCATAAAACCAGCTATAAACTTAATGTAAGTAAGAACGACTTATTTACGGACTCTGTTAACATGAACATACACACATCTTTCAACAAATTTATTCTCTTCTTGTCAAACTTTATTTTCCAAAAGGCCATTTACACATCATGTATTTTATTTGTTTTCATATTCTGTTATATGCTTATTAAATTGTTTGTTGTTTAATGTTAGTTGTGTTCTATTCCATTTCTTTTGCGCGATTGTAAAGTTTTGTGTTGTATTTGTGGTGGGAATAATTTAAAGAGCAATCTACTGAAATAACCAAATTACACACTTCCCCCACAGGCTCTAGAATACGCTGACAGCATCTCTTCAGATGGATAAGACCCTCATCTCCAGTGCGTGTCCTGGAGATGACACTCAACTGTATCTAATAGCGAGACTCCTGGAGCTTTAAAATGTAGAGTACTCTCTCATTGCTATAACTCCCATGTCCTTTCAAACCCAGAGTTTGGGGCCCCATCTTTGAGTCAAATTTAAGTGTGTGCAAACAAATTACTTGTTAAATTGAATTGCTAGTGTTAAATATCAACATTTAAAGTCATTCAGCTATAAGCAAACAAATAAGTTCTGGCTTATTTAAAATGTTACTATAAAACTATACTTTTACAAATATTATAAGTCCTGGCGGCAACACCCCACAAGGTACCAACTATACGGCCACCTGCCTCCCATCACGAAAACTATCCAAGTCAGACGAACCAGATATGCTGGACACTGCTGGAGAAGGGAAGAACTCATAAGTGATCTACTCCTATGGACCCCCACATATGGCCGAGCAAAAGCAGGACGACCAGCTCGAACATAAATACATCAGCTATGTGGGGATACGGGATGTAGCCCAGAAGACCTGCCAGAGGCGATGAACGATAGGGAGGAGTGGCGAGTGAGGGTCAGGGATATCCGTGCTTGTGGGACGTCATGAAGATGATGATGATATCTATAGACAGGATTTGGCATTAAATAATCCACAAAGGTTGATAAGCCATACCAACCAATCAAGACACTCGTTGAGTAGTTTTACCCCTCTATAGAAATACAGTCGATGTTTTTTACAGCCCCAGCCGACAGAGCTAGAGTGAGATGGGCAGGAGTATTGCGAGTATGTGACACATGGCCGTTTTATAGTGGGAAGCCACGCACAAATCGACACTCACGCGCGAATATTTCAATAATTGCTTGGTCTCTATGGCATTCTCCATAATAGGACGCCTCAGGCACCACGCTATCATCCCAACCTTGTAAAGCTGGTATTATCTGGGGGAAGGCCCTCTGAAACCAGACAAACCTCTCAATACCACCCACACTAGGTAAGCCCAAGTGAGGGCATGGGTTTGTGTGCGTGAGTTATATGAATACACTACTGTTGCAATTTACTTGAGTTTTAAGAAACTGCAAATACCAGTTCCGCTAGTATGTAAGCAAAACGGAAGTACTTATTTCGCCATTGTTATTTGTTAGTAAAATCTTGGTAGAACTCTCTCTCTCTCTCTCTCTCTTACACACACACACACAAACATCTGACCAGGGTATTGTGTTAAATCTTTTAGTCACTTTCTCGAATTATAGTGACAACTCCCTTATCTTAATCACTTTCGTGTAAAGCCGATTGTATTGTGGGAACAAATACAATCATGCTTTTTCTCAGCCTCCCCAACAAAAAACAACATATTCAATTTGTGTTGAATTACAAAAAACACATTACAGTATGTTTTAGATGTGCTGTCATATTTGAACTTATATTTCCCGGGTAATGCCAGGTTTTCATGCAAGTGACTACACATATTCCTAGTCTCATTTGATTGAATTTTGTTTGATTTTGATTTTGCATTAATAATTTTGATCAATTTTATATCAAAACTGAGGGTGAATATACGTTGTGGTTGTATAATAAAATAAAGTAAAGTTGTCTCCTTTTAGTTGAGGGAGACCAGAAAGGCTCCCTTTTCAATAGCTACTACACCGAGGTGTAGGGGAGGGTGCTACTCCTTTCCCTGGATTGCTCCACTTTACCCTTATGTTGCTGAATGTTAAGCAAGGAGTATCAAATACCATTTTTAAAGTCTTTGGTATGACGCGACCAGGGATTGAACACAGGTCTCCCGGACCATTGGCGAACACTCAACCTAGTGGTTTTATAATACTCACCTTATAACTTATTCTGTATATAATCATCATATATCATTATTATCAAATGGTACTAGCACGGAGCTCTCTCTCTCTCTCTCTCTCTCTCTCTCTCTCTCTCTGATCAATTACTCCAGGCAGGTCCACTACATTACATCCAGTGTCCGAACAGAGCTGATGTAAGTCCTTGCTAGTCAGCCAACACTGGTGGGTCCATGTTTGAGAGTCTATAGGAAAATGTCGCTTATGAGTTCGCCCTTGCTTCTCTAACAGTGTACCGCATATCATATTCATCTAACTGGGATGGTTTGTGAGATGGTAGGTAAGTGGCCATACAGCTGCTGTTTTATGGAGTGATGTCTCCTGGAATTGTTCAAAATAACTAGCAACATTCTTCTGTAGTTCTCATATTGCTTTTTCTTTAAGCATTTTGTTAGATTGCAAATGTTGCATCCATACAGTAGTTCCAATACGGCTACAACTTGAAAGAAAATCCCATTTATTTTATCAGAAATCAGATTTCTATATAACCAACAAGCTGTCAATGGCAGTCCACGTCTTTCCTGAGCTGGTGTATTTAATAGAACTGCTAGATCATCTGTGTAGTCTGAATCTGTCAGTTTCTATAGGATATCGTCAGCTTTTTTTAAGATAAACTATTTTCTTTTAACGATATGACAAATACATGAGTATATATGGTCTTGGTAGCAAGATATAAATAATTTTTGTAGTTTTCGAATGGAAAGTGGGTTCCCAGAATGAATCGTTGAATGAAATATTCAAGTAATAGCTTTTATTTTTAGACGCGACTTTCTCAGCGAAAAGCTCATCTGATCGAATCTCTAAAAACGTGTTTCTCAGTTTTTCGCTGAAGATTCTGAAAGTAAATTTTCTTTAATATAAAGATAGAAAGCCAATGATTTGAGTTGGCCGGCGGGAAACTTATTGGTTAGTCATTAAGAAACGTAGAGAACGATCCAAAATGATCAAAATTGTGTCTAGTATCGTCCGTTTTGGCCGGTTTAGCAATATTACAAATTTTTCGATGATTGGTTGGTAATTGGCTAAAGTTGAACGTACCTCCTTTGCTCAAAAGAAAGAATCCAATTGCAGGCTTCCATGAAATCAGACACTGGCCGAAGGCGAGTAGATTCGCTGGTAAGTTTTTTGGCTCAATTGATGATAATTTACTGCCATTTTCAAATACCTGAAAAGTATTTTTCTATCTAAAGTACCAGCTATATAATAATAGGTTCTGAGCAAGTCTGGTAAGTGTCTTCGTTTCCTAAGTATTTTAGCCTAAACATGCCCTTGTGCCAAAGCTGGTTTTGTCCATGAATTACCTACGTTAATTTCAGTTGCTTTCCTTTTTAAAGTTCTTGTCTCCCGGGCCATTAGTATGAATGAAAGTAATATAATCACGTGACTTCTGTTCCCTAGCAGAGGCAGAGAAATGTCCGCTTTATTTAAAGAACAAAAGCAAAAGAATTTAAAAAAAAAAAGGGTTTCGGTGACTGTCGAGTAACACCCCACCGAGCCCCTAACAGACATATAAATTATCTAAAGGAGATAATTATTTGTTGTATCCTTTCTGAGCGACTACCCTCATTGAGCGGCTTGGAGGTAGGGAAGATATTTTGTCAAGTATCCACTCACCAAGGACCAATATTAACATAAGTATATCCGTGATATACTAACACTAATAAACCGAAGGTAACTCAGGATAAGTTCATTTACGCTCACAGAAATATTCAATATATATTTGATATACTCACAAGTAGTACTGAAAAGAATATATAAACGTATCCCAACAGATAACATAAGCTCGTATTATTCTATGAATCAGCAGTATATGAAATGAGTACAAAAACGGAAAAGAGTCTACTCGAAAAATATGGAGAATAAAATGTTGAACATGCTGACTTTACTATATAAAAGCTGGGCGACAAACAACGTCTCTTCCGTTTAAAAAAAGGCTTACTCCTCTTTGTACCTTATATAAGTTACGTATGATTTGTAAACAAATTTTGTTGATAACATTTTTAAACGAGCCAGAGCTCATTCTTGTACTCACCTAAAGGGTTTCAAGTATTTCCATCAAAAACGGATAATTTTATTATCGATTAATCATTTGTTTGAGCACAAATGATTTCAAGTGTTGCAATGTAACACTAACAATTCAATTTTTGTTAATACACATTTGAATAGATCTACATATATAATTTGTAATTGAATAATTTGTTGATAATTTCATGTTTAAGGGAGTTGGAACTAATCTGTACGTGAGTATTGCTATTGTTTCGACTTAGTTAAGAGAACAAGAATATTTTTTTGGATTGTCATGTGACAGTCCACATGATTACCTGACGGACACCCCCAAGAGAGACAGTTATTTATTTGTCAAAATTTCTGAGACGAAGCTTGTTGATTTTTATCATTAAGGGTTTTCGGACTATTGTCTTCATCTTTATTGTTATTTCCACAACGTTTCGGCCGATATGTCCTCCAACCTTCTTTAGGTTTTTGTCGAACTCGGGAACCTTCACGAAACTTCGAACTACGTCCTTTATTGAATCCACGGGGGTCGCCTGTTCTGATTCCGTTAGCCATAACCGGGTACAAGGATTCCTGTATTGTTACTCGCCTGCAGTCAGGATTGCAACCTCCAGATGATTGTCACCTTAGAAGCTTAGGGATCCAACGCCTATAACCGTTACGCCATGTGTCCTGCCGGACAATTCAGAGTGATTTTTTTTCGACAAACACCTGAAACGTTGTGGAAATAATAATAAAGATGAAGACAACAGTCCGAAAACCCTTAATGATGAAAAAGAGTTATTTATTTGTTTTATTTCCATTTATAGTTGTTTATTTGCAATGAATTATAAGTTTGATAAATATCATGTTAGTTGTTGAACTTAAATGACGTCTTCGGCAGCTTTTAAGAAAGAGTACATAAAAATGGTCAGTTGTCAAAATGGCACGGAGAGAAAAAAGACTTATGACGACAACAACAAATCTGACTGGTTCTACTAGGATTTTAACACTTTTACCTTTTTTAAATGGACTTTGCGATGAAGTGCATAATTTGTTTGTATTTACAGATAAAAGTCTGTCATAAGATTTATTTATATATACATTTTTCTGAAATTCCAAACATTTCGATTTGAATATTGAATTAAATTTATTTCCCAACAGACTTGCTATGAAGACTTTCAAATCATATTTGATTTTCGTTTTTATTAAATTTTCCCCAAACGATAGTTCGCACAATGCGATAGGAAAATTCTGATAATTCAATTTGAAAATTTATATAATTAATATATATATATATGTGTGTGTGTGTGTGTGTGTGTGTGTGTGTGTGTGTGTGTGTGTGTGTGTGTGTGTGTGAATGTGTGTGTATTTCCGATGCTAAGTGAATTTATGTTTGTGTGTGTGTGTGTTTGTGTGTTTGTGTCTCTGTGTGTACTTGATGACATCAACATACCTTGGACAGGCACCTTTTACATACGACTGAATCAACCTGTTCGCGAAGTGCCTAGAATTTTTTTTAGATTCAAACAGTTAATTAGATTTAAAATTTGTCTGACGCAAAACCAACGAATTTATCCTGCTAAGATAGAATTCTATCCCCTGATTTACAGCTGAATTTTGGTCAATCAGGTCTGACACACTATTTGAATATATTAGAATGTATCAAAAGTATTTTCGATTTTTTTTGTTGTTGTTGTTTCGTTTTGTTTTGTTTGTTCTGTTTTTTACAGGCCTTTACTCCAAAGCTAATGGTGAGGCTTCAGTAATGCAGGAGCTTTTCCATTGCTTCCAGGTCCACACTGGCCCGGAGTGGTAGCACCTGAGAGGGTCCTATCTTTGGATCAAATAGAACTGTTTGACATTTAAATTGAGTGGAAACAAATGACTTTTTTTATTCTTTTTAATTTTATTTTAGTCTCAGTAAACTCATTACACTACCTAAACTGTTTTTAACTTAGAAAAATGTAATAAAATAGATTGGTTAAATTTATCATTGACATGTCGTGTAGCATTCAAATTAAATTCTACGCCGTTAAACCAGTGGAAAAACACCGCAGGTCACACAGTGTGACTGAAAGTTATTGACCCCGAGGCTAATATGACACCGTGACTCTCATTGGATGGTTTTAGTCAGGTGACCAAAACCGTTCAAGAAGTTTAGAAGTTAGGAATAAGTTAATCAGTTGCAGGTGAACGTTTGAACGGAGCGTTTGTGTTCCAACGGTGCTCTTAATTCACCGTTAAGGTCACACGAGTAAAATGGTGATCGTGAAATGAAAATGGGCACATAAGAATGATGTATGCATTGTTGTTATTCCAGAAAAGAAGAACAGAAAAAGTTAGAGTTACACCAACAAACATGAAACCGAGAGAAGACAGAGATGCAATGCGAACCAAGAACAGCAATAAAGATGGCTGCCGATTATAGAAGATAGAAGATAAGAGTTCGAGTAAACAAAAATATGTCGACGCAATAAAAATTCTCTGCATTTTTTCAACAAATCTTACCAGTTTTGCTTTTCCAAAATGTCATTGAACGTACACAAAATTTTGACGTTCCACGTTGTTTCCTTATGTTTACACATTTGTAGATGAAAATAATTCTGGTTTTAAGATCGAAAAAATTACAATGCTAAATATGCAACAACAACAATATAATAATAATAATAATAATAATAATAATAATAATAATAGACGAAACGATCAATCACATAATAAGCGAATGCAGCAAATTAGCACAAAAGGAGTGTAAGGCGGGACACGATTGTGTCGGCAATTTGCAAGAATTTTAAATACGACCATACTAACAAATGGTATATGCACAACCCACCACCTGTCCCACAAAATGACACGCATAAACTCCTATGGGACTTTAACATACAAACGGATCACCTAATCACAGCCAGAATACCAGACCTCATAATAATCAACAACAAAAAAATAATTTGCAAAATTGTCGATTTTGCTGTCTCGGCGGACCACAGAATAAATCTGAAAGAATATGAAAAGAAGGATAAATACCTCGAACTAAAGGATTATTAAAAGGTCTGAAGGACTTGGAAGTTGGCGGACGGGTAGAGATTATCCAAATGATAGCATTGCTGAGAACGGCCAGAATCCTGAGACGAGTCCTGGAGACTTGAGGAGACTTGCTGTTACTCAAACCCCAGTGAAAAACCACCAGCTAATACTGATGTGAAAAACTCTAAAGGAGTAAATAATAATGTAAAAAACTTTTTAAAAAATGAAATAGAAATATAATTAAAATCAACAAATAAATTAGTACATTATTTACATTTTTCAGACTATTGTCCTCATCTTTGTCGCCATGTTTATCACAACGTTTCGGCTGTTGTACGCTCCGGCCTTCTTCAGGGGGTTTGAATGTCGAACTTAACCTTTTATTTCGCTTACCGGGGTAGAGTGGCTCGTGGAATTAGAACAGTCGGGGTTGGTAGAGGGTTGTTTCAAAGAATTTCCATTATTTATTCTTCGGGGTAACACATTTTTTATTCTTTCAGTTGGGGTTTCTGGATCGGAAATGATTGACCACCACCTTATTTTAGATTTAAATGACCGTTTGAGGTTTCGTGGCATATCAACCTTCTTGGCTTATCTAATGCCAAAACCATCCTTGTAGAAAAACAGTAGTGGTACTATTTAACCTGCAACTGGTGGATAAAGGGGTTCATACGTTTCCTTCGATTATCAGTCCGAAAGTGATTGTAATATTGAAACATGAGTTCGATCTCGCTTACTACGATGTTACAGTCCAGTACGTTTGCCACTACTCTACGGAGACACACCTCTTAGATAACAATCATTTCATAATAAAGTCCAATAGACTCAAAAGGTCTGCTGCTAATGATGATGATGATAATGAGAATGATGATATGTGTACGTGCGCATGTGTAGGTATATATATATATATATATATACGAAGATCTTTCAAAATGTTTTAAACCTCACCCAGAAAGAAGAGCAATAGCTGAACATTTTTGATGTGGTAACATATCACTCATCATCATCATCATGTCGTGCCGCCAGCACGGATATCCCTGACCCTCTCTCGCCACTTCTCCCTATCGTTCATCGCCTCTGGCAGGTCTTCAGGGCTACATCCCGTATCCTCACAGAGATGCTGTATGTATGTTCGAGCTGGTCGTCCTGCTTTTGCTCGGCCATATGTAGAAAAACTAATTCAGATTTCTTTTTTTTTAATCCATGTGCGAATGAGGTACATACAAAGGTGAAAGGTATGTAACAAATCTAAAATCTGGGTGAGGCTTAGAACTTTTTGAATAACCCTCATATATATATATGTGTGTGTGTGTGTGTGTGTGTGTGTGTGTGAATATATGAATGTATTTACCCAACCCTTCTGCACGAACAGGATGTGACACAAGATTAAACTGTGAGCGTAGTTTAACAGGTTTAAATTCAGAGTTTTCCTTCTTCTAGATTGGTTGCCATATGAAGGTGCGTATGAAGTACATACAAAGGTGAAAGGTATGTGATAAATCTAAAAATTTTTTTTTTTTGAATGATCCTCGTATATACACGCACACACACACACACATATATATATATATATATATATATATATATATATATTGTCATCCACAGACTGTTTCGTTGTATCACAAATCTTCAGAGTAGCTAAACCCGCGAGATGCATTAAGCCAAGATGGAAACCAGGCTGACTTTACGTCTGTCGGATATATAATCTCAGATCCATCGTCATTCTCAGTTTAAGAGAAGGAAATTTTACGTATACATTTTTACATATAGGTTATCGTTTACCGGAGTGCTTAATTGATGAGAAGAACTGATGCATTTCAGCTTATGTGGTAGCCTGAAAATTCCCCACTCGAGGGCCCAACTCATGGTGGGGGGGTGAGCATATGTTGTCATCCATTTCGTTGTATTATATATATATATAAGCCTAGCTTAGATATGGCACTAGTCCGAAAGTACGAGGTTCTTACAAAGAATTCAACTCATTATCAATGGCCTGTTAATCTAGCTTGCCACGTCTTACACCACGTGACAAGCCCAAAATGTATTTATTTATCCAATCCCTCCACAAAGAGCAGACAACGAGGATCATTAAATAAGTTTCCAGACTTTTTTTCGTATGGGCACTTTTATTGATAGTACTCACATGAAACTCTTGTCCCCTTCGAAGTAATCTCCTCCGGTTGCAATGCACTTGTTGTACCGTTCCAACAATTTCTGGAAGGCCCCATCGAAGTCCTCTTATGTGAGCGTGCCAATGGCATTCGTCACAGCCTCTTTCATCTTCTCAGTTGTCTCATAACGACAGCCTATGAGTTTAGGGAATAACCAAAAGTCACAGGGACCAACGTCTGGACAATAGGGAGGCTGAGGAACTGTCTTGATTCCCATCTTGGTCAAATAGTCTGTGACAAAGATGGAGTCGTAGACTGGTGCATTGTCCTGGTGGAAATGCCACTGAGCCGATTTGAAGAGTGCTGGCCTCTTCCGACGGAATCTCTTGTTGAACTCTCTTAAAACCTCAACATAGTAACCCTAACACTAACCCCTAACCCTTTGGCCAATCAACTTTGGTGTGTTGAATTCTTTACTCCTGCCACACCTCTCATCATCCCTCACAGACTCCGTGCCTTCCTTGAATCTCTTAACTGATGCTCGATTCATGCAAGATGCTCTAAAAGCAGTCTGAAGCATTCCATACTTTTCTGTGGCATTTTTTTCCAAGTTTAAACAGAATTTTATTGCATATCGTTCTTCTAAAATGTCCTCACGTCCAGATTGCATTTTTGAAATTCACCAACTATGACAATCAAGCTTTAGGAGGGTGTATTCCAATTCCAGCTGCAGCTGTTCATTTGAACCTGAAATCATAAAAATTGGTCTGTCATCTCATAAGATGTACAGCAATAACATACTGAATTTTCAAGAGTCTACGACAATTCTAAATACCTGTACAAAAACGTCTGGAAACATATTGAATGCACCACGTACGTGATACAATTTTTAAGCGGAGTACAGGTTGTTTGAACTTGGAGTTTTCTTTCTTCTAGACGAGTTGCCGTAACAAGGCGAAAGAACCCAGTCTATTCTACGATCTACCCACGGCTGGGGGTAAGATATGAATTCAAGTGGAGAGTCCTCGTGGCGTGGTGGCTGACTTACTGGACAGTGACATCGTAGTAAGCGCAATTACGTTCACTTTCAGCCTCGTCAGCGAATTGAATTCGCGGCACCGATTTCATTTCCAATAAATTCAACCGTTACATCAAGTTCACCTCCCTTATATATATATATATATATATATATATATATATATATATTTGTAGCTCCAAAGAGAGAAAGACATTTTAAAATGAGTAGGTCCACGAAGAGAATTGTATTTTTTAGGATTTATTTATTTCGTTATATATATATATACCGACGGTAAAATTAGAAAATAAAAATAAATAAAATAAATAAGCAAATAAAAAAACGGAAGTTTTTAAAAAACGAGGAGATAACTCTTCACCCCTCTTCCTCCCCACTCCGTGTCTAATCTGATTTATTTTATCCATAAGATCTGAAGAAGTCCTGTTAAATTTTTCTCCGTGTTTTTGGTTTACATCAGAAACACATAACAGGATGGAAATAAAATTATAATCCTAAAGTAACCGGTCTTTGGTTTTTTCTTTAAAGAAAAAAAAAATATATATATACCATATAAAAGAAAAACCTTTAAAAATTACACATACTTTTTGTAATAATATTTATTTCAGCAGACCTTATATTTCAAACAAACTGCCTCTTCAGACAAAGAAATAAAGACAAATTACCACAGACTCAAAAAAATTGTACTTGATGCATCCTTGCTTAACACTCAACATTATAAGGTATGGATCAAGGGTAAGTGTAGCAACCTAGGGAAAGGAGTAGTACCCTACCCTACACCTTGATGTAGTAGCTATTGTAAAAAGGAGCCTTCAGGTCTCCCTCGACTTTTGTCGGCCCACTTACATATATATATATACCAGTAAATTTTGTTTTTTGTTATTTAACTGTTCGGTGTAAAAAAAATTTATTAACAAGTATTGTAAAATAACTAGCTTTATATCTTACCCTGCGTAGACGGGTCCTTCACATAGTATATATATATAAGTGGAAACTACCGTGGCATATATTAACGAGTTCTAATTGTAAGTAAATCCTTGTTTGCCAGCATGAACTAAAAAGTACAGAACAGTAATAGCTATCTCTGATTGAATGAATGTCAGGACAATATCAAGTGAATATTTAACAACATTTGAATAAATAATTACACGAAAGACAAAATATAAATAAAACACCTCAGATACATCCGGGTGCTATTGAGGCAAAGAAATAAATTCGAGGCTCAAAGACAGAAGTCCGGTTTTAGTTCTGATTGACAACTTCCGTCAAAACAATTCACTGATAGCCAAAATAAATAAATAAATAAATAAATAGCCAAGATTTTTTTTCTGAAAAACAATTAATTGTGTAAAGGACATTTAAAACCATCATTTGAAATACGTTTCTTCTTAAAGACAGTTGAAATTTCTACAAACGTGAACTTCTAATAATCAAAAAATTCATGGTTTAATGAATTCTCAGCTAGATTGTATTGGAAATTATTTATTAAGTCACTTTTACGTGCCCCGTGATTGCCTGAAAAACAACCAATCATGGGCCGCTGTTAGCACATCTGCCGTACCACCACATGTGCGTGCGTTCTTCAAACGCACGCACATGCGTTTTTCTTCCTTTGACGCCAACGATGTAAAATGGAATCTTGACTGCTGAAGAAGCAGACGACAGCAAGTAGCGAGGTACACACTCTACGCACATGAGGACCCAAAATTCTTAGCCTTCAAGCCTTTGAATCTGTACCGACCTGCCACTAAAATTACTTGGAACTGAAAGAACTGTTACCAAGACGAATGCTATAGTTAAGTCTGCAGAAAACACTTCTTTTTGAAATTAATCTTCTTTTCTTTTTTCTTTATCTTTCTCTAAATATAAACCCCTTTTTTCCACCAAATTGTTGATTTGTTCCTTTTCTCTTGTCGCGTTTCGTGCAACAGTAAGACTTATTTTTCCTTATACTGCAGATGTAGATTTTGTCTTATTCTCAACGGGTAAAATCCCAACACTTGGTTTATTGGGTTTGGTTTGGTTTCTTTGTTTAATGGTAATTTACTAAGCTTTTTTGCTTAGATGTGGCACAAGGCCATATGAAAGGGGCACCCAATGAGACTCGAACTCACTAGTGTAGGTTTGTCAGTCGAGCTTGCTAACCATTACACCACCAAAGGCGCCTGATTTCTTTGTTTAATGGCATATCAACCATTGAAGGTTATTTAATGTCAAAGCCATCCTTCTAGAACTGCAGTAGTAATATTTAACCTATAGCTGCGAGGATAAGGGGGTTCATACCTTTCTCAACGGTATTTGTCCGAAAGTAAACGTAATCCTATTTACTAACCCCTCCGCTCGGGCAGGATATGAGACAAGGTCAATTTTTAAGCGGAGTTTAACAGGCCTGAATTCAGAGTTTTCCTTCTTCTAGGCTAGTTGCCTCACCAAAGCTGTCTTACTATTTACCCATAGCTGGAGCGAGAATAATTGGATTCATACCTTTCCCAAGGGTATTGGTGCTATATGAAATGCAATCAGTCTCGTCAAGGATTTGAACTCGTGTCGCCGTGTCCATTTACTACGACGATAACCATTACACCACGGGAACTCGCTTACTAACTTTATTAGTCCAAAAGTAATCATAATAGCGTGATTGGTGTTCGAACTTGCCTTCTAAACTGGTTTATTGGGATTTAAATACCGATCAATTTAAGACTCAAAAGAAATACCTTTTTTTTTCAAAAATCTCTGAATATATCAGCCATCTTGAATGTCTATTACGACGTTCGCACGTAAAACAATACAAGTTCAACGTAAGTGAAAATTTTCATTCTTGTTGTAACCTTTCGACAAAGAGGATGTGAAGAGAGAATCACATTCATATTTTAATCTTCCGTATATATTGTATTATTTCTTTTAACACATGCACACAAAAGTTTACTCAAAACCTTCATTCATCTCTTTTATCTGGGAATTAAAAAATAATCATTTTATCTTATTTTCTAGGTATGTTTATATTGCTCCATTTTTGCATACTTAATCAGACTAAAAACTATGGAAATCAATTCACAAAAAAACCCCTTTGTTTTTAATTAGACAGTTGTAAAAAAAAAAACTGTGTGCTTTTGAAACAAAAAATCCCACAAATGGATCAAACAGTAGTCTTCAAGCCGTTGTATTGATGCATCCATACTATTTTCAATACTGGCGAGTCGTCTGCTTCCCTCTTTTCTTAACACACATAGTCTGTCTATGTCATCTCTCGGATGTAAGGTCATATGTACCGTCATTACTTTTCTTCACCTCTGGTCTATTTCGCTGAGTTCTTAAATTGTCCATTTTATGAATGATCAAGAGTATCTTACAACGTGGATAGCTCAGGTGTTTATCAGTTTGATGAGATTCCTTCCGTCGAGCTTAGTTTCTGGTTCGTCTTTGATACTCTTTGTTAATTTTTTTTCTTTCATCGCTTGTTTGATGGTGTACACTTCCAATATTACCAAGTACTTGTAAGTTCCCTTTTCTCCAAGCGTTCTGATTTTTTTCTTGATTTGGCAGTTCTATTCCTTTCATTATTTGTCTTTTCCATTTCTCATTAATAGCATGGAACGTTCTCTAAGCCAAATTCCATCCCTATATCCTGACTATATATTATTATTGTTTGTATTAGAGCGTGCAATTTTATTTTATTTTTATTTATTTGCAAACAGTTTAATGTCGTCCATGTACATTAGAGGTTAATTTTTTCTTGTGATTTAGTAAGTTTGTAGCCACCTGCGCATTTCCTAAGTACGTAATTGAGTGGCGTCATCGCTATTACAAATATTAATGGCGATATTGCATCTCCCTGGAAGATACCGCTCAAGATTTCTACCTCAGCTAAAGTTTTTTCCACTTCCGGTACATTCCACTATCCAGTTTTTCATGCTTTCCATAATCAACTTCATGACTTTGTCGGATATCTCGTACATTTTCAGACAGTTTACTATGCAGTTTAACGGGACCATATCATAGTCCTTTTTATTGTCAATACACGCCATAGCAACATTTTTCCGTCTCGTTTTGCTATCCTTGAGGATGTGTGGATCACTGTACAGTAGATTACCTGTTCCTCTTATTACCTTGTGGCATCCTTTTTATTCTTAGGGAAACAGTTCACGGCTTATAAGCGAGTAATAGATATCCTCCCTATTCTGTGCTATTAATATTTTCCCCACATCATAGGTAGACTCGTTATCGATCTATTGTTGCTGCGAACAATTCCTTTTGGGGGCCTTTTTGAATCAGGGTGGTCTTTCTTTTAGTCATTCAATCGGGTATATTTGCTTCTTCCAAGCATCAACTCATTTCATGAGCCAGTCTATCGAGGATAGAAGTGGATTTTTAAACCAGAATCCTTGTATGTCGTAATGGCTTGGCGTTTTCCTGTTTGGTACTTTTTGCGTGTTGCTCTGAGTTATTCTAGGTGTATTATCGCCTCTGGATCTCCTTCGAGTCCTTTTAACTCTCTTCCCACGTTATTTCGACCTAGTTCATATATTCGGCTTTCCTGTTACGTTCTTTTCGTTCCCTATTTTACTCTAAAATTTTTTTTTGTTTGCATCCTGTTGTTGGTATACCTTCGTACATTCTCCCCCTACAAGTCGCTATAATTTTCTTCTTTTGATTGTATTGCTTGACTAAGTTTCGATATCTTTTAAATCTCCCTTCTTTTGCCAATATCCTTTCTTTTATCTCTTCAAGTTGTATTATTGGATTTATCTTCTGTGTTTTGTTTTAGGTTTTTCCCCCCCAACCTATTTCCGTGTTTTCCCTTCTTTTACATCTTTACTTGTCGTAATTTCTTTATCTATTTTTCTAGACAAATTTCTCATTCAGATTTTGTATTTCTGCGCCGATTCCTTAAGGGCACAACGATTTTATCACCGACTAATTTCGCTCCTGCATGGATCAGCTCGTTTAATTCAGTGATGTTGTCCATTGGGATATTTGTTAATAAATTGTTTTTCTTTTCGATTTCTACCAAGACTTTTTTCCAGTCTTGGTTCCTGAGAGATGGTAATGTAGTTTTCTTTTCAATCATGATTTTCTTTATCAATCCTACATCTATTTTGTCTTCTTGTGTTAACGTGTGTTCTGTGCTGCTGGGACTATACTGCTTCAGTTTTTCATTATTTTGCGTTTCAATTCGCTTAGGGGCTTCTTGATTTTCAATATTTAGCGTTATGGTTTGCGTAATTTGGTCTTGTTGATATTCTTCCCTATTTATTTGTTGGTATTGGTCTAATAGGTAGAGTGTTCTCCAATGGTCCGGGAGACCTGGGTTCAACCCCAGGTCGCGTCATACCAAAGACTTTAAAAATGGTATTTGATACCTCCTTGCTTAACATTCAGCAATATAAGGTACGTATCAAAGGGTAAAGTGGAGCAATCCAGGGAAAGGAGTAGCGCCCTCCCCGACACCTTGATGTAGTAGCTATTGAAAAGGAAGCCTTCTGGTCACCCTCGACTAAAGGGAGACAACTTTACTTTTACTTTTACTTATTTCTAGTATCTCAAGGTCAGAAAACCAATCTTTCTTTAACATCATTCTGGTTTGGTCAACAGGTTTTTGGCTTACATTAAATCAAACACATTCTGTGCAAATTTTCATCATTCTTTTTCTCTTTGCATAGGATTGCTCTTAATCTATCAGTGAAATGCATTTTTGTTGTCTTCTCTACTCCATTTTATCCATTGATTCCTCTAAGTTGAGAGGTTACTTTGGTCATTGTTTGTGTAGCTGAAATTAGAACTGCTAACATTCGTAAGATGTCAAAAAGATTCCCCATCTCGGCAATCAAGAGAGCACCTACCGATCATGACACCCTGACTGTTGTCAGGGTCCCACGTTGAATTATGCTTTGATTTGAAATTTTTTTTCATGGGTAATATATTATGGCTCAATCAGATCTATCCACCGGCTCGTTAGCCTAGTGAGTAGAGTGTTCGCCAATGGTCCGGAAGACCTGGGTTCAATCCCAGGTCACGTCATACCAAAGACTTTAAAATGATACTTGATAACTACTTGCTTAACACTCAGCAATATAAGGTACGTATCAAGCGTAAAGTGGAGCAATCCTGGGAAAGGAGTAGCGTCCTCCCCTACACTTTGGTGTAGTATCTATTGAAAAGGGAGCCTTCTGGTCTCCCTCGACTACGGTTGCCAACTTTACTTTTACTATCAGACCCAGTGGTTGTTCATTGTTTATTTATTTACTTATTTGATACTCTTCCACGGCTATCACCGTTTTTACGATCTTCTTACCTTCAAATAAAAAAAGAATCATTTAATGGAACATATACACAATTAATACTATATCGATATATATATCATGGGGAAATCCCATTGGCGTAGTGGTTAACATGCTGGCTGGTGACAGTTCAGAAGGCAAGTTCAAACTCCAATCACGCTATTATGATCACTTTTGGATTAATAAGCTTGGGAAAGTTATGACTCCCCTATCCCTCAGTTATGAATTGGTTGGTTGGTTTGCTTTACGGGGTATCAACCCTTTTCGGGTTATTTAACACCGAATTAAATTTCAAACAATTCAATTTTGTATAAGTATAGTTTTTGTTTACAGACAGTTAAATGTCAAAACAATTCTATTTCAAATAATTCACTTTAGCATAAGTACAGAGTTTCAGTGCCATTTGTTTGAAGACTTGGTTTTTGAAATCGATCTTGACGGTAAGTTTCCAATTCGAAGAGAAATACTGAAAACATTTCTGTCATACACTATTTTAAAGGTTTCAATTAGATCATCTCTCTTCGTTCTAGTAGTTAATCCTAATTTCTCTAATCTCTGCCGAGGACTGTAATCTTTTACCCTTTTAATTATTTTTGTCACTCTTCTTTATATCCTTTCCAATCTCAATATCAAACTCAAATTTCTTTCTGTTCACATTAGGCCTGAGTACAATATTTCATATTAAGTTTTATGAGTGTTACATATATATATATATATTTATAAGAAAATAGATATTATTAGGCTTAATGTTAGTTACACATAAGAGATGTTTAATTTTTTATTCCAAAATCTTTCTGATATTTGTTTAAGTCTTTCAGATAAAGAATTTTTATTGGTTCGCAAATTTTTACCCCCATCTACGTTTTTCATAGTGCAATTATCCATTTTCAGCTCGACATTTTTTTAGGTTTAAATTCAATTTTATGGATTCTTTTGTTTCGAGACGAGAAATTGTCAACAATTTTGACGAATAATGAAAATGTTAGTCGATTGAAAACAAGTCATTTGCATAATTCTTCGCGATTTACTAATCCTCCTCATTCAAGTTACATCAAAACTTCGAATTTCTGTTCTTCTTTTTCTCGATTTTGTTAACTTTTACAGTGTTACTAATTGATCGCCTTTATTGAATTACAAGTGACAAGTCTCTCCAGGATTAAAATCAGTAAACTAGGCAATCACAAGAGTGCAAAGATTTGGACGGTCTCAGTCAAACCTCTTTTAGATTGATCCTATGGCTCATACTATAACTAGTATCACTGTCATCTTCAAATTCAATAGATTTTTCAGCTCTCAGCCAAGGGAAAGAGATTTTTTTTTAGTTTTTGTGTGTATGTATTTTTTATTTTACCATGGCTTGCAGTAACGTCGAAGCCAACTAACTTTTATCTTCTTTATAACTAACACAAGGTTCGATTTTCTGTCTTGGATTACGGGAAATAACACAAGGTTCAGTCGTCTAGCTTAGATTTGGCGAAATAAATAAGGTCCAGTCTTTTAGCTGCGATTGGGTCTGGTTTTCTTGCAAGGATTGGTTAAAATAACAGAAGGGCTGGTCTTCTAGCTGGATAGGGCGAAGTATCACAAAATACAGTCTTCTATTTAGGGTTGGGTGAAATAAGACATGGTCCAGTCTTCTATCTGGGATTGGTTGAAATAGCAAAAAATCCGTTTTCTTGTGACGATTGGGTGAAATAACTTAAGTCTGGTCTTCTAGTTGCGACTGGGTGAAATGATACAAAGTCCGGTTTCTAGCTGGATTGGGAGAAATAACACAAGATCCGGTCACCAAGGTGGGATTGGATGAAATAATATAAGGTCCAGTCGTTCAGCTGGGAATGGATGAAATAAACAAGGGCCCGTTTCTAGCTGCGTGGGATGAAATGGTTTTGGTGAAAATTGGAATGGGTGAAATAATACAAGGTCCAGGTTTTTACAAGGACTGATTGAAATAACATTAGCTCTAGTCTTCTATCTGGAATTGGGGGAAATAACAGAAAGACCCATTTTTTCGTTAGGGTCGAGTGAAATAACACAAGATCCGGTCTTCTAGCAGGATTGGGTGAAATAACGCAAGGCCCAGTCGTTTAGCAGGGTTTCGATAAAATAAACAAGAACCCGTTATCTAGGAGGGATTGGAAGAAATAACAGAAGGGTTTAGTCTTCAAGCTGCGATTGGTTAAAAAACACCAAGTCAAATTTCGTAGCGCGGATTGGGGAAAATAACATATGATTCAGTCTTCAACCTGGGATTGGGAAAATTAACACAAGGTCCGGTGTTCTAGCTGAGATTCGGGGAAATAGCACAAGATTCAGTCTTCTGGCTGGGATTGGCCAAAATAATGCAAGGACCCTTTCGCTAACTCCGAATGGGTGAAGTAACAGAAGGTCCGATCTTTTAATTAGGATTGGGTAAAATAATTCAATGTCAAGTCTTCTAACCAGGATAGGGCGAAATTACAAAAGAACCAGTCTTCTAGTTGGAATTGAATGAAATCACGCAAGGTCAGCTCTTCCGACCGAGATTTAATGAAAAAACACCTGGTCTCATCTAGTTGCAGAGAAGGTCTAGTCTTCTAACAATGATTGGATCAAATAATGTAAGTACAGTTTAATTGTAAAAAAACATTTCTATTTCGAGCTATTCAGTTTAGTCAAGCAATTTTACTTCAGCTAATTCAGTTTAGTAAAAGTACAGATTTTGTTTATGCACAGTTACATGTCAGAACATTTCTATGTTAAACAATTCAGTTTAGTGTAAGTACAGTTTCAATGTCAAAAACAGTTCTATTTGAAATAATTCAGTTTAGCACAAGCACGCAGTTCAAAATGTAAGCACGGTTCAATTGTCAAAAACATTTCTATTTCAAGATATTCAGTTTAGCATAAGTATGCCGTTAGTTCTATTTAACCCATAGATAGAGCCCTACCAGGTGCTACTACTCTGGGCCAGAGTGGACCTGGGAGCAATGGCAATAAAGCTCTAGCACTGCTGGAAACTCACCATCAGATTGTTTAGTGTCATATCTAGGACACTCGTTGAGGTGGGGGTCTTACCCCTTTGCAGTGGTGCAGTCAGTGTATTCTACAGCCCCAGCCGACTGGGCAAGTAGAAGATTGAGTGACAGCAATTTTCATGAAACCTTTAACATTCTTACCTTGATCTCTCTCGGGTGGAACTGTCGACCAGATATCTGTGATTTTTCAATGGATCTCCAGTTCTTCCAATCTTCTTGTTCTGCTCTTCGGAATTTTTCTAATGGTCCCAACAACGATTGGCACTACAACTGCACCTTCAACAAATTTTCATTTATTTATTTATTCATTAATACCGGACATTGGCCTAGGGGTTAGAGTGTTCGCCAATGGCCCGGAAGACCTGGGTTCAATCCCAGGTCGAGTCATACCAAAGACTCAAAAAATGGTACTTGATGCCTCCTTGCTTAACAGTCAGCATTATAAGGTACGGATCAAGGGTAAAGTAGAGCAATCCAGGGAAGGAGTAGCGCCCTCCCCTAGCTATCGAAAAGGGAGTCTTCGGGTTACCCTCGACTATGGTCGCCAACTTTACTTTTACTTTTATTTATTCATTTACAACGTCTAGACTTTTGTCCGCCTTTTCATTTTCTTTCAGTTTTAATCTGTGGTAAACTCTGACTGAAGAATCCGACATATTGTCTTTTTGCTGTTTACGTGATTAGTTCAGCTCTTCTGGCCTGAATCAGATGGGTTTTTTTCAAAATTTCTACAGAATCCTTTTATTCTCGAAGACAGATTTATCCATATATTATTGATCTTCAAAATAAAATCCGAGACCCCCATACAATTTTCAGCAGATCACACTTACCATCCAATCATGTAAATTTTTGCATTTTCTGGGCTACCTTGCTGCATCCATTGATTATAATACTGTTGTCAAAATGCGAATATATCTGAATTTTTAAATATATGACTGTTGATAATATGTGAGGACGTAGTTAAGAGCAGGTCATACGTCAACTAAATTGATTAAAGAGCCATTTCGTGCTACTGAATATAAATATATGGAAACTCTAAGCAAGTGTGGACTGATCACAGTGATGTAAATAGAAAAAAGGTACCAAATCTCTTTCTATCCACTCCTTTTTCACCAATGCACAATAAACAGTCACAGTCGAAACAATAGGCGAAAAAAATAGGCCAATATTCAGTGGCAATTACTAATATGTAAAGTACATATATGGTTTTATCGACCAAAAGCACATTAATATTATCAGAGCTTTTTATTTTCTCTTGACTTAAACACGCCGAAGTATTGCTTTAAAGAGACAATCATTTCTCTAAAACTATTTGTTCTTCGTTGTTTGTATTCACTACAAGCCTCCAATAAAGTCAGAAGAATTTTACCATCTTACAATAAACTTTCAGGTGTTCCGTGTGCACGTGATTTTATCCCGTTTAAAAGATGTGACAGGCAATAAAATGCTTATACTTATCTAAAAAGATACGTTTTAATTAGTACAAGGCCTGGGGTAGAATTGAATGATTCTAACGGCATATCATCTTTCATCTGGGGTTATTTTACGCCAAGAGGTTAGGAAATTGCGTACATTGCACGTTTATATATATATATATATATATACATGTATATATATGTGTGTGTGTGTGTGTGTGTGCATTTCCTCATTATTACTTTTAAAATTGTTCTATAAATAGTGTCAGTAGCTAAAGACATGTAAGTATATTAGCTCAGGGTTTTTTTTCAAATGCTACACACTGCAACGGCCCAGACGCTCTTCTTGTTACAAAGTAGTAATGTACATACAAAAGTTACCTCACTTTTGTAATAGATCCTCCCCTGAAGATGGCCCAAATTTGGGCAGAAAGTACTTGGGATATAAACAATTATGGAAAATACATCAATCAATTCCCGCCGAATACTATAAAAATAATACGGCAATATGAAAGGAACAACAAGAAAATATGTAGACAGAAAATGTCTATTATGTTCAACGAAATTTGTATATCTATATGTATATATTTATCAGTAATATGCAGTCAGCTTCCGAAGACAGTGGGTGTAGATTATTTGCGTATAGAATATATGAGGAATATCTTATAAATCTATACAAGGGACAATTTAACCAGGTTTGAGTTTCCTTCTAATTGCACTATATATATATATATTGAGGGAATTAAATTTCTTGAGAGCTTTTTGTTCATGTTTATATAAGATTAAGTAATCCAATCAAATACAAATAATTTATACATAGTTGTATGGTTTCAAGTATGCATATCTAATACTAATAGCTATATGGTCTCAAGTAATTATTTCTATTAGATACAAATAATGTAGTCATGTGTAATCAAATATTCCTATGGAGTACCAATAATTCTTAAACAAATTTATTTGAACAATAAATTAGACAATGATAGGTCTTACCACTCCAGGTCTGAATGGGCCTGGGGGTAATGTCAATAAAGGGGCACTCCACACTCCCCAGAACTTCAAACCTGGAGCCTCGCCACCATTAGTATTTTAGTGTCCCACTCAGGACACACTTCTGGTGGGGGGTCTTAAACTTCTGCTGAGGGTTAAGATCCCCCATTGTCAGCATATTCTAAGCCCTACTGACGGGGTATTCAGAAGAATGAGAAACCTAGTGCATATCTATTTCTCTATGAATGGTGTGCCAACTGAGCTAACCAAATATGATACTACGCAAGTTGCCTAGTGGTCTCCTTGAGGTTGATTTTTGGTCACCCAAGTTTATTTAGGCTAGAATGTGTTCATATGATTAGTGATGAGATATTTTTGTTGTCAGTTCTAGACTTAGTAATTGTAGTAATCGCAAAAGTAAACGCCGAGCTTTTTTCTTTTTTTTTTTTTTTTTTTTTTTTTTTTGTCGATTTTGCTTTCATCGTCTCCGAATGAGAGATCGTTACGGCGCCATGTTGGACTAACCCTCAAAGCTATTTCACTTGTTTAAACGAGTTACCCACCATTTCCAATCCTTTCTCTAAGTATATCAACTTATACAGTAGTGTAGAATATGTGGTTTGATTGAGACCAATTCATCATTATGTATTATTGCCCAGTCGACTGGGGCTGTAGAATACACCAACTGCTTCTCTGCAGAGGATTAAGACCCCCACCCAACGAGTGTCCTGGATATGACACTAAACAATCTGATAGTGAGGTCCCAGTAATAAAAATTATAACAAATAATCCAGTATTACTGGAACCTCACTATCAGATTGTTGGGGAATGTGGAGTACTTCTTCATTGCCATCGCTCCCAGGTCCACTCTGGCCTGGAGTGGTAGCACCTGATAGGGTCCCATGTATGAGTCAAATAGGACTAAAACGCGTACTTATGCGAAACTGAATTACTTAAAATAGAATTGTGTTGACATTTAAACTGCGTACTTATGCTAAACTGAATTGTCTGAAATGGAACTGTTTTTGTACGTTAACTGAAATGTTCAAAATAGAACGGTTTTTGACATTGAAACTGTACTTACTGAATTGCTTGAAATAGAATTATTTTCAAATTTAATTGCGTGTAAACAAAAATTATACTTATACTAAACTGAATTGTTTGAATCAAAACTGTTTGACTAAACTGAATAGCTTGAAATAGAAATGTTTTTGACAATTAAAATGTGTACTTATGCTAAACTGAATTGGTGAAAATAGAACTGTTTATTTGTATAAAAATGAATTTGGCATTAAATAACCTATAAAGGTTGATATGCCATAAAACCCAAACAAACATCATTATGTTATAATAACGACAAATGGAAAGAAGTAGACCAATTCATATACCTCGGTAGCAATATCTCATCTATTGAAACATTGTCAACGTAGGCATCGATAAAGCATTGATAAGTTAACGACCATATGGAAATCAGATCTCTCTGATAAAATGAAACGGGAATTCTTCCAAGCAGTTACTGTGTTGGTACTACTGTATGGACTCCAACGAAACGAGAAAAGATACTCAAGAATACAAAGTGCTCTTTTGAACAAATCCCTCCGTAAAAGAGGGAATATTTCAAAATGTGGACAAAATCTATCCCCCACCCCACCAAAAAAATGAAGCAGCTGATTGCAATCCCTAAAGAAAATTTTGCAAGCGGGTTTGAAAAGTAGAAGATGCGCCAAGATAAGTGAGTGAGATATCTGGGGAAGTACTTTGAAAGTCATTAAGGCGTCATTGCCCTGTTTTTGCCTTCTTTGAAAAAGTTCATGCTTCGAGCATTTATTGAATAAGAGAAAAATGGCTAACTGGCAGTGAGAGAGACATATTTTTTTATTGCTGCTTCAAGCTGGTAGGAATAGTTGTAAAGAACTGAATAATTTTTCATTGCTTCCCTCTGATCTGATTTCAAAGATTATTTCCCTCGCATTTTGTTTTTCTTTCCAACAGAAGTGATTCTCCCTCTCTCTCTCTCTCTCTCTCTCTCTCTCTCTCTCTCTCTCTCTCTCTCTCCTTTAATAATCCTCTTTCTCTCACTCATCCTCTTTCTCTATATTCCTCTTCTGCATCACACAACCTTTTTTCTGTCTCTTTCCTCTACTCTCTCTCTCTCTCTCTCTCTCTCTCTCTCTCCTTTAATAATCCTCTTTATCTCACTCATCCTCTTTCTCTATATTCCTCTTCTGCATCACACAACCTTCTCTCTCTCTCTCTCTCTCTCTCTCTCTCTCTCTCTCTCCTTTTACTTTTATCTCAATCTACTCTCAGCTTTATCGAACGTTCTTTCTTTCTTTCTTTCTTTCTTTCTTAATCGTTCTTTTCCTCATCCTTCTCCCCCTCTCTCTCTATGTCTCCTTTAGTTATCTTTCTCTCGTTTTCTCTTTATTTCTTTCTCCTTTACACAACCCTTCCTCTATCTCTATCTCTATCCCCCTCTCTCTCCCTCTCTATCTTATTCTTTCCTTCACTTTTCCCACTCTCTCGTTTTCTCTTTCTTCTCTCTAACTTTTTATTCTCTATTGCTTTTACACTTTCTCGTTCCCTCTTTCTTTCATTTCATCTTTATCAATTTCCCCTTCACTTTTTATCTTCATTTACCCACTTCTTTATTAAACTTTTCCTCTTTCTTTCTTTTTATAAAAATAATTATTTTCCTACCCCCCCTCTCTCTCTCTCTTTCTGTATATCTACCTCTTTCACTTTTTATCTCAAGCAACACTATTCTCTATCAAATTTCCCTCTTTCTTTCTTTCTTTCTTTCTTTCTTTCCATCAAAATCATTCTTTTCCTCGTCCCCTCTCTCTCTCTCTCTATATATATATATATATATATATTTGAAACCCCTAATTTCATTCAGTGCAAACATAAGAATTCAAAGACTTTTTGTACTACATCGTAAGTGACCCAGTCCCATTTTACCAAAACACAAGCATTTCTCCGTCACCTTAATGGTAGTGATACAAAACCTTTTTTTCCCAGCCACAAACCGCAATTACTAATTTATTTTTATTGTTATATTTTTCTCTGTGCCAAAGAATCAATAAAACCCATGTGTCTGTCTAGACTTTTGGTCTGTCCGTTTCTGGAATTAGGTAAATGACGGTTACATTTGAAAGTACGCCAAAGCTTTAAAACACTGGTAAAAATAAAGAAAAGAAACGAAAAACAGAGAATCACAACCAAAGTGTAAACTTAAGAGAATTTGTTTCTGGCTATCGGAAGCTTTGCACATAGGAAACAGTATTATGTCAAACCTAACCTCAAGGAAATATTAACAAAGGCTATAGTAAAAGTAAGTAAAGTAGTCGAGGGTGACCAGAAGGCTCCCTTTTCAATAGCTACAACACCAAGGCGAAGGGGAGGATGCCACTCCTTTCCCTGAATTGCTCCACTTTACCCTTGATAATTACCTTATATTGCTGAGTGTTAAGCAAGGAGGTATCAAGTACCATTTTAAAAGTCTTTGGTATGACGCGAACTGGGATTGAACCCAGGTCTCCCGGACCATTGGTGAACACCCTACCCACTAGACCAATGAGCCGGAAAGGCTATAATGAATTTTAATTCAATGGAAATTTATGGTTTTAATGCAAAGTTCAGCAAAAAAATAGTTATAAAGATTTGTGGGTATAAGGTTTAATAAGACCGATTCATTCTTTATTTTAAAGCATAGTATTGTTACGAAACGACGAATTATTCCTTTCTTCTTTTCTCACATTGGCGAGGACTGGTATGCTAGAGAAAAGGAAGAGAACAGTTAGAGTGTGAAAAGAAAGTGAACGGTTCTCCGGGAAACACCGGAAAAAGAAGGCACATTTTTTACATAGTACGAAGGAGTGAGACGTTGAGGTGATACACAGAAGAGACAGCTCAACGAAAACGGAAAATTTAACACATGAGGAACTATCTCCCAAACAGAGAGAATGCTTATTCAAAATGATGATGCATTTTTTTCTTTCTTTTCTTTAGAAAAATGGCCATTTCGATCTACAATAGAAGTTGAAAGAACAGAAAATATGTTACCCCAAAGAACTGAAAGAAACTCTTTGAAACATCCATTTAACCCCTCTGAGGGCTCGTTCCAACGACAATCTCAGAAATACAAGATGTGAGTTTTTCTTCTGTTACACTGGTTGCCAACGAAGGCTAAAGAACCCATATCTGTCCTACTACGATAATCGCAACGCTAAGTGCGACACCTTCTGTTGTGTATTTCCGAACTTAATTGGAGTTCTGCCTTTTTTACCCCGTTTTCTTTTGGACTTTTTTAATGTGTATCTATTTGGTCACTGCGTTAGCTTTGTTTCTTTTTTATTCCTGCTACCAGTAGCCTTTTGGACTGTCGAACAAAGTTTATCCTCTTTTCAAATAAAGACAATGAGGTTTCTTTCCTTTCTTTTCTTAAGTTTTATTTGTATAGTCTCCGTGTTATAACTGAAATTTATCGGACGTACACAGAATTGGTAAAAGAGAACTAATCATAGTAATTTCTAGAGTTTATTTGGAGTGTCCGTGGAATCCCGAATATAATCAGCCGAATTACCCAGTTCGGTCATTTTTGCTTTCACTGGCTCACCGATCAACATCTGACTATGGACTTCGATCTCATGACAACCTCAAGGGAGCCAGTGAGAAAGCTTCCCCCATCTTCGCTACGCAGTGAGATTAAAAACTGAAGGAGTACAGTGCCAACAACCTTATGGAGAAAACCGCCGACTACTTTTGAAGCCTATCACGTGTCGTCTCAGTTATAAGGATATGTTTTCAGCTATCCAGATAATTCCGCAAGATCATGTTATCAGCAAACTATTTCCATTTATCTCTTTTTCTTCTTTGAATAATAAAATAATTGAATCAATAAACGGTTGATGTATTTTCTTTTCTTCTGCAGCTGTCGACCCTATTCGCCTTTTCCAACTTAGCTAATGTCCATAACCCTTTAAAACTAAGGTTGGTTGTTTGGTTGGTTTGTTGGGTTTTATGGCATATCAACCTGTGCAGGTTATTTAACGCCAAATCCATTTTTATGTAAATAATCAGTTCTATTTCAAACAATTCAGTTTAGCATGAGTACACAGTTTAATTGTCAAAAACATTTCTATTTCAAACTATTCAAGTAGTAATATATAGCAATTCAGTTTAATGTAAGTACAGTTTCAATGTCAAAAACTGTTCAATTTCAAATAATTCAGTTTAGCATAAGCACGCAGTTTAAATGTAAGTACGGTTTGATTGTCAAAAACATTTCTATTTCAAGCTATTCAGTTTAATCAAACAATTCAGTTTAGTATAAGTACTCTGTTCTATTTATCCCATAGATAGGACCCTTATTAGGTGCTACCACTCCAGACCAGAGTGGACCTGGGAGCGATGGCAATAAAGGCGTGCTCCGCATTCCCCAAAGCTCCAGTATGGCTGGATCCTCACCATCAGATTGTTTAGTGTCATATCCAGAACACTCGTTGGGAGGGGTTTTACCCCTCTGCAGAGAAGCAGTCAGTGTATTCTACTGTCCCCACCCGACTGGGCAATTAAAACTAAGAGTTCACACCAGAATTACTTTCAAGGATAAAATCCCCACATTATTATAGATAAATGGAATAACTGAAGATGAAGCTGTTTTACTTAAGACAAAAGTCCATGAAAACTGAACGACTGGTTTAAAGATATGAACAAAATAATTGAAATTACCACCAACTGGGAAATACAATGAAATTATGAGTATTCTTGAGCCAAATGACAGAACTAAAAAATGTAAAAAAACTGTGAAGTCTCAACTGGCCCCCTGTCTTAAATGATTGGCAGTCCGAAAAAAAAAAAATTGATGAAATCTCTTTCAAGATGAAAAAAAATGCGCTAACAGTTGGATAACAGAAATTGAAAACCTGAATTCTAAGGTGAATAAAGTTTGTGACAAGACAGACGTCGACCTTGAAACAAGCGGCCATTTAGCCGATGAAACTAACGAAATAGCTAATCGACCAAAACATAAAAAATAACTCGACCGGATAGAAATGTCGTTTTCACAGACAAATGCATCCATTTCCAATGGTTTTGCTAATGGCGGAGAATTAAACACATCTATTTCCTACGTACAAACATACACATCTACACCGAGGCTGCAGAGTCCCGAGTTTAGCTGCAAAGTGCCAGACAAATTTGAATTTAAGAACTTTCTGGCACGGTTTTTACAACTGTGACAGTTCGGTGCACTTCAATAAAACGAAATTGTCTCTTTCGAATAGCTACTTGACAGATTGTGCGGCTCAGTTTGCATTGCATCTGACATAAGAAGAAGCCAAGTTTGTTGTTGCGATAATATTATTAATTCAAGAATTCTTGGACAAAGTTATAATGGTGGATAAAATTTCCAACCGATAATTGAACACAACTCACAAATACGATTCTAATTTCGTAAATATAAAGTAATTTTTGTCGGAAACGAGTGCCGACTTTTTAGAACTCAGAACATCATATAACTTACATTCTTTTTACGAAAATACACCAGGGTATCAAATTGTCTGTCATATAATTTTCTTCAAATCATCGAGTGTTGTTCAAAGGTAGTTAGTGCATTAAGCTGGTACTAATTATCCAACAATTGAAGACATTTTCGACTATTACGGTGAAAATATTAAGATATTGGTAAAAAAACCAAAAAAAAAAAAACCCCAATGTTGCGGGGCCGATAAGCACGTCGACCCCGCAAATGAGTAATATGGTTAAGCGTGTGAGTAAGAACAGCCAAAAGACAATGAAGGAAACAAAGGCGAGGTAACAATTATAACAACAGGTGACAATTTATTGGTCGTATTTACAAATAGTGTAAAGTCTGTGATTAAGACCATGATGGTTAAGTCTCAGATCAGTTGGTTGGTGATGTTAGTTGATAATGGTAGAGATAGATGCAAAGTAGCTAGATGATTGTGCGGGTATTTGATGTTGATCGAATCGTGGATGTATATGGCTGGACGAACGTCGTTGGTAGCTGGTGTAGGTAGAGTTGTGGATGTGTGGCTGGACGAGCGTCGCTGGTAGCTGGTGTAGGTCGACGTCGAAGTTGGTATGTATCAAGTTGGCATTCGGGCGAGATAACCGACAGCTAAAGCTAGCTCGGGCTTTAGCGCTACGTAGCCGTGCAAACGGTCGAAGTAACCGACAGCTAAAACTAGCTCGGGCTTTAGCGCTACGCAGCCATGCAGACAAATGAAGTAACCGACAGCTAAAGCTAGCTCAGGCTTTAGCGCTACGCAGCCGTGCAAACGGACGGGAGAAAACGACAGCTAAAGCTAGCTCGGGCTTTAGCGCTGCGTAGCCATCCCGACGAACGAGGTAACCGACTGCTAAAGCTAACTCGGGCTTTAGCACTGCGTAGCTGTTCAGACGAACGAGGTAACCGACAACTAAAGCTAACTCGGGCTTTAGCGCTACGCAGCCGTGAAAACGGACGGGAGAACCGACTGCTAAAGCTAGCTCGGGCCTTAGCGCTGCGCAACCGTGCGAAAAGACGAGGGAAACCGACTGTTAAAGCTAGCTCGGGCTATAGATCTGCAAACGGACGAGGTAACCGATCGAATGTTTAAGACCGGATGGTCTTAGAGTCCGTTTCGTGGTGCCGCCCGGCGGTCTGCTTCGGCGAGTCAATAAAGACCGCCAGAGATACTCCGACCCGCAGAAGGCGACCTCAAGTATCTCTATTGGTCCTTAAAAGGGCCTTTGTGTATACCAATGAAGGTGGGAGAAGACGGATCTACCACGAGAAGTGGGATCTCAGCCTGAATGGTAAGGTGAATGCAACCATAAAAATGCAGGATTCGACCTTAAGTGAGCTTCGCAAAAAGCTAGTCGCTTATTTCTGAAAATCCATACACAAAGGAATATATGATTCTCAGTGGGCACAAAGCCCAAAAAATTTGGGGGGAAGGGGAGGGGACGAAAACAGTATTTAACCTATGGAGCCGTAGCTAGTCACACACATCGCCAACAATCATCATTCAATCGTTTTATTCAATCATTCTGTACAATAAATTCATTCACCCACCAACCACGCCACAATCACCAAAACACCTCGTTCGCTTAATGGAAGCTCTACTTAAAAAAAACCGATGAAATGAAATGACATTTTCACAACGAGTGGAATATGATGAGGGATTGGAGAAAAAGCCCCAAAGTAAACAAAACATAAACCCCGGCTGGTTTCCCTCCCCCATTCTATGGTATGGAGAGTCGACTGTTTTTTTTTTGTGCTTGGATAAGACCAAAAACAAGCCGGGCTATCTCTATAGGGGAAGAACCTAAAGACAAATCGGGATGAAAGAATAAACGGGAAGGGATGCAGCCGGGAAAAATGAATGAACATGGAAATATGAATGTGACCAAGATCCTCAAAAAAGGCCAGGGACCAACAAGTGGTAAAGGGAGAAAAAAATTAGGGAATGGGGAGGATCTTGAATAAACCTAATATCTAAACGGAGGGGACAATGACACACCACAAACTACTAACTAGGGGGTCGTTGAATTCTGAGTGGTGCTCAAAAGATCCTACTTACCCGGGGTGGGTTCCCGAAGGACCCGGACCATCATCAACATGTGCAGCCAGAGGAGGGAAGGATAACTCCAACGTTGCCCCCTTGCATACGACCAGGCTTGCTGCATGCACCCACCTTTTGCTGCATGCACCCAACTTTTCTATCGCATCTAATCTTAACTCTAAGCTGATGCCTAAAGATCAAGTTCAGTTCATGATAAGAAAAGTTTGCACCCTCATACAATCCCTTGTTTCGCGTCTGCCAAATCACCATTCTGACCACGGCTAGGATCACGAGAAACACCACACACTTCTCACCCTGAAATGGAGGTTCAATATTGTCTACAATGTACCCAACGGCGAGCAGCACGAGCTCTCTAGGGCTGATGCGAACCGTCCACTCCTCGACGTGACTCCAGAACGGACGGATCCGCTCGCAGTAGTAGAAGGAGTGCAAAGCCGTTTCCTCTAAACCACTGCCGTAGCGGGGGCAATCGGGCATGTCTGCCAAGCACGCTCTGTAAGCCCAGTCGTTGAGGGCCAACGCATTCCGAACAAGCCGCCAGGTGAGCTAGAACTCGGAGTTGTTCAAGAAGCCCGAACCTGGCGCCCAATTCCACGGGGAGCGAACCTCCTCCACTGATCTGCCGAACCGCCTTACCAGAAGATCCGAAGCGGACCCCGCCACTAACCCTCGATGCAGTACCTTCCGAGACCGGGAGAGGTCACTGGACCGAGGAAGGTTTCGAATAGCCCTTCGGCACTCTTGGGTAAACAGTGCTTCATCCCTCGGCCTACGACGACCTTCAGTCTCGGGATTCGACCTTAGGCGAGGAAGGCCGCCTCTCACCTAAAGGCCCCACACCGCATCCGTCGTTAACGATCGTCCCAGGTAAGCCAGTCTCTCGGTGAGCCAGTGACTCTCGAGATCCGGCATCCCCAGACCCCAATCGCGAAGACGTTGACAGCAGACCTGTCAACGGACCAACAGGCTTCCACCTTTCCAAAGGAGCTTGAAAATGGATTGTTTCAGCGCCACCCGATGATCCCTTGGCAGAGTGAGTACGGAGAAATGGTAAAGGATCAGGGGGAAAATGTACACAGAGTACACCTCCACCCTGCCCTTTAAGGACAACCTCCTTCGAAGCCAGATAACCACCCGCGCCTCTACCTTAGCCCGTACTTCCAACCAATTTCGCTCCAGCTAGGGACCGGGCCTGAACCTCACCCCGAGGATGCGGACGGGTCCGTCACTCTAGCGGAAGGTCCCCGGCAGGAGGACGCCCCCTTTCAGCACACGCCCGTCTGGGGTGTTAATGCATTCGATGTGCCGACGAGGGAAATTCTCAACTCTTCCTTACGCAATAACGCGTTACATTGCACGGCTTCATTGGGAACTCTTTTTAGCCTATTTCTAACTACAAAGCCCTTGTAACGCTCGCTAGCCTCGCGCTCAAGGTCCCCCTTAGCTAGATCTATTACTACGGAGTCCCCCACTTCCACCGCCCTGGAAAGCCTATCATCAAAAGATTTCACCTTCTTATCCCTATCTAGAGCGAGCTGTTAGCTGTATTTGATGGCGAAATCCCTAATCCTATACTTAAGGGATGTTCACCACTTATTCCCAATAACCACCCCCACTAATGCCCGCTGAATTCGGTTTTCTAGTCGCTTCCGGAAGACCCATATCTCCAGTAAGGAGATATTGAACTTCCAGTAGCTGGCCAGATTAGGCCTATTTGCTAACTGCAGATTGACCCTAACAAGTTCATGGTCAGTCCGCCCAAACCAGGGGAACATGGGACAAGCAAGCACCCCGACCGGCCTATCTATCTTGGGATCAAGGATCGCATTCCAATCACCCACTAGAACTGTCCGTTTCGAGGCATCCAGGAACGACCCCAAACGCCAAAAGATGAGGCATCTCTCCGTAGCAAAACAGGGCGCATGAACCGCAGCTATCCGAAATTCGAAGATTTTCACGGCAACATCAGCCACCAGCAGCTGACCCCCGTCACCTGCAAAGACAATATTAACAATCGCATCAAGGCTGCGTCCAACTAGCAGAGAGACCCCAGCGCTGAGGTGGCTGCCGAATGCTGAATAAACGACAAAGTCATCCTCCAGCACCCGACAGTCTGCCTCGCAAGTGAAGTGTGTCTCTTGCACCGCAGCGACATCCACACACAGATTCGAGAGTTCAGCAAGCAAGTACACACACTTGCTTTCATTCCTCTGTCCTCTTGAATTTAAACTGGCAACGTTTAAGTCCATTCTGGCTCATTTACCTACTCAGTGTCGACGATGGACCGGAAATCCTCAGGGGTGAGGATGCCAACAGCCTGTCTCAAGGAGCCGGTGCCGAGCTCAGTATTCACTCGGCCATCCCTGGACACTCCGCCAACATCAAGCGGAAACCGCACCTTTTGCGATCTGTAAAAAGAGGGGTGAACCAAAACGAGGACCCTCCCTGCACAAAAATTTAAACTTCATTTTAACGAGGAGTGCTCCAACACTGCCAACCTTATGCCCGTATCAACCTGACAGACCGTATCCAGGAACTTCCATACGCCCCTGGTAGGGTCGACAGCCGACTGGACAAAGGTGGTCACCATGGGTGCACTCCTGAAATTGATTGGATTAGTGACTTTCATGTTTTTCACCCTCTCCAGGTCCAGCAGCGACTTCAGTGCCTTTCGAAGCTGAAAGTCCCCAACTGGTTCCAGTTCTACTGAGCACAGAGCCGCAGCTGTCCTGATTTTATCAGTGCTGATGTCCGGGTTCTTGGATTTCCTTCCTCGCCGGGTTGGTTTCCGTGAGGCAGGAGGATCATCTGGTGTCTTTGGTGTAGTTTCAGCAGGGAATAGTTCCGGGGAGGAAAACGAAGAGGGGCTAAGTGAGGGTAGGGATGAAGTACGAGCAAGACTCGTTGGTTGTATTCGTTCACAAGACTGTGATCTTGGGAGGGGGATTTGATACGGACGGGGCTGTTGGGGAAAGAGTTCGTTGAGAAAAGTCCGTTGTAAGGGGTCGGGTTTTTGTTGAGAGGAATGATGGTCCATTTGTTGTGGAGGTTGTGGAGGTTGTAGAACTTGTTGTGGGGGTTGTACATAGGGTGCATGTTGTGGATAACAGTTTTGAGGGGGAGGCGGTGGAAGAGGTGGTGGAAGAGGTGGTGGAGGTAATGGCTGTAGTGGAGCTGGCTGAGGTGGAAGTTGAGCCTGAGAAGACGAATCAGAGGGGCCTACCTTATGATGCAATGGCACAGAGCACATCTTTTTGGAGGCCCCTTCTCCACTGTCTCTCCTCCTCTTCAGGTTCGTGGTGGTCTCCATTGGCGTTTCCTGGGTTGTCTTTTTTTGGGGGGGGGGCTGAACTCTTCGTTGCTGGTGGAGTTGCTGAAGGAATTACTGAAGCTGATGGAGTTGCCGAAGCCGGTGTAGTTGCAGGTTCTGGTGAAGATGATGGAGCTGTTGTAGTCACTGGTGTGGGTTCTGTGGTGTTGGGTCTAAACCCTTGACAGGAGAGTCGGACGCAGGTTTCTTTTCCCGTTTACTTGGGGACTTTCTTTTTTTCCAGGATACCTCGATCCAGCCTTTGTCTGAATTGGGTTGATTGGTAACTTTAGACTGGACCGGTCCCGGATCCTTTGCTGTTGTAGCCTTTGTCGGCTGCTCACTGCTGATGGTGGCCGTGGTGACTGTGATGTCTGTGGTTTCTGCAGCGTTCTGCTGGGCTTTTGGGGGGCAAAACTTTGCGATGTGCCCCAGCTGCTTACAGCCCCAACATCGCGGGCGTCTTCCTTCCACGACCACCATCATCCGCCTCTATCTGCTGATGATTATTTCGGGAATGGCCTGAAAGCCTTCTCGAGTCAAGCATACCCGGAACACATAATCCCCGTTGGCCGTCCCGGCAGCTGACCTGAGAAGGTTTATTTCGTCAACGCGTCCAAAAGCGCCGAGGAAAGTGGCTAATACCTCTCCCGTGATGAAAGTCGGGACGTTGCAGACTGTGACCCGAATCCTACGGGTCCCTAAGTATTCCGGTTGCAGCCGGAAGAATTTAGTCGTGATGTTAGTTGAAGCGACCTTGGCTACTTGTTCTCTGGAGGGGAGCAGAACGTCCCACGTAGCGAAACTTCTTCGGCAGAAGTATTGGCATGGGACGTCCGCTTTCCGAAGTAGGTCTTCGAACCCCTCCTTCTTAAGTCCAACCAGCCGCCTTGTCCACCAGCGAGACGATCCTGGACTTCAATTTCTGGAGGATCTCCGGTACGGGCAAGATTTCATTGCCTTTAAAATAGTTGGCTTACTTGCCTACCCGATTCTTTTCATATTACTCAGGATCTCTCTGCTGGATTTTCCACGGTGATGACGTAGGGCTTGCTGGTTTTGACCTTTGCCCTGGCTGGATAGGGCTTCCTGATTCTGAGGGGAGCAACAAAGATGGCCAGTTTGAGACAATAAGGCTGGTTTCTTGGGTCTCCGACTCCCCTCGCTCTTCCGACAGTTTCGGGAGGTCTTCTTTTACTACTTTATCAGCTTCATGAGTTGGCACCGCTGGGTCGTATAGATGGGACTGGTGAGATTTAGAAGAAGAACTCTCCATGGTTACAAAATAGCAATCAGGAGGGTCAACGTGACTTCTGATGAAGAAACTAGATGGGGGCCTAACTAAATGCAAAAAAAATACTAAGAAAAAGAAAATAAGGGGGATGGGTCTAGTGTCTACTGGCTGCAAGGTTACTTATGTACGAGAAGTAAAATCTTTGCGACGAGGAAACTGGGGGCAATAATGCTGCCCAGCAACTGGAACTAGGTAAGGGAAGTGGGGAGCAACTAGCGTCCAGTTGCCAGACAAAAAAAGGTGGCAGTAACTCAATACCGATTCACAACATGCAATTTACATTTAAACAATGACAGTATGGAAAGCAAGCAAGAAAATGAAATTAACACGATCAAGACAAGTGTGACGGTACATAAAATATTTATCTCATAACGAGAGTTTATTTTACGCACGTTTGACGTCGGGGCAGTCTGGCACTTGACGCCTCGCAAAATAAGTCCAAGTCAAGACTCCTGTTTCGAGCATAAGGTAACTGGAAAATAATGTGGGGGTTAATTTTTTTTCTTTTCTTTCTTCTTTATTTCTTTTCTTTTCTTTATACTTTTCTTTCTTTAATTTGAGAGAGTGCATATAATTTCAATATTTAGGAAGGGTCGAAGGAAAAACAGTTTTAAGTTGTACTTAGCTTTTCGAAGGGTTTACTTCGCAGATTCCTTTCTTTTACGGACGAGCGGCATTCTGTAAAATCTGACTGAAGGCACTGTTATCTTCTGTCCAAAGATTCTGTTCCACTCTTTCCCCGATGCTTGGCTAACTTAGCGTGGTTCTCTTGCCAATGTCTGTCCAAAAACTGAATTCTTTTCGCTGGCGAGATACCCGGGAGTTTGGCTACAGTTCAGCACATCTCTTCACGCCGATTGCTGTCCTAAAACCAAAAAAAATCCCCTTCCAAATTTCCTCTGACCTAAAGGCCCTATTTTGGGCGCGAAAGGCTCTGGCCAATCATTTGGCCTCTTTCCTCCTCCTCCTCCACCTCAACTGGTCATGCTACTCATTCGGGCTACTACAATGACCTATATCCCCTTCTCTGTCCAACCAACTTGGCGTTATGGAGTGCAGATAGCTTGACTTGCATTCCAACTGCCTCAGCGGTCAGTCGCTGGGTTTGTTAGTTCAAACACAGAAGGGGTAGGAAAATTAAATCTTACTTCTCCCCTCTCAGGTGCATACCACGTCATACGAGCAATAAGACAATCAAGACAAGCAATAAGACAATCAAGGCAAGCAATAAGACAAGCAAAAAACAACGAGTCAAAGCAAAAATAGCAAAGCAATGCGTTCAAAGGATAAAGAGCTTCGCAAAAAGCTAGCCGACGAAAGTGAAAAAAGGGCTTGTTGATATTGAGGGAACGCTACGACACCCTGCCGAGTTGTGTAAATAGAAAGTTCTTCTATGAAAATGGACGTAGAAGTAAGGTACTTCTTTAGCCTGATATAGGCTAGCGAAGATGATTTATTCCATTTTTATAGGGTTAGTTTGGGCAGAAGTGTTCTGTAATTGTTGTTAGTTTTTAATTTACTCTCTGCTTTAGCTGTAACGGTAGGTCAAGGTCGTAAAAGGGGCTTCGTCATTTCCGATCGTAACCGGGTGTCGTTTGTAGTGGGGTGAGTAGTCCGATTTGTTTATGTTAGTAAACGGATCGCGACAACAACCTTAGAAAAAAATTACATTCCCAAAGGTAAAATCTTTAAATCACTTGAAGTAATTACCAAAAGGTCGGAAAAAAAGAATCACTCCGTACAGGAAAACTTCGCCACAAATTCTGACAAACTTCTCAGTTACTGCAAGCTTTGTGTAACAAGGGTTCACTCTATAAGTTGATACACAATTTATTCTTATGACCAGACGAGAATAGCTCGATGTAGACAATTTAACCTATGTATATTGTGTAGCAATGCTGGACAAAAAAGCAAAAACTGCCGCGGAAAACAGAACAAATTACCATTTAAATGTGCGCAGTGTCACTAAAGGGGACATGTTAACCAGCTTTGCGACGCTGCTTTAGGAGAACAAAGGCCCGGTGTTATCCACTAGTTCCATAACCCGTACGCTAAATCAATCTTTCATCTTACCCATAATTTCTTTTTCAGTGTCCAAGAGCAAATGGACTCATGAATTTTACTGTTTGTTTAATACAAAGCTCATATTTTTTAAAACAAGTTGTCATAAAATCAAAATGCGCCAAAGATTTTCTTGTAACAGACCCGTGAGTAAGATATTTCGTAAGCAGAATGCGCACCTGTGTAAACAAGGCAACAGCGGAAATTAATCACATGAATTAGCCGGAAAAATTGTTTGGGCGTCGAGAAAGTATACGACAAGAAAAGTTTCAACCCCCAGAGGACAGGCGCTTAGTCAGGAGAAGCGGGCAGTTAGAGAAGAAGCTGCCATAGGGGCTAGTAGTCCCACGTTAAAAGTAGCCCTAATAAGCCCCGTCAAAGAAGTACTAAGTGGGGCTCTGAATATAGATCTATCACAATGTGGTGTAAATATTAATGTCTATTTTAACTTGGTGTCAAGAATAGTAGCCCATCTCTGTCTGTCTGTCTGTCTCTCTCTCTCTCCACGCAACGATTTCGTACTTTTCGAATAGAAAGGGTTTATATTTTTATAAGTGTTTTCATCTTTCCCCTCAGTAGTATATAACCTTACTCCCGTGGAATTTGGAGTAAATATTTTTTGAGCCTGAGAAAGAAGTTGGATGAGGTTGCTTTAGCTCGGGTTGATAGGGATCGCATTTTGCTCCTATCGGTTCTAATGGATGAAGAATTAGATATATATATATATGTATACGTTAAAATAGATGATTTTGGAAAGATAAAAAAAATAACAAAATTGAATTGGCGCTTCGTGACATAGGTAAAACTCCAAAACGCGTCTGTGGTATAAAAGGGGTCGATATAATCCGGTTCATGAAGAATATTGAAATGATAAAATGTCGGCGAAGAATGCATTTCCTACAGATATTGCTTCCCCGGGCAAAAGTCTGCATTTCTTCAATGAAAAGCAGGTTACCCGGTTGAAAATTAAAAGGAACCCTCTAGATCTAGCATAAAATAATAACGGTAAATTCTTCCTGCCCTGAAGTACGTGTGAATTCTTTGTTAAATCACAAAACAAATTCCGCTCTCATTTCCAGAATCTCTAATCCACAACTACTACCATCCCACACCTGATGGTGTCCTCGTGGTGTAATGGTTAAAGCGATGAACTGCGGAATCGTAGTACGCGAGTTCGTACTCCAGTCGCGCTATTACGTTCACTTTCGGGCAAATACCCTTGGGAAAGGTATGAATCCAATTATTCTCCCTCCAGCTATGGGTAAATAGTAGGACGGACTAGGTTCTTCAGCCTTGGTGAGGCAACTAGTCTAGGAGAAGGAAAACTCTGAATTAAAACCTGTTAAACTCCGCTTAAAAATTGACCTTGTGTCATATCCTTCCCGAGCGGAGGGGTTGGTAAATAGTACCATCCCACACCTGAACCGGGAATACCGAGAAAGAAAATAATCCAGATTCTATTCTAAATATGCCAGTCACAAATGACAGCTCAAACGCGACGCTATTGCACAATAGGAGATTCTTACGGCAAAAAAGAAGTTACAAAGGTACTATTAGATAATTCATAAAAATAATTCTATACAACACCCAGAACATAATGTTGAAAGCTATGAAGCCACACACACACACACTCACACACACACACACACATATATATATACTCGCAAAATTGGATTTGAAAAGAAAACGAAATCAAAAAGAATAGAATTTTAAAGTATAAATTGATTCATATCGATTAAAAGAAACAAAAATATGGATAACTTTAAAGGGAAAGTAACAATGTGGCATATCAACTATTGTAGGTTATTTAATGCCAAATTCTGTTTATACATACATATTACATATATATGATTTGGTTGGGTTAGGTTTAATGGCATATCAACCACTGTAGGTTATTTAATGCTAAATCCTCTTTATACATATATATTAAATAAATATGATTTGGTTTGGTTTGGTTTGGTTTTATGGCATATCAACCATTGTAGGTTATTTAATGCCAAATCCTGTTTATATATATATATCAAATACGTATGATTTGGTTTGGCTGGGTTTTATGGCATATCAACCATTGTAGGTTATTTAATGCCAAACCCTTTTTATACATATATATTAAACATATATGATTTGGTTTGGTTGGGTTTTATGGCATATCAACCATTGTAGGTTATTTAATGCCAAATCCTCTTTATACATATATATTAAACATATATGATTTGTAAACATATTTTGTTAATAACATTTTTAAACGATCCTTACTTAGCGACGGGCCTTTTAAAAAAGCTTAGTTTTTTAGGGGTTTTTTGGGGCGTCGATAGTAAACTTACGGTGAATTCAAATTGAAAGTACAAGTTCCTGTCAAATCACTGAAGTAAAGTCACTATGAGTTTGTACTCTGAGGGATGACCTTTTATGAACAGTAGGAACAATATTTAAATGAAGGTCTTTATGCCAGACAAAGCAAAGCTAAGTATATAACATACAGAGTTCTATCACACAGGCAAAACAAGTAAGACAAAGAGTAAAAGAGAGAAGAAATTAAAAGAATATATATAGAGATAGATAGATAGATAGATAGATAGATACCGGACATTGGCATGATGTTTAGAGTGTTCGCCAATGGCCCGGGAGACCTGGGTTCAATCCCAGGTCGAGTCATACCAAAAACTCAAAAAATGGTACTTGATGCCTCCTTGCTTAATACTCAGCATTATAAGGTACGGATCAAGGGTAAAGTGGAGCAATCAAGGGAATGGAGTAGCGCCCTCCCCAACACCTTGGTGTAGTAGCTATCGAAAAGGGAGCCTTCGGGTCACCCTCAACTAACGTCGCCAACTTTACTTATATATATATATATAGTGAGAGAGAGAAGGGGAATTAGAAATATTGTAAGTCTATGACACATATGCAAACAAAAGCGGGAAAGAAATTGACTAAAAGAGTGAAAAAGAGAAATAGTCATTCATAAGTGCTTAGTCATAAAAGTTATTTTAAAGTTTTTGTTTATTTGAAATAATCAAATGTATTTTCCTTTTATGTACATTACGATAAGAAGACATTGTTTAAATTTAACACTAATAAGGTATTTTCATGAGTGTCTGAAAGAATATTCATTGCAATGTATAATTTGTGATTGCTTGCAACGATGGAAATTGTCTTCAATGCATAATCAAATACGATATCTGGTTGGTGAGGCGCACTTTTCGTCTCTTCGCTATTTTCCCATCACCATAATGTTGCTAGTCTGACACTTTTCTATCATTACTTTCATAGAAGATGTTAAGATGAGCTCTCCATACCCTGATACCGCCAATACGGATGTTTCCAGACAGAACCGAGCTCCGTCATGTCTTACAAATTTCATACCTGATTTCTTGATATCCTTCGTTACAGACTGTTGAAACTTTGATATTTGTAGTAGAAAGATATGGTGCTAACATTAGGTAATATTTACCCATGCCTCCCACTTGGCAGAATTTGACACAAGGTCATTTCATAGTGGGGGTTGCACACGGGCCTAAACTCGTATTCTGGTCATAGAATCACTAGGTCCAATGTGAAACCATGCTTGTCCTTGATACCATGCTTGTCCTTGATACCTCCCCGGCACAACTCCTGCACCAGTTAAGTACTATGTGTCAACATCAGTGATACAATTTCTAATGGCATTCTGGGAAGAATTTGTAACCATTCTTGTTATAGTGGAATATTGCTACATTACTGTGTACTTGCTGGGCTATTGGCCTTATGAGTTGAGTGTTCGCCAATGGTCCTGGAGACTGAGGTTCAATCTCCGGTCGAGTCATACCAAAGAATCAAAAAATGGTGCTTGATGATGCCTTGCTTAATAAAAATAAACCATTTAATGTAATTTTGTTTCCAGCCCAGGATATTCTCTTCTTTTGGGAAGGGGTCTAAGCTCTTTATAGGGGTTAGATTCGGTATATTCCAAGTCTCGCCCCCAGGGAATCTAAGTATAAAAGAAGATACATAAATAAATAAGATTCAAAGAGAAAAGACTGTTTGAGAATGTTTGTTTTGTCAACACCTACGTGGTCGTGAATCTTCTAAGGGGAACGAAGGTGCTGTAATAGAATCGAGACTGAAATTATCAACTGTAAGAAGGTTCTTTTTGATTGATCGTAAAGGGTTATTAGGTACATACCGAATAATTGAGGAGGGGTCTACGTAGCCTAGTGGCTAACGTTCTGGATTGCGACACTGTGGTAAGTGAGTTCGAACTCCAATCGTGCTGTTACTCTCACTTTTTGGGAAAGGTATAAACCACAAATCGCTCCAACTATGTACCTGGCTCAGTCGGCTGGGTCTACAGAATACACTGCCTGCATCTCGACAGAGGAGTAAAATCTCCCCCACGAATGTTCAGGATATGACACTAAATAATCTAATGGTGAGGCTCCAGTAATGCTGAAGCTTTAGGGAATGCGGAGTAACCCTCCATTGCCATCGCTACCAAGTCCACTCTGACCCAGAGTGGTGGCACTTGATAGTCCTATCTATTGGTCAAATAGAACTAAACTATGTACTAAACTGAATTGCTTGAAATAAAACTGTTTTTACATTTACTTTGTGTATTGCCCAGTGGGCTGGGGCTGTAAAATTTGCTGACTGCTTCTCTGCAGAGGGATAAGACCCCCAACGAGTGTCCTATTATGACACTAAACAATCTGATAGTGAGGCTCCAGTAATGCTGAAGCTTTGGGGAATGCGGAGTACCAGTTCATTGCCATCGCTCCAAGGTCCATTCTGACCCAGAGTGGTAGTACCTGGTAGGGTGCTATCGATGGTTAAATAGAACTAAACTGGGTACTTATGCTAAACTGAATTGTTTGAAATAGAACTATTTTTACATTTAATTGTGTGTATGAAAAACTGTACTTATGCTAGACTGAATTGTTTGAAATAACACTGTTTATATGTATAAAAATGGATTTGGCTTTAAATAACCTACAATGATTGATATGCCATAAAATCAAACCAAACCAAACTAAACCAACTATGTACTACAAATATTCTTTTGCTAGGATAGCTTTAATGTTAAATAACCCAGGAAGGTTGATATGCCATTAAACAAAGAAACCAAGAATTATAGCGACAACTATATGCTTGAAGGTAACCTTACGGCATTGTATACTGTATAGGCGATGGACGTCTCAATGAGACAAGAACAAGTCTTTGCTTCTAGGTTATGCTATAAGGAAAAAGAGAAAGAAATTCGTGAAGTTTTGTTTAAATACCCGGATAAGATTTCTTTGATAACGGAGAGTAAAGTTATCTACTGTTCGTGTAAAGCGTTCATTAGCAAAGGAATTAATCCAGTTCAAAGGGAAATTCTACACAGATACCTTTTTCTTTGAACAACTGAAACTGAATCAAACATCCCTGTTTTTGCAACAAAATATGACCCATCTCTATCGGGTAGGACTATTGGTTACGTCGACTGCTATTCTCCAGAGGGGTGAGACCCCCCCATCAACATGTGTCCTAGATATGAAACTAAACTGTATCTGATGGTGAGGCTACAATCCAGCAGCTTTGAGGAATGCGGAATACCCCTTCATCACCATTACTTCTAGCCCCACTCTAACCTGGAGTGTTTGTACCAGTTTGGATCAAATAGAAATACTTAATCATTTACTATACTTGGAACCATTTAACTGTGTTCAACAAATGACTTATGATAAACTGAATTGTTAGTATTACATAGCACTACTTGGAACCATTTAACTTGTGCAAATGAATGAGCTCTGAGTCGATTAAAAATGATATTGCCTACAAACTATTCATTCACAAATCGTATGTATAAACAGGATCAAGCAATGAATAACCCACAATGGTTGTTACGCTATAAAACACAAACAAATCATACTAAACAGATATGGCATAAAATACAAAGGAAAAACAATGAAACCAGTCATCCTCAAGTCTCTTTTCTTTTTATACATATACATTAACTAATTGCTATATCATCGTAAACCTTTTTTATGACAGAGCAATTCGGCTTTGTGTCGGATGAGATTGATTTTTTTTAAGTATATTGCTAAAATAAAAATTGTAATTTAGAATCATATTACAAATTAACCTACTCTTTCCAAAACTAAATTTGTCGCGAAACAAATTAGGATCCAAAAGATGCTTCTAAAAATTAAAGGATGGTTTAAGAAAGGAATACCTCAGAAGTTAATTAATATAAGATAATTATTCGTATCATTAAGGGTTTTTCGGACTATTGTTTTCATCTTTATTATTTCCTTAACGTAAAGTAAGAACATTAGGTTTATAAGTCCCAAAAATTCACTCTAAACTGTCCAGCAGGACACATAGTGTAACGGTTATAGGCGTTTGTGTCTCTAAGGAGACAATCATCAATTGGTTGCAGGTTCAATCCAGACTACAGGCGAGTAACAATACAAGAATACTTAACACTTGTACCTGGTTATAGCTTACGGAATCAGAACAGGCGACTCCTCTGGATTCAATAAAGGACGTAGTTCGAAGTTCTGTGTAGATTCCAGAGTTCGACAAACACCTGAAGAAGGAGGACATATCGGCCGAAATGTTGCGGAAATAAGAATAAAGATGAAGACAATAGTAAAAAAAAACCCTTAATGATAAAAATCATCAAGCTTCATCTCAAAAATTCAGACAACTAAGATAATTATTATTCAATAATCATTGAGAATATAACAGAAGTAACTAAGAGATTTGGAACGTTGGTGGAGACAGTTTCAGTTACAGACAGACACATAATGAAAGAGGGGATACAGTCAGCACTGATCAATTTGATATTTCCAATTTCTTACTTAAACCCATATCTTATGGCTTTAAGTATAGGGCATGAAAGAAAGAATTATTTTCGAAAACAATTTGAAAGAAATTACTACCATTCGCCTCTTAAAATTTTATTAACTATAATTCATACTTAAAGGGTTAACTACGAAAAAAATAGTTTCAAATTATTCACAAAGTGAAAAAAAATATTAATCTACCAGTAACGAGTGTTTTTTTGTGTGGAGGGGGTTTGTATTTATACAAACCTTCTGCAACAAGGTAAAATATGACACAAGGTCAATCTTAAAGTGCAGTACAATTGGTTTGACTTCAGAATTTTCCTTCTCCAAGACTGGTTGCTAAACCAAGGATAAAGAGCCCAGTCTGCCAACTGCTTACGCATATTTATGAGTAGAAAGAAAAGATTGCTTCATGGTTTTCTTAAAAGCATAAGCATGAAGTAAAATATTAACAACATCATCAAGGGTTTGAATTAAATATCTCATTCTCTTTCAACAAGTAGTATTTAATTATCTTAATTTTGATTGGTTGAAATCAGAATCCTAATCAAAAGAATAAATAATTGTAAGAAACTCTGGACCCTTTTCTAAATAAACAAGAGAGGAACTCAGACATGTAGATCATAGAATAAAGAAATTCATAACGATGCAAAATATCTTAAACGCAAATGGTAACATCGACAGATTCTATATAACAAGAAAAGAAGGAGGAAAGTGACTCAATAATATTGTGGATTTTTGTGAATGCAGCAGTTCAGAGACTCGAAGATTATATAAACAAGAACAAAAAAAAGTTGATTACAGCAGCCAGTAATAGCAATATTAACCAAATACTTCAAGCAAAAACAGGAAAACAGCAATAGAAAAATTTAGAAAACAAAAATGGGAAGAAAAACAGCTATACGGATTCTTCAAGCAATAAACTAGGAAAATCTTTTATTGAGGAAAGAAGAGATTACAGTAAATTGTATTTTGCATGTCTGAGGTACAGATGCTCGAAGACAAATGTCTACTTCCATGTTTCAGATTTTCATTACAATAGACTTAAATTCACTGAATCTCTGAAAAACATATAATGTTAGACTAAATAAATAAAGATATTTTAGATTTTCTACCGATTAAATTTTACTGGTTAAGCAATTCATAGAAATATGTGCCACTGTAAATGTCCCCCCTCTCTCTCTCTATATATATATATATAAGGGTCACGTCACCCACCTATCATTAAACAAACTCAGAGCATTAAGCGTAAACGAATAACACCTAATTGCTCTTGGTCTGAATTGAAAAGTGTAAATAAATTTCTGCATCAAAATAAAACTTGCAGGTCTTTTTTATAAGTCTTTAGTTAGACTTTAACTAAGTTTAAACTTGAGAAGGTGGAATCTATTTAAATAGCAACACAAAAATAATGCCATTAAGACTAATTATATCGAAGCAAATATTTGATAATGCACAAAAAATAGCAAGTGTAGGTTTTGAGGTAATTAAGATGAAAAAGTTAATCACATAAACAAATGCAGCAAACTTGCATATAAGGAATATAAGAATACGTGTGATTGGGTAGGAAAGGTGATCCACAGGGAATTATGCAAGATATTAAAACTAAACAATGCTGACAAATTGTATATGCATAAATTAGACTTTGTCCAAGCAAAATGGGACGCATAATATTCTCTGGAACTTTTTATATACAAACGGATCACCAAATCCCAGTCAAAAGACCAAACCTTGTGTTAATTAACAAGCAGAAGAGAACATGTCATCTAGTAGACTTTGCTGTTCCAGTGGACCATAGATTGAAAATGAAAGAAAATGAAAAGCACGATAAATACCTGCACCTTACTAGATAGCTGAGAAAGCTCTGGAATCTGAAGGTGACAGCGGTACCAATTCTCGTTGGAGCCCTTGGAACGGACCCCAAAACGGACCTGTTAATGAGACTGGAATAACTAGAGATCAGAGCAAGAATCGAGACCATCTAGACAACAGCACTGTTAAAATAAGCTGGAATACTGAGAAGAGACCTGGAGACTTAATGTCTCTCAGATTTCAATGAAAAACTATCAGATTTGGTGTGATTAACTCGTTAGAAGTAAAATAATCAGTTTTTATGCAAAAATTCAAGATTGATGTATATACGAGTGAGGGTTGAAAAGTTCTCGGATCAACCAAGAAGAGAATAACATCGAGCAATGAAATGTACATGTTATTCCACAAATTCATAAATCAATTCAACGCACATGGTACATTGTTTATCAAGTTTATTTAACCTTTTCGAAAAATCTATTTCTTTTCAAATTGTCATCTCCTTCTAGGTTAAACCAAGGAACCATTCAGCGCCCCTGTAAAATTCATGGCGCCATTGAGACTATTGAACAAGAAAATACTTATAAATAATCAAATATCGATAAATGTATCAAAACTTCGGTCGAAATTCAGCCTGTTCATGTCCAATATTTACATGTTTGAATTTATCCAACCCTAGTACCACGGGCAGAATACGACACAAAGTCAATTTCTAAGCGGAGTACAGCTGGTTTTAAAATGAGAATCTTCCATTTTCTAAACCGATTTCTGTACTAATGCTAAAGAGCCCAATCTTCACTACTATTTACCAATAACCGGAAGGGAATAGTTTGATTCATGCCTTTCCAAGGGCCTTAGTATGAAGTGGGAGGCAAACAACTTGATCCAGGACTTGAACTCGAGTAGCTGTGTCCATTTGGTTTGGTTGGGTTTTATGAAATATCAACCTTTGTAGGTTATTTTATACCAAATCCTCTCATACATATATATTAAATATGTATGATTTAGTTAGGTTGGATTTTATGGCATATCAACCATTGTGGATTATTTAATGCCAAATCCTCTTTATGCATATATATTAAATATATATGATTTGGTTTGGTTGGGTTTTATGGCATATCAACCATTATAGGTTATTTAATGCCAAATCCTCTTTATACATATATATTAAATATATATATGATCTGTAAACAGATTTTAAACGAGTCGGAGCTCATTTTTTTGTACACAGTTAAATGGTTTCAAGTATTGCTATCAAATGCGAATAATTCTATTTATTATTAATCATTAGTTTGCACACAGTTGAATAGTTCCAAGTATTGCTATGTATCACTATCAATTCAATAAAACATCAGTCATTTGTGTACACTGAGTTGAATGATCAAACAGTTCTATTTCAAACAATTCAATTTAGTATGAATCAACAAAGTTAAAGGGTTCCAAGTATTGCTATGTATCACTATCAATTCAATTAAAAACCAGTCATTTGTTTACACACAGTTAAATGATCAAACAGTTCTATTTCTAACAATTCAATTTAGCATGTCATTTGTTTGCACTCAGTTTAAAAATCAAGCAGTTCTGTTTGACCCATAGATAGGACCCTATCAGGTGTTACCGCTCCGAGTCAGAGTGAACCTGGTAGCAATGGCAATGAAGGGGTACTCCGTATTCCGCAAAGCTCCAGCATTACTGGAGCCTCACCATCAGATAATTTAACGTTATATCTGGGACACTCGTTGGATGGGTGTCTTACTCCTCTGTAGAGATGCAGTCAGTGTATTCAATACCCCCACACCACAGGTACATCCCTACCTCGTGTTTATAAAAAGTTAATTTTGTTCGAAACCAAAGATTTCAGCATTTTATTGTTTCTAGTGTAAGATTGTACAATCAAAATGGATATCATTGGATATTATTTATTACCAAATACTATGGCCTTGAAATTATGTTGCCAAACAAAATTGCATAAATATATAAGATGTATTTATTTCTGGACTGCAACATATCCACATTATTGGTTACAGTTTTTATACGGTAGAGTTTGGTAATAAATAATACATAATGATATTCACTGGGAATCATAAGATCCTAGTGTATTTGGATCAGAAGAAAGTTAACTTTATACAAAATGCCTGAATAAGATTTCTATGGTAACATTAATAGTCAATACTGGATTTATTACTTTTCCTTCATTCAGCTGGAGAGTCATAAACAAAATTCTCTCTCTCTCCCTCTCTCTCTCTCTCTCTATATATATATATATGTCCCTCTTTATGTCCCTATCACTGTCTCCATCTATCTCTCTTTTCGTCATTTTCTCTTTCTCTCTCTATCTCTCTCTCTCTCTATCTATCTATCTATCTCTTTCTCACCCCTCCTTTTTCAATCTCTCTCTCTCTCTCCCATTCTTTATCTGTCTCTCTTTCTCTCTTTCTCTCTCTCTCTCTCTCTCACGCTGCATATCTCTTTTTTCTCGCCTTCTCTTTCTCCCTCTCGCTTTCTCTCTCTCTCTCTTTCTCTCTCTCTTTCTCTCTGTTTCTGTCAGTCTCTCTGTTTCTATCTGTCTGTCTCTCACTCTTTCTCTCTCTCTCACTCTCTCTCTCTCTCTCTATCTATCTATCTATCTATCTATCTCTCTCTCACTTTCTCTTAGTCTCTCTGTTTCTGTCTGTCTCTCAGTCTCCCCCCCTCTCTCTCTCTGTTTCTTTCTCCCCTGCCACCACCTCTCTTTCTTGAGGAAAATTCGATGACTGTTAAGAATAGCCAAGATAGAAAGAAAACTATATAATTAATTATATGAACCTTTTCTGCTACTATCAGCCTGGTTGTTAAACGAGGAATATTTTTGGCTTTTCTAATTTCCTTCTATCTCTTCTCTTCTTCTAATTAAATATGCAGAAAGATAACAACGCCTTATATTAATGATTCCCAATCTATGTGCCATGGCACACTCGTGAGCTCCGAGTTATAACTATGTAATCTATGAAAAAATATACGTTAAACCAACATATGGACAGAAATTAAATTATGAAAATTAAGTTAAGAAAGAATATGAGACTGAAGGCCCAAAATCTTCCATCACCTCATTACAATACGAATTGTTCATCATAATATGCAGTCTGATTCAATTGAAGAGGCAGACAAATGACACATGAGAACGTCCTACTTGAAACAAAGTCAAGTTGACATATATATAGCTATCTAGCTGCTATGAGTTCGATCTCAGGGTGAGGTACTACATAAAAGTGGAAGAGCCAGAAAAGCAGCAAAAGATGTGTTTGAAAAATATAGTTTAGTTTGGTTTCTTTGTTTAATGGTATATCAACCTTTTTACGTTATTTAATGTCTAAGCCATTCTCCTCGAAGAACAGTAGTGGTACTATTTAACCCATTGCTGGGAGAATAAGGGGGTTCATACCTTTCCCAAGGGTATTTGACTGAAAGTGAACCTAATTGCCCGACACGAGTACGCACTCGCTTACTACTATTCCGCAGTCCATCGCATAAACCATTGCACCACAAGGGTTACTGGAGTCTCGCCATCAGATTGTTTGTTGTCATTACTAGGATACTCACTGGAGAGTCTATTACTCCTCTGCAGAGATAGTCGGTGTATTCAACAGCCCCAGCCAAATGGGCCGATTAAGCAAGTTTTGTTGAAAAAAGTATCGAAACTGGAGCTATATTTACTAAGAGAGAAATGAACAATGAATGAAATATTAATTTTCTTCAAAATAGTCATCTTGGCAATCAACATACTTATCCCAGCTTGTTTTCGGCTCGTCGATGCACCTATGAAATTTCTTTTTCGATATGGCAGGAAGCTGCGACGTCGTATTTCTTTCACTGTCTTCCACGTCTTCAATTCTTAACGTTGAGGTGAATTTGATTGTGAGAAAAGTCGCAAAAAGCTAGGGTGCTAATTTTTGTGTGGGAGATGCTTCGCCCAATTTTTTTTTTTTTTCAAATTGGCACTGACTCCAGAAGACAAAGTCTACATTGTAGTCTAGACGTCCTGACATCATCCCTTTATTATATAAGTCGCTCATCTGTAAACCCGTCTTCATTTAACTTTTCAATTTTCAAGGGTATTGCACTGCACTATCTTGTGTTTCGGTAAAAACTTCCTCACAGAAAGTATGATGATCGGTGAGCAAAAAGTGACACTGACTCATCTAGACCAGTAGACATCGGCACAGTTATAAAAAAAAAGGCTAAGTTGTGCGCATGTCTTCTTTAAATTTTAAATGATGAAATAAAAAATTTTAATCTTTAGGCTCATTAATTTTTACCATATTTCATATCAAGGCAGACCTATAGGTGATACTTAGAATATGTTGTCATAGTCATTACTTCTAGGTCCACTCTGATCCGGAGTGGTAGAACCTGTTACAGTTTCATCTATTGGTCAAATAGACTGTTTGAAAATCATTTGTATTAGATAGGAATACGACAAAATATAACTGTGAGCAAACAAGTAATTAGTATAGATTGGAATGTCTGCAACCATTTAACTGTATGCAAATTATTTGTATTAAAAATAGTTTCTTGTTTGGTTTGGTTTCTTTAGTTAATGGCATATCAACCTTCATGGGCTATTTAAATATAGAAGAATAGCGGTGATACAATTTAGCTTATGGCAGACGGGCGGGATAAGGGTTTTTTACATTTCCGATGGGTATTAGTCCAAAAGTGAATGTAAATAGCGCAACAGGAGTTCGAACTCGCTTACTTGGAAGCTGTAATCCAGCCCTTTAAATATTATTCAGGGACTTCCCCGATTACTTGTTTCCAGAGAACTATTATAAGTTACTTTCAGCCATATAATTGTGTAAATTATCAGTTACGTTTTGGGCAAGGCTTAGAATACACCGACTATATCTCCGGTAGAAGGGTAAGACACCCACAAAAATGCCTTGGACCCCGTCGGCATTCCCAAAAAAAGAGCGCCTCAGACGCCAGGTAATAAACCAAGTCCTGCCGACGCTGGTGAAAGCCTGGGAAGACGGCACCCTGAGGTCCAAGGAATGTCGGTCTTTGCCGCGTGGCACGAATGCTGGCCTTTTCCAGCACTCCTGTCTGGCAGCCTCGACCAACTGTAACCAAGCCAAGACATACCCGACTTTGGCCCCGTCGGCTGAGGCTGTTGAATACGCCGACTGCATCTCTGCAGTGGGGAAAAACTCCCTCAAAGAGTATCCTAGATATGACACTAAACAATCTGATGGTGAGGATCCAGTAAAACAGGAGCTTCGGGGGATGCGGAGTACCACTTCATTGCCATTGCTCCCGGGTTAACTCTGGTCCGGAGTTCTAGCAGCTGATAGGTTCCTATCTATGGGTCAAATAGAACTAAACTGTGAACTTATGCCAAATTGAATTGACTGAAAAAGAAGTTTTTGACATTTAAATTTCGTACTTATGCTAGATTGAATTATTTGAAATAAAAGTTTTTACATTTAACTGTGTGTAAACAAAAACAACACTTATTCAAAATAGAATTGTTTGAAATAGAATTGTTTATAAATATATAAATGGATTTAACATTAAATAACCTACAATGGTTGATATGCCATAAAACCAAACCAACCTACCTACCTCGTCCGTGTACTGAACGACACAGACAGTCGAAGTGTATCAAGACCCAGTGATTATACTGAAATCAAAAGGACTGAAATCGTTCTCTTCACCCCAACAGCATGGTAACTCTATTTATACTATCTGGAGGTTTGTCATTTTCGTTTACTGGCGATCGGTGTTCAAACGCTAGTGTTTCATATTATTTGTATATGACACTATCAAATATATAAAATTCATCAAATTTCAGCATTAAATTACTCATAAGGAGTTGATACGCCATTAAACAAATCAACCAAACCAAACCAAACCTTGAAGAATTCTTTGGGGAAATATTGCTTGAAATTCCGAGATATCTCTTTTGTCACATTATGTAAGCGGGTGAATGGTACTGCTTGGTTTGGATAAATTAAATCCCCGGTCGGCACATACACACAGACAAAATGAATAACAAATCCCAGACTGCGTAGCAGCCATCCTTTGAAGTTCATGCAAAATGGTCTTAAAAGTTTAGGCAAAGGTTTTTAAGTAATATTTATTTATCCGACTTCCTACCCTTTCAGATTTAACAAGCTGTCATTTTGTTGTGAGGAGCCTTGCAAGAATCAAAACTTATGCGGGGCCATTAAAAACAATACTTAATCCTGTTAGCATTTTCCACTTCGGGACGCCTCAGGCATGAAACAATAAATTCAGTCCTGATAAGCTGGTATTACCTGGGAAGAAGGACTTCCAGACACAAACTAATATTGTTTTCTCCCTCATCCGACAACATGGCTCCCACACAGGGTGTAGGGTTTTTATTAGTAAGGTGACATCTATCGTATGTGAGGTCAGAGGTTATTCGACCATCAGAAAAGGTAGTTGACCAGATATAGCGAGTGTTTGGGCGAAAGGGGGGGTATCCGACCATCAACCCGGCAAGTCGGAACATTTTGATTTCCCAAATAGATGAGTCTAGTTGGTATAAGAAGCGAATCACGAGAAATATCTTATTGTCAGCCTCTCTCTCTCTCTCTCTCTCTCTCTCTCTCTCTCTCTCTCTCTCTCTCTCTCAAAAATCAATCGCTTTTCGAATAATTATGAACAAGGTAAATCTGAAATTACTTGCGTTTTGATCGGCCAACGTTAACATGATAAAAAATATATATTGCATCTAGAAAGAAGTCGAAAACCAGCTTGCTTCTCGGGAAACCAAAGAACGAACAATAATTCGATCACCCTTCGCTGATAAGACTCGTAAAGAATCGAACGGTGCTTTGTATTTTACACTCACCACTCTGAAAAACTGTCACCCCCACATAGCAGTCCGTAAACGGCTATACATCACACATTCCTCTGAACATAAAGCACAACCAACTGACTTCACTGCTACAACAGTCAAAAAAATTGTACAGTGAATTCGATACATAATTTGTTTTAGTGCGGTAACGGTACACTTGATAATTATGTCATAATTTGTTCTGGTTCGTATTTTCCATTTGAAATTAAAGTTTTAAAATTGTAGGCATAAACGTCAGTAAACAAACATTCCAAATTGAAAAGGCTTCACTGGGAATGAGGTTGAAGTGACACTATTCTTATATAAAGTGACACTATTCTTATATAATGGTTGAAGTGACACTATTCTTATATAAAGTGGCACTATTCTTATATAATGGTTGAAGTGACACTATTCTTATATAAAGTGACACTATTCTTATATAAAGGTTGAAGTGACACTATTCTTATATAAAGTGGCACTATTCTTATATAATGGTTGAAGTGACACTATTCTTATATAAAGTGACACTATTCTTATATAAAGGTTGAAGTGACACTATTCTTATATAAAGTGGCACTATTCTTATATAATGGTTGAAGTGACACTATTCTTATATAAAGTGGCACTATTCTTATATAAAGGTTGAAGTGACACTATTCTTATATAAAGTGGCACTATTCTTATATAATGGTTGAAGTGACACTATTCTTATATAAAGTGACACTATTCTTATATAAAGGTTGAAGTGACACTATTCTTATATAAAGTGGCACTATTCTTATATAAAGGTTGAAGTGACACTATTCTTATATAAAGTGGCACTATTCTTATATAATGGTTGAAGTGACACTATTCTTATATAAAGTGGCACTATTCTTATATAAAGGTTGAAGTGACACTATTCTTATATAAAGTGGCACTATTCTTATATAATGGTTGAAGTGACACTATTCTTATATAAAGTGACACTATTCTTATATAAAGGTTGAAGTGACACTATTCTTATATAAAGTGGCACTATTCTTATATAATGGTTGAAGTGACACTATTCTTATATAAAGTGGCACTATTCTTATATAATGGTTGAAGTGACACTATTCTTATATAAAGTGACACTATTCTTATATAATGGTTGAAGTGACACTATTCTTATATAAAGTGGCACTATTCTTATATAATGGTTGAAGTGACACTATTCTTATATAAAGTGACACTATTCTTATATAAAGGTTGAAGTGACACTATTCTTATATAAAGTGGCACTATTCTTATATAATGGTTGAAGTGACACTATTCTTATATAAAGTGACACTATTCTTATATAAAGGTTGAAGTGACACTATTCTTATATAAAGTGGCACTATTCTTATATAATGGTTGAAGTGACACTATTCTTATATAAAGTGACACTATTCCTATATAATGGTTGAAGTGACACTATTCTTATATAAAGTGGCACTATTCTTATATAAAGGTTGAAGTGACACTATTCTTATATAAAGTGACACTATTCCTATATAATGGTTGAAGTGACACTATTCTTATATAAAGTGGCACTATTCTTATATAATGGTTGAAGTGACACTATTCTTATATAAAGTGACACTATTCCTATATAATGGTTGAAGTGACACTATTCTTATATAAAGTGGCACTATTCTTATATAAAGGTTGAAGTGACACTATTCTTATATAAAGTGGCACTATTCTTATATAAAGGTTGAAGTGACACTATTCTTATATAAAGTGGCACTATTCTTATATAATGGTTGAAGTGACACTATTCTTATATAAAGTGACACTATTCCTATATAATGGTTGAAGTGACACTATTCTTATATAAAGTGGCACTATTCTTATATAATGGTTGAAGTGACACTATTCTTATATAAAGTGACACTATTCCTATATAATGGTTGAAGTGACACTATTCTTATATAAAGTGGCACTATTCTTATATAATGGTTGAAGTGACACTATTCTTATATAAAGTGACACTATTCCTATATAATGGTTGAAGTGACACTATTCTTATATAAAGTGGCACTATTCTTATATAATGGTTGAAGTGACACTATTCTTATATAAAGTGGCACTATTCTTATATAAAGGTTGAAGTGACACTATTCTTATATAAAGTGGCACTATTCTTATATAAAGGTTGAAGTGACACTATTCTTATATAAAGTGGCACTATTCTTATATAATGGTTGAAGTGACACTATTCTTATATAAAGTGACACTATTCTTATATAAAGGTTGAAGTGACACTATTCTTATATAAAGTGACACTATTCTTATATAAAGGTTGAAGTGACACTATTCTTATATAAAGTGGCACTATTCTTATATAATGGTTGAAGTGACACTATTCTTATATAAAGTGGCACTATTCTTATATAAAGGTTGAAGTGACACTATTCTTATATAAAGTGGCACTATTCTTATATAAAGGTTGAAGTGACACTATTCTTATATAAAGTGGCACTATTCTTATATAATGGTTGAAGTGACACTATTCTTATATAAAGTGACACTATTCTTATATAAAGGTTGAAGTGACACTATTCTTATATAAAGTGACACTATTCTTATATAAAGGTTGAAGTGACACTATTCTTATATAAAGTGGCACTATTCTTATATAATGGTTGAAGTGACACTATTCTTATATAAAGTGACACTATTCTTATATAATGGTTGAAGTGACACTATTCTTATATAAAGTGGCACTATTCTTATATAAAGGTTGAAGTGACACTATTCTTATATAAAGTGGCACTATTCTTATATAATGGTTGAAGTGACACTATTCTTATATAAAGTGGCACTATTCTTATATAATGGTTGAAGTGACACTATTCTTATATAAAGTGGCACTATTCTTATATAAAGGTTGAAGTGACACTATTCTTATATAAAGTGACACTATTCTTATATAAAGGTTGAAGTGACACTATTCTTATATAAAGTGACACTATTCTTATATAAAGGTTGAAGTGACACTATTCTTATATAAAGTGGCACTATTCTTATATAAAGGTTGAAGTGACACTATTCTTATATAAAGTGGCACTATTCTTATATAATGGTTGAAGTGACACTATTCTTATATAAAGTGACACTATTCTTATATAAAGGTTGAAGTGACACTATTCTTATATAAAGTGACACTATTCTTATATAAAGGTTGAAGTGACACTATTCTTATATAAAGTGGCACTATTCTTATATAATGGTTGAAGTGACACTATTCTTATATAAAGTGACACTATTCTTATATAAAGGTTGAAGTGACACTATTCTTATATAAAGTGACACTATTCTTATATAAAGGTTGAAGTGACACTATTCTTATATAAAGTGGCACTATTCTTATATAATGGTTGAAGTGACACTATTCTTATATAAAGTGACACTATTCTTATATAAAGGTTGAAGTGACACTATTCTTATTTTAACACAACGGTAAATGAATTAGGTGATCGTGACTTTCGTTACGGTAGAAAAGTTACATAAGCCAGAATATTAATTCTGTTCATAGCAAGGAGGAATAAAATGGGGAGGGAAAACTAATTGTAGCATAGCAAATGGAATAAGTTCAATCTTTCCAGGTGGATTGCATAAGGGTTACTAACAATGATAAATACCTGAAGAAAATCAGCGGATATCACAATTCAAAACATGATTATGATTAGAAGCAAGATGAGAGCGCTAATAAAAATGGGGAAAATTAGCTTAGGAGGAAATTGAAAATAAATCTCAGCAGCAGAAGATGAACGCGGGTGAGTCTCCGTGGCGTATTAACTAGCGTACTGTATTAGTAAGTGAGTTCGATCTCCTGTCACGCAAATAAAGGTATCACGGCTAACTAGTTTGACGTGAAGGCATAAATCCTCTAAGCTATGGGTTAAATAGTATCACTGCTTTGGCATTAAATGACCCAGCAAGGTTGATATGTCATTAAGCAAAAAAAGAAAATGAATGACGTTTGATTTCTGAGGAAAGTTTTTACTCCTCTCTCTCTCTCTCTCTCTCTCCCTTTCTCTCTCTCTCTCTCTGTCTCTTTCTCTCTCTCTGAGATTGATTAAACTTAATTAACTGTCTAAACAATCAAGTTTTGGTCAATTTATTCTTTAACATAATAAATTAGCTATGATTTTGATATTTGTTTTTTTTTAATCATCATTAACTAATTGATTACAGATATTGAATGAAATTTATACAAGGAAGAAGGAAAATGTGAGATTTATGCAATACAGCAATTCCTATGAGGGATGTTGTTGTCACTTATCATTCTTTGAGATTTTTCAATCTCAGTTTCTATTCACAGACATGTGTGTTGATGTGTATTTCATTTAATATTTGTATAAGATTTGATTTGACAATATTTTACAAGAATAGTTTGCTAATCCTTGGCCTCATCATCCTTTTCAACAAACCTTCCTTTTAAGGTCTGTATATATCTATCTAGCCCCAAATGCTGCTGATGATAAGAGAGAAGGTCAATTTTTAAATGGAGTACAGCAGGTTTGGATTCAGTGTTTTTATTCTCCTAAACTGGTTGCCTAACCAAGGCAAAAGAACGGCTCAATTATTCACCCACAACTGGAGGCAACACAGATTAATATCTGCTTTTCTTAAGGACATTAAATTGAAACGCAACCAGCCTCGTCCAGGAATTGAACGAGGATCACGAATTCCATTTCGATAACTGTTACAATAATTATTGTAACAGTTATCGAAATGGAATTCGTGATAATAATCGCGCCTCTAAAAGTTCTGTAAATAAAAGAATGAATAGGCCTTGCCGATGTTGGCCAAAGGTTTGAATTCAGAATCGTCCTTCTCTGAGACAGGTTACCATACCAAGGCTAGAAAACCTCGTCTGCTTTAACTATTTTACTCATAGCTGGAGCCGAAGAAGAGATGAATTATTGACCTAGGCTTATTTTACACCAAGAGGTTAAGGAATCGCATTCATTGTACATTCATATTTACATTTTTTTTATATACTGTAAATTGCCAAGTTCAAGTTGACCCGCCTTGTAAGTAGATTACAAGATTTTTAGTTCAAAATTCTGGTGTACACTTACAACTGTAGAATAAGTCGACCATCAAATATACAGTAGACCTTCCGGTTTGTGTTTACGGTAAGTGAATTAGCTGTAGGAAACGGTGCTTGATATAGCGTTGATATAATATTTAATTTGTACTACAGTTTTATAATCTTATATCGATGTGTTAATTCATTTAAATACGTTCACCAAACCGCTGGGTGCCAGACCAGTCCGCATAAATGGGCTCTGGTGAAAATCCAGGAGGTTCCTGTTCCAGCAACCGGCGGCCTCGGATCGCTCTGTCAATGCGTTTGTGGAAAATCTGCGGCAAACAGGGCGTTTTCCGGTTAGGACTTGGGACCCTTCCGTTAATCAAATTCCTCAATGAGCAACTTCCTCGGGAGGAAGCCAGTTCAACCCGACCAGGGTGAAAGTCGATACGAGTACGTGGGAGAGAGAGAGTTCACCAAAAACGAGTTTAAATAGGCAAAATTTATGGCTGGAGTTACAGTAAATGGTATATATTAATTGTTAAGATTACTGTCCCATTGATTGGCTAGTCGGAGTAAAGATTTGGATTTTACCTTTGACCCCTAGTTTTATAGAGATTTTTCAAGCTCAAAAGTCGACTTGTATACAGTATTTTACGGTTGTTGTTTCTTAAGAATATTTTCCATACGATTCTACCGAATACGAATAATTTTTAAATGGCTCTATTTGACCTTTAGATGGGACCATATCAGGTACTACCTCACCGGGTCAAAGTGGACCTGGGAGTAATGCGAAAGAAAGGGTACTCAATTTTTCTCAGATCTCCAGAACCAAAGCCTCAGCATCAAATGCAGTAAACTGTATGTAAACAAATGTTAAATTGAATTGTTAGAAATAGAACTGTTTGGCTATTGAACTGTGAGTAAACGAATGACTATCTAATTGAATTGTTAGGAATAGAACTGTTTGACTACTGACCTGGTTAAATGAATGACTGTCAAATTGAATTGTTAGGAATAGAACTGTTTGACAATTGAACTGTGAGTAAATGAATAACTGTCTAATTGAATTGTTTGTGATACATAGCAGTTCTAGGAACCATTTAACTGTGTGCAATTGAATTAGTAATCTTGAAAAGAATCTTTAGTGTTAAATAGCAATATTTGAAACTCTTTAACTGTGTGCCTGAATTATAAGTATTAAATAGCAATGCTTGGAACCATTTGACGGTGTCCAAATGAATGAATAGAGTTGACTAGAATCATTAATGTTAAATAGCAATACTTGTAACCACTTCAGGTCAGCCAACAAATGATTAATATTGAATAGAAATATTAGTGTTAGGTAGCAATAATTGAAACCATTTAACGATTTAGAAACTATAGCAATTCGGTCGGCAAATACATTTGTAGTAACTCATTTAAAAATGAAATTACTAACAAACTATTCACTTAAAAATTATATATGAATATCCATTTAAATATGTGCAAACAAATGACAGATATTTAATTGTTACAGTTAGATAGCAATACAAGAAATAATTTAAGTCTGTGCAAACGGATGATTAATATTAGATAGAATTGTTAGTGTATAATAGAAATAGGTGAAACAATTTGTGTGCCAAAAAAAATGAACTCACGCTCGTTTAAAAACTGTTTTAAAATGTGTTTACAAATCATACATGTTTTTGGTTGGTTTGTTGGTTGGTTTGTTGGGTTTTATGGCATATCAACCTTTGTAGGTTATTTAACGCCAAATCCATTTTTATGTAAATAAACTGTTCTATTTAAAACAATTCAGTTTAGCATAAGTACACAGTTTAATGGTCAAAAACATTTCCATTTCTAACTATTCAAGCAGTTGTATGTAACAATTCGGTTAAGTGTAAATACAGTTTTAATGTCGAAAAACAGTTCTATTTCAAATAATTCAGTTAAGCATAAGCACGCAGTTTAAATGTTAGTAAGTTTTAATGGTAAAAATCATTTCTATTTCAAACTATTTAGTTTTACTCAAACAATTCATTTTAGCATAAGTATGCTGTTAATTCTATTTAACCCATAGATAGGGCCCTATCAGGTGCTACCACTCCGGGCCAGAGTGGACCTGGGAGCAATGGCAATGAACGGGTACTCCGCATTCCCCAAAGCTCCAGCATTTCTGGAACCTCACCATCAGATTGTTTAGTGTCATATCCAGGACACTCGTTAGGGGGGTCTTACCCCTCTGCAGAGGTGCAGTCAGTGTATTCTACAGCCCCAGCTCACTGGGCAAACATGTTTTTTGATTCAAGTAATTTCTATCAAAATTATTAATGATGTATATGCTATGATAAGAAATATGCTGGGGTGTTTGTGCATTTATTTAAACGTTTCACCTTGTACGGGCTTCATCAGATAATTATGTGGAAAAAAATTAATAGTATGGAAAATTTGTTAGATTATTGGTTAGATTGTCTTACGGCATTTCAACTCATGTGAGGTAATTTGAAGCCAAAATTAGTTGAACAATGACAGTTTCCACTTATATACAACAAAAATATCTCTTCACAACCATTTTAAACGGATAACGACCTCATTATCTCGATTATATCTTTTTGAACGATATAGCGGGGGCGTCCCCGAGACATAGAAAGAGGGATTAGTTGGTTATTTGATTTTGTGAATTATCCATATTTACCAACCCCTCCACTCGGGTAGGATATGACATAAGGTCAATTTTTAAGCGGAGTTTAACAGGTTTCAATTCAGAGTTTTCCTTCTCCTAGACTAGTTGCCTTACCAAGGCTGAAAAACCCAATCTGCCCTACAATTTACCCATAGCAGGAGGGAAAATAATTGGATTCATACCTTTCCCAAGGGTATTAGAGCTATGTGAAATGCAAACAGTATCATCCAGGGTTTGAACTCGTATTGCCGTGTCCATTTCCTACGACGATAACCATTACAAAACGGGCACCCCCTGATTTTGTGAATTATCAAATGCCAAATCATGTTTATATATATATATATATATATATGATTTGTAAGCAAATAGTTTGTAGGTAACTTTATTAGTTGGGGCTCATTTATTTGCACACAGTTAAATGCTTTCAAGTATCACAATCAAACAGTAACAATTCTATTTAATATTAACAATTTGTTTGCAATCAGCTAAATCGTTTTAAGCATTGATATTGAGTATTAAATAGCAAAACTTAATCCTTTTTATCAAATATTCTGATCTACTACAAAGAGTTTGTACATGTAACGCTACACCTCTCAAATAGACGTTTGCAAGACTACACCAAATAGACTTTTTCACCAACACGATTATAACGGGCTAATGAGAATGACTTTACGCCTTAAGTTTCAGTTAGACCCCCATTGTAACCTTATCGTGAGAAAAAGTGATGAGCACACAAAACGCCGTCTTGGGTCGCTAATACAAAAGTTTATTCGCTACTATACCTCTTAGTTGGCGTCGTGAAGAGAGAAACAAAGTAAGGAAAATTCACCGATTTAGCTAGATAGAGAAAAGTACGAGGATCATTAAATAAGTTTCCAGACTTTTTTTGTATGGGCACTTTTATTGATAGTACACACATGAAACTCTAGTCCCCTTCGAAGTAATCCCCTCCGGCTGCAATACACTTGTTGTACCGTTCCAACAACTTCTGGAACGCCCCATCGAAGTCCTCTTGTGTGAGTGTGTCAATGACCTTTGTCACAGCCTCTTTGATCTCCTCAATTGTCTCACAACGACAGCCTGTGAGCTTAGGGAATAACCAAACGTCACAGAGAGCAAGGTCTGGACTAAACGGAGGGTATGGAACTGTCTTGATGCCCATCTTGGTCAAATAGTCTGTAACAAGGATATAGTTGTGGACTGGTGTATTGTCCTGGTGGAGATGCCACTGACCCGATTTGAAGAGTGCTGGACTCTTCCAACGGAATCTCTTCCTGAACTCCCTTAAAACCTCAATATATTAACGCTAACCCTAACCCTTACTCTTTAGCATAATCACCTCTGGTGTATTGACTTCCTTACTGCTCCCACACCTCTCATCATCCCTCACAGACTCCCTGCCTTCCTTGAATCTCTTATGCCACTCAAAAACTGATGCTTGATTCATACAAGAGGGTCGAAAAGCAGTCTGAAGCATTCCATACGTTTCTGTGGTATTTTTTCCAATTTTAAAACAGAATTTTATTGCATATCTTTCTTCTAAAGTGTCCTCACGTCCAGATTGTATTTTTGAAATTCACCAGCTGTGACAATCAGGTTTTAGTTGGGTGTATTCCAATTGCTGCTGTAGCTGTTCATTTGAACCTGAAATCATAAAAATTGGTCAGTCATCTCATAAGATGTATAGCAGTAACATACTGAATCTTCAAGAGTCTACGACAATTTTAAATGCCTGTACAAAAACGTCTGGAAACTTATTGAATGCACCACGTAAACGGTCGTGAAGCTAAAGAGGGAGCAGACACATCCCTTGATATTATCTTTCTCGTTTTCTGTGGTAGTTCTTTCACGTGCTTGCTCGCTGGTTCTGTCTCCGCGGAGCTCACCAAGAAATAGGCGCAGAAATTTTCGGCGAGTCTTCACATCGCCGCGTCTCGTCCTCGACAGACTGTCTTTTCCTGTTTTATATCTCGCGTCCACTTTTAACGGCTTTTCCGCATGAGTTTCTTTCAGCTAATCATAGACAGCAGCCGATTTGCTGCTGACACATTTCTATTTTCAACCCGAGTGTCCGCTTCTATTCCTACCTAGGCTAAGGGAACCCCACCTCCTGTTCACCTTCCAAACTGCTTCTTCCTTATAGCCCCCCCTCTCTCTTTCTCTTTGTGTGTGTGACTGTTCTGAACCCTCCTCTTATATACGTCCTTCTTTTTCCACTGTCCCGTGGTTGACTAGTAAATCTCACTAAGAAACACAGGAGTGGAACTAAGAGTATTGGCAATGAAGAGGTACTCACCGTTCTCCAAACTCCAGGGCGAGAGCTTCGCCATCAACAGTTTAATGCCACACCTAGAAGACTCAAAATCTTGTTTTTCTCAATGCAATTGATCATTATCCACTGCCCTCTAGCACCTTTAACTTAAAATAGGGTTGGATACTGTAGTAGTAATGCCACGAACAATCTTACCTCAAAGAAACAGAATGTGTGCTCCCTCTGCTACCGGCACGCGGAAATCAGAAGAAGAAAAGGACACAAGAGGTGAGACTTGTTTTATGGAGGAGAACGAGATAAGCCTACGTGAAGTGGCGAGATTTGATGAACATAAAAGAGACTAAGTTTGAAGTGGAAGCGCGCGGTATTTTGCCGGTGTCAGATTGGCGCACATCTATCAGTTCATTTTGCAATTTAAGCGAGTGGACTAGTGTCCAATAAATTGATTCTTCGACGAGACTTCTGAAACCAACAACAGATACTTCTCAGTCACAGGAGCAATTTGAAGAATTCTGTCCATAGAATCATATATGTGATAGGGTTTGACATGACCAGCCGATTGATCGGATCCGACATCTCCACTGCCTGTCTAGCCTAGTAAGGGCCAAAGTGAAATGTTGCAGGTCATCGGGGTCCTGTCCTTAAGCATTACGGGTAACCACCCACGGCCAACAGAGGACCTCGTTGGCGAGGTTTTACTCCTCTGTTGAGGTGCAGTCGGCGTATTCCACAACCTAAGCCGACAGGACGACTGCCGTAGTGGCTAACATTCAGGACTGCGATATCGAAGTAAGCGTGTTCAAATTCTTATCACGCTATTATGTTCACTGTCAGATTTATACTCTTGGGAAAGATATGAACCCTCTTATACCCCTACCTATGAGTTGAATAGTACTACTATTCTTCTACAAGGACAGCTTTGGAATTGAATAACCAGTGAAGGTTGATATGTCATTAAATCAAAAGAAAATAAAGCCATAGATAGGACTCGAACACTCTAGGACAAAGTTGATCTGAGATTAGTGACAATAAAAGTGATCTTTTTAATGTAAATCTTTTTCCAGATTTGTTTTTATTTTTGTTTTTTTGTTTTTTTTACTTTCAATACATTATTTTGAAAAGTGTAACCTTAAAATCGCGAGAGGTTTGAAACATTATTATGCTTTTTCTTTTTCTAAAGACTTTTTTTAATATGACAAAAATTTAAATACAGTTCTTAATTGCCTGGAGACGTAAAGCCATAAAATATGTTATCGTTAAATTCAGTTTTTCTTTTTTTTTTTTACTCTATAAAAATATGACCATCAAAAGAAGCAAAAAACTAAAATTGCGTCTATTTTTCGGTGGAAAATGTCGCGTATTGATTCAAATGAAAAGTATTTATTTATTCCATAAATAATTTTTTCTAAAGTATTTGAGTTTCACTGATGAAAGATTAATAATATATTTTGCTCTAAGAAATATGAACAGCATTAGTTTTTGAGTAATCGATAAACAAAGCATTCGTTTAATTTTTGTTTGCTTTTTTTTCTGTTTTGCTCTCTAAAAACTGGCTCATTGGTCTAGTGGGTAGAGTGTTCGCCAATAGTCCAGAACACCTAGGTTCAATCCCAGGTCGCGTCATACCAAAGACTTTAAAAATGGGACTTGATACCTCCTTGCTTAGCACTCGGCAATACAAGGTATGTATCGAGGGTAAAGTGAAGCAATACAGTGAAAGAAGTAGCGCCCTCCCCTACACCTCGGTGTAGTAGCTCTTGAAAATGGAACCTTCTGGTCGCCCTCGACTACGATCGCCAACTTTCCAGGGAAAGGAGTAGCGCCCTCCCCTACACCTCGAAGTAGTAGCTATTGAAAAGGGAGCCTTCTGGTCGCCCTCGACTACGATTGCCAACTTTTCAGGGAAAGGAGTAGCGCCTTCCCCTACACCTCGGTGTAGTAGCTATTGAAAAGGGAGCCTTCTGGTCGCCCTCGACTACGATCGCCAACTTTTCAGGGAAAGGAGTAGTGCCCTCCCCTACACCTCGATGTAGTTGCTATTGAAAAGGGAACCTTCTGGTCGCCCTCGACTACGATCGCCAACTTTCCAGGGAAAGGAGTAGTGCCCTCCCCTACACCTCGATGTAGTTGCTATTGAAAAGGGAGCCTTCTGGTCGCCCTCGACTACGATCGCCAACTTTTCAGGGAAAGGAGTAGCGCCCTCCCCAACACCTCGGTGTAGTAGCTATTGAAAAGGGAGCTTCTGTAAAGGAGACAACCTTACCTTACTTACAATAAAAAATATAAATAAAATCTATTAAGAAACTAGAAAAACGCATTACAAAACAGTCAGTCATTTATCTTTTGAATTGGTGATTCTGTGATTCAAATCCAAAAGTAACTTGTCTGAAAAGTGTTTAAAAATTGATAACAATACGAAATCAGTAAGATTCAGTAGCAGCAGATATGATATAGACTATAATGAAGAAATGAAGTAACTGTAACCCATTTCTGTTTATAAAAATATATACTTCGAGTTTATTTACAAAAGGGTCAAAATGCTACAAGTGAGAGAGACTGAGAAATAGAGATGAAGAACTTATACACAGGATTGCTATCATTGACACCATATCTACTTAACCCCCGTTGTGATACTATATTCAGAACGCCACTTAGTACTTCTGCTTATCAATACGAGACCACTGACCCCCAGGGTCATGGCCAAGGCAGCTGTGAGCTTATATGATGTTCATTACGCCCACGCGCTTTCCTTCCGGTTCCCAATTCACATGATTCATTTCCGCGGTCCCCTTGTTTACACAGGTGGAATATCCTGTTCAAAAATCCGCAACTAACATGCTGTCAAAGGTCAATATGTAACAGATTGGGGATGTAAGATTAAAACCTATAAGCACAGATCAAAATAAAAGAACTATTTGAATTATACTAATTTAAAACAAAAAATTTTTAGAGGAGTAAGGATAGATAGATAGATTCAAGCCCACGTTGAATAAAACATGAATTATACACACACACAAATGGAAATAAACACACACACACACACACACACACACACACACACATATATATATATATATATATATACAAATTATTAGTAAAATGTAATTACCAGGAAATTTAAAACTAAATAACCTAAAAGAATACCCTGACCAAAACTATACCTACACACATTGAAACAATCAAGCCCAAACCACACACACACACACACACACACACACACACACACACACACAAAGAAGAAAAAGTAACTGTTAGTGGAATCCGAAACCACTTTAATACACACGCACATACACACACATACACACATACACAACTACCTAGAGTAAAGCAACAAAAACTTTATAAAATATCAAATACCAAAGACCAGCTGGGGGTAAAAACAGACTAAATAGACACACATTCCTAAACACAACGTTCGAATCATTGGTGGAGATAGCAACGCTCACGTAGGTAAAGACGGAAATAGCAAATTCTGCTTATACACCTCGTCAAACAGGAATGGGGAATAACTAGCAGATCTCCACTCGAGAACAGGTTAGCATGGCAAAACGCTAAATTCAAAAAAAAAGGAGGGAAAACTATAGCCCTCGCCGACCCAAATAACAATAAATTACAGCAATATTATACATTCATAAATAAAAAATGGATAAATAGTGTTCTGTGCTGTGAGGCATTCTCTTATTTAGAAGAGGTATCTTTTGATCACAGAATCGTCTCGATAAAGATTTACCTGAATCTACACAGAAGTAAGAAAAACGTTTAAAACTTCACACTATAACTGGACCTCACTAACCAATAGTGATGTTAAAGAAACTGTTGGAAGCAAGTTTTATACTCTTCAGGAGACATCTGAAAGACATACTCCAAATAACAAATATGAAAACTTTGTTACCGTTTATAAAGAGAGACCAGCCGAGCGTATTCTAACCAAACTGAGAGCTAAATGTAGAGTTCCATAGGAGGGCAATAGCAGTAAGAGAAAACCGAGATAACATGACAAAAACATCCTTACTTAATAAAAGAAACCCAACAAATACCAATGCCCCAAAAATTACGAAAGCTCAGAGAAAACTAACACATACCAAATAGGAGAATTTAAAGCCAAATAAATAGAATCAGAGACTCGGGAGATGATTGACAATCACGATTAGCAAGGTAGAGAGTGAATGAAAATGACAAAAGAAAGAACACCTCGAGAACGAAAATAAAACCTCCCAGCCAAGAAGAAAGAACACAGAAGTGGAAAGAACATTTCAAGAATTACTTAGAAACCGCCTAAAGTCATAGATAAACGGATCAAAAAATTATTATTAGCCAACTAGACATCAAACTAAGGTAATTTACGGACCAAGAACTTGACGTAGTACTGAAAAAAGATTAAAAACAGAAAAGCTGCAATCCCTGATGAAATACATCCAGAAGTATCGAAGACAAGAAAATTTGATGACATACTTCTTCGATTATCCAAGGCTGTCTATAAACAAAACACAAGAAAGAAATGGACAAAAGGTTGCATCCTCTTCTTCTCCATGAAGGGTGACTGCGGTATTACGAAGAACTACAAAGGCATAACTGCAATAATTGCAAAGGTTTATAATCCTCTGCTTCTCAACTGTATCCCACCAGAAATCGAGAAAAGTCTTAGAAAAAAATCAGAACTGTTTTCGGAGAAATCGATCCACAACCACACAGATTCTGACAATCCGAACAAAAAATTTCTCTAACGTATTTGATTCTACACACAGGGGGCAGATGGAGCTAATACTGCAATCATCATCATGTCGTGCCGCATGCACGGATTTCCATGACTCTCTCTCGCTATTCGTCTCTATCATCCATCGCTCCCGGCAGGTCTTCCAGGCTACATCCTGTATCAGTACAGAGCTGTTGTAGATAGGTTCTAGCTGCTCGTCCGACTTTTGCTCATCCGTGTCAAGGGGTCCACATGAGTATATCGCTTATGAATTCGTCCTGACTTTTCCAGCAATGTCTCATATGTCTGGTTCGTCTAATTTGGGTGGTTTTCGAAATGGGTGGTAGATGGGTAGTTGATGGCTGTACAGCTGCTGTTTTGTGGAATGTTGCCTCCAGGACTTGTTCAATACAGCTCGTAGCATTCTTGTGTAATTGCCGTCAACCTTTTTCTCTATGCGCTTAGTCAGCGTCCATGTGGTACATCCATATAGTATTCAATAGCGGGCCTTGCCTTTGGTAGTCGCGTGTTGATGTCATTTTCGGTTGATGAGACATTGCTTCCGAGGTAGGGGAACTTGTTCATCAATTTCAGAGAACCAACATTTAATATGGAGATGTCACCTCTTTCATTAAAGAACGTATTCTATTTTGTTTGCGTTCAAATGGAGGCCTATGTCACCAGCTATCCATTCCAGACTATGAAGCAGGGATTAAGCAAGAAAAGGTGTAACGCGAAAGATTTACTTTTATCCCAAAACGGGACTTTATTTTCGCACGTGTGAAGACGGGGCAGGTTGGCACTTGATCCCTTGTAGAATAAGTCCTCGTTCAGAGTTTTTTCCTCGGGCACATAAGAATTGGCATATTATGTGAGGGATTAATTTAGGGCTAGACTGACCACCGCTGGCAAGGGGTTCCAAATTTCACACTATAAACGCACCCACCAAGGCCACTAAACTTCCTCCCCTAGACAATGGAAGATATGGACCTCTAGGTTGAGACGTAATAATATTAATTATAGTAGTCGGCAATTCCGGTTTCCCGTGTGATATTTTAAAGGAATTTATAGGACAATTTTGAGCAAGATAACATAAGGCGAACAGAAGCTGAAAAGGAACATGAAGTAACAAATTCGTAGCTGACGCCACAAATAACAACTTAGACCACGTGGTAACATTAAAATACATGAATCTTTTACTACAATTATATACACCTTCAAAGTGTCAGATATATAATAAATGAACAGTCCATGAACATAAATGTCTTTCTTCTTTTCTTTTCTTTCCTTTTCCTTCAAATTGAGAGAGAGAGAGAGAGAGAGAGAGAGAAGGTATACAAAATTTGGTATAAGGAGACAGTCCCAAGGGTACTTATCTTATTTCTTTGATGGAGTTCCGTGGAGAATCTTTCTTCTTTCACGGGCTAATAGACTTTATGCTATTTTTAATACTGGCTTGAAGAAAATGGCTTCTTCGTGTCTCGCAGAATTTCTTCGTCTTCTTTTACCCGGAGTACTTGGCTTTGATTCTGTCTCCTACGAACCCTGCCCAACAACTAACTTTCTTACTATCTATTTCCGCTGACGGGAAGGAGTCCCCACTTCCGTTTTAGGGTCCCAGCCAATCGTTTGGCTTTTACCTTCTTGTGTCAGGCGACCCGAGTGAGGTCACCAAGTATAAACATCTGGTCTCCCCTGTGACCCTATTCTTTCTTAACGGTCATTCTCTGATGGCTTACTACTGTTAATTCAAACGAGAGGATAGTAGTCATCCCACTTCCATCGTCTCAGTGGGATATCACGTGACAAAAGGCAAGAAGCAGAAGATACCCCACACAAACTATTACGGATGCGAACTTCACAGATGACATTTCACTTCTGGTAAATACACAGCTATCATATGGTCTTCTAAAAATCTGTTACCGTTAAAATGATGCTTTACACAAACACAAATGCAATGGTTCACTCACTTGATGGCGATAACGACTTCTTCGACATTGTCACAGTAGTCTTGAAAGGAGACACGTTAGCCGCATTCGAACGTCGATGTATCAAACAAAAATGGTTTTACAAAAAAAAAAAAAAAAAAAAAAAAAAGAAGAAGCAGTCGATGTCAGGCAGAAACTATAACAGATGCAGACAACGCCGATCATCTAGCTCTTCTTGCAAATACGCCTGCCCAAACCGAATCCCAACTACATAGCCAGGAGCAAACAGTAGGTGCCATTAGTCTCCTCGTGAACGCAGATAAAACAGAGTTCATGTGTTTTAGACAAGAAGGACTCATTTCTACTTTCAGTATCAGGCGTAGACTGATGAGTAGGCAAGTTCACGTACTTCAGAAGCAGTGTCTCATCTGCTGAAAGTGATGTCAACATACGTCTAATGAAGCCTTGGACAGCTATTGATTGGTTATCGATTATACGGAAGTCTGATCTACCTGATAAAATAAGACGATATTTCTGCCAGGATGTATAAAAATGCTACACGATGTTTTGAACAACTTCTACAAGCAAAATGCCACGAAACAACAACTTTACAGCCACTTACACCCCATCTCATAAACTATCCAAGTAAGACGAATAAGATATGCGGGACACTGCTGAAAAAGCAAAGATGAATTCATAAGTGATGTTCTTCTATGGACCATTACTGATGAACGCTCAAGTGTTAACCAACCAGGAAAAACTTTACATCAGTAATGTGTGGACACTGAATGTCGTTTGGAAGACCTGCCGGAAGAGAGGGATGATAGGGACGAAAGGAGAGAGAGAGAGAGAGAGAGAGAGAGAGTTGGAGACATTCGTACTGTTAGCGTGACTTGTTGATGATAATGACAATAAAAAGAACCAAAGAAAAAAAAATGTTAAATTTTTCGTATTACAATTTCTTTTTTTTTTGTTGGGGATTACATTGAAGATAATATATTTAGGTACTCCTTGGTTTTAAACATTTTGATAAATTTTTTTAGTTCTCAAAAAAATCTTTTTTTTTTTTTAAATTTGTACTAAATTAAAAAAATATTTTTAAAAAAAGAATTAAATTCAAATTTCACCAATGGAATCTGTTTGATATTTAAACAGGGCAGGTCTTAGGAAAAACTGAAGAGTTGCACATGCTTTTTGTACTTACTTATAAAGAACTGTAAAGAGTTCCACAAATTGGTTGATTTTTTAATTATTGAATTATACCATTTAATCAGTAAAAATCAAAAAGTAAATGTGGTACTTTTCCTTATTATAAACATATTAAAGTGTATGCGCGATTGTAATAGTGGATGACATCTCTTTTCAGAGTTATAAGTCGATACGTACATACTAAAACAGACACGACTCCTTTATATTTATGTATATATATACATAAATTCACATACACATGACAAGAAGAGATACCTGGTGATCATTGGCGAAAAAAGGTCAGACACAAAATGTTTTGATGAAATAAATCAGATAGATATTTTATCAAGAGGCAGAAATATGAACATGAAATAGACAATAAAAGAAGAAAAAAAAGAAAAATTCTGATTAGTTTCTGAGAACACTTTTTATACAAAATATTTCTTATTCTTTCCTCTTTTACAAATCGTAGAGTTTTTTTCTCATTACTTATTTCTGAATATCCCACATAGCAATATCTAAGAAAGAAATGAATGAGACCCCATACATCTCACCTTTTAGAAGGTAAAAAAAAAACAATTTTCTACATCATATCAAAGTCTCTCTGTGACTCTCTTTGGTCAAAAATGAGACATTTTGTCATCTTATGACCTCTAGTGATATCAAATGACTCAGAGGCCAAACTCACTTCATCTGTCTTGTAGTCCAATATCAATATCCGAGAGAAAAAAAATCAAACCCCCGAGATGTTCTATTTAACCAGGATTCTTGGAAAATACACACTCACACAAACACACACAAATGAACAACAGAAGAAATTTGCAGTATAAATATTTAGATGTCAACTTCTTTTCCAGCTATACCGGACTGTACATATGTGTGTGTGCATTTATGTGTCAAATCCAGCACGTGCGAAGGGATATATATATATATATATATATATATATATATATATATATATATATATATATTGATGTCAAGTTTTATTAAAGACTATGGAACACTATTATTTCTAATTCTAATTTTTGAAGTCGTCTGGTCATTTTTCTTGTGTCGGGATCCAAGTGGTAAAAGAATTGTTCCATATATCTTCTGCCCGAGCGCTTTCGACCATACTTTTTGTTGTCATCAGGGGTAGAGTAGTTTTGAGTTAACAAGACCTATATTTACGTTATATTAAATAAAATGAAACCCACGATAAGAAAAAAATTGAAAATACCCTCAACAAAACAAAATTGAAAAAGCTCACCAAAACCCCCACCGAACAATTTTAAAAGGTCATTAACAAACCTATCACAGGCAATTACACAGAAACTGAATCCATTAAACTAACAAAAATAACTGGAGACTACAAACCCAGATATATATATATATATGGCAAATAAAAACCCACCAACAAGGTAACCCAATTAAATCAATTATTTCACAGATTCCAACTCCCATATAAAGTAAAAAGTAAAGTTGGCGACCATAGTCGAGTGTGACCCGAAGGCTCCCTTTTCGATAGCTACAACACCAAGATATAGGGGAGAGTGCTACTCCATTTCCTGGATTGCTCCACTTTACCCTTGATCCTTACCTTATAATGCTGTGTGTTAAGCAAAGAGGCATCAAGTACTATTTTTTTTAGTCTTTAGTATGACTCGACCTTGGATTGAATCCAGGTTTCCCGAGCCATTGGCGAACACTCTAACCAATATGCCAATGTCCGGTATCAAAAATTCTCAACTATATAATAGAACCATATATCCCAAATAAATAGAGAATCAAATCAACACATGAATTCATACAAATTCTAAACAATAACCCCGTCCCCCAACAAATGCAAAACGGCATTGCTTGATGTCGAAAAGCTTTTTACCAACGTTCCAGTTCCCGTAACCATAAAAATAATAATAGAAAACGTCTATAATCACCCCACAATTCCTCCTCCAACCAAAAATCCTCGAAAAATTCTTCCATACCTGTACTACAAAAGTTCCATTCTACGATCCTTCCGGCAACATATATATATATATATATATATATATATATATATACAAACTGACGGTATTTCGATGGGGTCGCCCTTAGGTCCTACTATTTCCGATTTCTACATGTCCCACGTCGAAAACAAAATATCTAAAACAATAATAACTAAAACTAAGATATACATCTGCTATGTTGACGACATTTTCATCGCAACACACTCCTATGACGAAATTAACAAACTCCTTACCAAGCTTTACGACCGAACTCAACGTTAATAAAAACAAAAGACTTTCCTTGATTTACTTACAGCCCCCAACAATAATTTAAAAAATTCACGTCTCCATTTAAAAAGCCTACCAACGACAGTTCCACCCTACTTAACAAACACTGTGAATATAAAGTAGCAATAATCAAAAACTTAATTCATAGAGCAATATTTTACAAAGAACTAACATAAAACACTTGTTAATAACAATTTCCCTAATAAACTAGTCGATCAACAAATAAAATTATATCTTCATAGCATTCACAAAAAAAAACAACACTGCCAACAATAATAGCGCAAACAGAATTAATTTTTATAAGAGAAATCAAATGCACCATGACTACAAATTAGACGAACAAACAATAACCAACATCATAAAAAGACACATTTAACCTATGGAAAAACAAAAACAAATAAAACTTATCATCTACTACACTAAATTTAAAACATCGACCCTCATGGTTAAAAATAACATCAACTCCGCTAAAACACTCCTAAACTAAACCAATATAGTTTATAAATCTACATGTCCATTTTGAGAGTGCCTTCCGAAAAACAAAATAATTTTATATTGGTTATACAACCACTACTCTCTCTTGTCGCCTCCCTTATCACTTTCCTGAAAATAGCTCCATAAAACAACATTTTAAGTATAAAACATAATAGCACGAACCAACTTATATCTTCTGATGTAAGGAAGATTCTCAAAAATAATACAATAATTGTATATAAAAATAATAATAATAAATGATTATAAATCCTATAAGCAATATGCATAAAGAATAAAAAATAAAAAAACATAAATAAAATATCATCTGACTCAGACACTAACATATTAAATATTTTTTATAACTAAAATCACTAACTCTATTTGTAAATCTTTCCAATTGAATGCTTTAAAACAAAACGCTGAAAACGTTCTAAACAACACCCAGTGTCCGTTCAAAGCTGTTGTCGATAAGTTCGAGCTGGTCGTCCAACACTTGCTCGTCCATGAGATAGGGTCCACAGGAGAATGTCGCTTATGAGTTCGTCCTTACTTCTTCAGCAGGGTCTCACATGTCTTGCTCGTCTTCTTTAGAAGGCTTTAGAGATGGGATGTAGGTGACCGTACAGCTGCTGTTTTGTGGGATGTTGTTTCAAGGATTTGTTCAATTATGCAATTGCCGTTAAACTTTTTCTCAATACGTTTAGTCAGTGCCCATAATGATATTAACAATTTTAACCGTAATTAGAATGGCAGTATTTAGAATAAAGAATATACGAGGTGCATACGATTAGTTTCCAGACTTTTTTCGTATGGGCGTTTAAAATTGTCGTAGACTCTTGAAAATTAACTATGTTATTGCTATGCATCTTATGAGATGACTGACCAATTTTTATGATTTCAGGTTCAAATGAACAGCTACAGCAGCAATTGGAATACACCCTACTAAAGCCTGATTGTCACAGCTGGTGAATTTTAAAAATGCAATCTGACACTTTAGAAGAATGATATGCAATAAAATTCTGTTTTAAACTTGGAAAAAATGCCAGAGAAATGTATAGAATGCTTCAGACTGCTTTTGGAGCGTCTTGCATGAATCGAGCATGAGTTTTTGAGTGGCATAAGAGATTCAAGGAAGGCAGGGAGTCTGTTAGGGATGATGAGAGGTGTGGGAGGAGTAAGGAAGTCAATACACCAGAGTTGATTGGTCAAAGGCTTAGGGTTAGGGTTAGGATTACTATGTTGAGGTTTTAAGGGAGTTCAGGAAAAGATTCCCAGGGTAGAGGCCAGCACCCTTCAAATCAGGTAAGTAGCATTTCCACCAGGACAATACACCAGTCCACAACTCCATCCTTGTCACAGACTATTTGACCAAGTTAGGCAGTTCCTCAGCCTCCCTACAGTCATGACCTTGCTCCCAGTGACTTTTGATTATTCCCTAAGCTCAGAGGCTGTCGTTATGAGACAACTAAGGAGATGAAAGAGGCTGTGACGATGGTCATTGACACGCTCAAACAAGAGGACTTCGATGGGGCCTTCCAGAAGTTGTTGAACCTTAAAACAAGTGCATTGCAACCGGAGAAGATTACTTCGAAGGGGACTTGAGTTTCATGTGTGTACTATCAATAAAAGTGCCCATACAAAAATAGTCTGGAAACTTATTGTATGCACCTCGTATATAAAAGAATTTAAAGACTGAATAAAGACTAAATTTCAATCTTAAATGAAAATCAAATAAAACCTACATAATTTTTTTTATCAAACAAGATAAGTTTAATATAAGTAATAGTGTTTATTGCCACGCTTTCCTTTATAAATAAATAAACAGAAAGATTTTTTTTAAATAGAATAGATTAATTTACTGACAAGATTTTAATTGCTGAAGGTTTTGTAAATTGTGTTAAAATTTTTTTAGGCACATAAGGATACACCAGACGATGATTTTACATCCAGTTTTGACACCAACTTCAAGCCCATGTCTTTTTGTCCCACCCCCAATTTTTTAAACGAATTAGAATCCATAGAAAAAATATTTCAAAGATTTGATTTTTTTTTCTTTCCATTGTGTAATGGCCATCTAAAGAAGCTGGTTACTCTTATTGAGTTGCCAGCTGAAATAAATGTATAATAGCCAAATAACGGTTTGTCGAGTTTTTTCAATCATATATATATATATAGTCAGGTAAAGCAGCAAAACTATATATGTATATATATATATCACTAAGACGCTCGTGGTGTAATGCTTATCATCGTGGGAAACAGACTCAATTACTAGAGTTCGAATCCTAGTCGAGGTTGTTGGCTTTTCACATAGCGCTAATATTCTTGAGAAAGATATGCATCCAGGTATTATCCCTCCAGCTATGGGTAAATTGTAGTGCAGATTGGTCTCTTTAACCTTGTTATGGCAACCAATCTAAGAGAAGGAAAACTCTGAATTTAATCCTGTTAGACTCTGATTAAATAAATTTTCAATGACTCACATCCTGCTCATGGCTGAGGGATTGGTAGCGATATCAACATACGCATTGGGAAGGAGTGTACTGCTACTGACAGGTTATCGACCATTTATATATATATATATATAATTTTGGGGTAGTTTCAAAATATGATAATGAAAACAGGCACTTATTCCAAATCATATACATCCAGTGATTATTGTACTGACTCCACAAGCAACTGTAGAAATAGCTAATGATTGCTTTAATTCAGGAAAACAGGATAGATAGATAGATTCGAATAGACTGAGATAGATAGATAGATAGATGTGAAAAGACTGAGTGAAAAAGAGAGTGATGACGACATTGTTGGTCGATTTGAGAAAAGTCATTAATATAGAAGAAATTTTACAAACAATTGAACGTTTTCTTAGCATTTTTAGTGTAGGTTTGGTTTGGTTTCTTTGTTTAATGGCATATCAACCTTTGTAGGTTATTTAATGCCAAAGCTATTCTCCTAGAAGTGGTACTATTTAACCCATAGCTGGGAGGATAAGGAGGTTCATACCTTTCCCAAGGGTATTTGCCCGAAAGTGAACGTAATAGCGCGACTGGAATTCGAACTCGCTCACTACGACTCCGCAGTCCATCGCTTTAACCGTTACACCACGAGGACACCCCCCCATCTTTAGTGTAGTTAAATGACAAACTACTCGGGTATAAAATCCCAGAAGGTATTACATATTTATCAAGTTAACTGATTTTTAATATTCATCAAACTAAACCAACCGTTCAACTTGATCTGAAAGTTATAAGACATACCAGCAAATAAACAAACAGTACATTTTTACTGGCTCATAATTTCTAACGTCCCCATAAAAGAAGAATCCAACAGAGAACTGAATTCTTCTATATTAGATTTACTAAATTAGAGAATTCTGACTTTTCTTTTAAATACCTGCTTTTCTTGAGAAAAATATCCTGTAATTCATTAATTTTTCTTATCATGTACCCCAAATTTACTAGACACACTGGCAACAATGAAAAGGCAATAAAAACTTATCCTATTCTTAACACAGGAAAATATGATTTTTTTTCCTTGAATTTCCTAAATAGTTATTCTTCAAGGAAAAAACTGCATAGCTTAGAAGATAAAAGATCATTCGGTTCCCTTAAGGTTATTTCAATCTCTGCGTTCGATACAGTATATATATATATATATATATATATATATATATATATGCATTTGTATATATGCGCATATATACATGTTGTATAGCCATGAACAACTATACATACTCATCTGCATGCAGAATCATAACGACGACACAATAAAGACGAGCGACACAGTTCTTTAGAAAAATATACCTCTCATTTTATTGAAAGGGTTGTGTGTGAGAGGGAGTTGGAGACCGAACAAAGACTGCAACATACTGACCCCCACTCTTATGGCCATAACAGTGTTTCTTTTCCGTTCTCCTGGGCTGCTCAACCGGGGGCCTGGGAGCCCAGCATCCCTGGGACATGATCCTCATTCCAGCATCTTCTCTCCAACTGATTTGAACTCCAACTGCTGGGTGCTGGTTCTCACTACCGCATCTTATCTCCAACTGATTTGAACTTCCAGTCGCCGGGGTTATATAATAATTTGACGGCCACCCTTCTTCCTGCGAACGTCACAATTTCGCACTCGATTCAGCCCCTCGACAGTCAAGGTTATATCCTGATATTCCTCGACCGGATGCACCTGTTATTTACACAGGTGCATTTCCTATTTTGACAGCTCGGCCGGGGTCAATATGCAACATATATATATATATATATATATGTGTGTATAGATGTATATATACATACATATATATGTGAGTGTGTTTTATAAATGGTACTATGGTATATTGTCGCTATTTTGAATTATGAATTACGTACGGGTGCTTTATTTGTTTCGAGTTTTGTCTACTGTACAGCAAACTGTAGTCAGTCGGCCATTGTCTATGAGGAAAATATAAGCGTAAAGCTCTTAACTTGTCCAGAAACTTGGAAACAGCATGCTGTACTGGTTGTCATTCACGCCTCTACGAAGATCTCCGAGCGTGTGGATAGGTGATTCAAATTTATAGGCCATAAAAAACTGACATTTAAAAAATCGAAAATTTCCCAGAAACCTTTTCGTCAATAAATATCTAGGCATTTTCACAGAGATCAATCAGCAATTATTAGTCTATTCCACTTGAATAAAAAAGAGGCACCGTTTAAGCTATAGATCTCCAATACACAGGATGGATATTTTATTTTTATGTCTCAATAAAAGGTGTCTGTTTTCCGCGGGTTTACAGAAATTTACCGTGATACTTTGTGTTTAGTTGCAAACATCTGGTCGTACCTTTCCTATAATAGTGTGGGGGCGCTATCTACATAGAAGTAAGTAGAAATGAAAGTTTAATTGACAAACTTGAGCTTCTGTCGACGAGAGGCTCTCATAGTTCAAATGATAGATTTGTTTCGGTTGGGTTGAGATTTATGGCAGATCAATCATAGTAGGTTATTTAATGCCAAATCCCCCTTTTACATATATATTAAATATATATGATCTAATTTGTTTGGGCTCAATGGCATATCAACCATTGTAGGTTAGTTAATGCCAAATCCTCTTTATACATATATATAAAATATATATGATTTCATTTGTTTGGGCTCAATGGCATATCAACCATTGTAGGTTAGTTAATGCCAAATCCTCTTTATACATATATATAAAATATATATAGTTTGGTTTGGTTTGGTTTGGTTTTATAGCATATCAACCATTGTAGATTATTTAATACCAAATCCTTTTCATGCATATATATTAAATATGATTTCTAAATACATTTTGTAGATAACATTTTTAAGCAAACCTGAGCTCATTTTTTTGCACACAGTTAAATGGTTTCCCTTATTTCTATCTAATACGAATAATTCTATTTTCTATTATCCATTTGTTTGCACACAATTCAATGATTTTAGGTAATGCTTTTTAACACTAACAATTCTTTACTCACAGTTAAATGATAAAACAGTTCGATTTTAAGCAATTCAGTTGAGCATAAGTCATTTGTTTGCTCTCAGTTTAAGTGCCAAACAGTTCAATTTGACCCATAGATAGCACTCTATCAGATGCTACCACTCCGGCCTAGTGGACCTGGGAGTGATGGCAATGAAGGAGTACTCTGCATTCCCTAAAGCTCCATCATTACTGGAGTCTCACTATCAGATTGGTTAGTGTCATATCCAGGAAACCTTTTGGGAGTCTTATCCCGCTGCAGAGATGTAGTCGGCGTATTCTACAACCCAAGTTGACTTGGCCATCAAATGGTAGAATAGCCGTCTAGGAAATGAGACTATAATTAAACTCGACAGTACTGAAACATTGTAAGTAGAAATAGGAATATGCAACTGTCCTAAAACAAGTAATATATATATATATATATATATATATATATATATACACATTGTGGATTTATCCTTGAACTGCTACACACGCATGCATATAAATATATACATATATGTAACACAACAGTTCCAAAGAAGTAGTGGGTGTTGCACTACCCATTAGGTTTCATTCAGACCATGTGGTAACCTAGTGGTGACAAAAAGTGACGAGCAAAAAACACAGATGGTTCGCTTGATACGAAAGTTCACGGTAACTGCCTTTTCACAGTAGTCTCCAAAAAGAAAGAGATAGAGTATGAAATGCGCCAACTGCTTTAGATAAAGTGAATAAACCGTCGCGAGACGGAAGAGACAAACACAGACCTTGTAATTATGTTTCTTCCTCGCATTTTCAAAGTGAACGCCAAGGGTTCAGTCGTCCTTTCTCCACAAAGGTTTCTTTATGACAGCTGGATTTAGTGCACTGCTGTAGGCTAGCTCCTTCACGAAGCTCACCGAGATTGGGTGCCAACTTTTCGGCCCGTCTCCACATCCTCGCGGCCGGTCTGGAACTGAACATTTTTTCTGTTTTTTATCTCGCACCCATTTAACGACTTTCCGCTTGAGTTTGTTTCAACCAATCACCACCCATCAGGTCGACAGCCACTTAGACATTGGCTTTTAGTTCGGGCACTTTCTTGCTGCTATCATGGCTTAGATTTCGGCATTACCTTCCGTTCACTTTCCTGATTGTTTCTCCCTTGTTTTATAGCCCCCCCCACCTCTCTCGCTAACTGGCTCGAATCCCTTTCTCATATATGTTCCCTATTTTTTTCAACTAACTACTAAAACAATCAACCAAAATCACTAATTATTTTAAACAGAGAAAGAGAACGAGAGGATAGATAGATAGATAGATAGATAGATATGAACAATCTGAAAGAGACTGATGGATTTGGTTAATATGTAATTGTGCAGAAATAAGTCCCTAATATATATATATATATATATATTGGTTTTTTTTTAACTGCTATAACCACACATACGCATACACACATATACATACACGGGGTGTCCTCGTGGTGTAATGGTTAAAGCGAAGGACTGTGGAATCGTAGTATGCGAGTTCGTACTCCAGTCGCGCTATTACGTTCACTTTCGGGCAAATACCCTTGGGAAACGTATGAGCCCCCGTATCCTCCCAGCTATGGGTTTAATAGTACCACTACTGTTCTTCTAGGAGAATGGATTTGGCATTAAACAACCTACAAAGGTTGATATGCCATTAAACAAAGAAACCAAACCTATACTTACACACACATATATGGATCGATTGATAGATATCTTGTGAGTTTATTTTTGAACTGCTATAACCACACAAACATACACACACGTAGATATATATATATATATATATATATAGAGAGAGAGAGAGAGAGAAAGAGAGATGGATAGATAGATAATGAAGAGGCTGACATAGATAGATAGATAGATAGATAGATACGAATAGTCTGAGATAGTTTGATATTGACATATTTGGGACTGCAGGTGATCAACTGTTGACCCTGACTGTCCAGTGTCCATAAAAGTAGTAATTGGACCGAATTATTGTTAATGGTCAATTCAACTTTGGTTACCTGATATCCCAAGTCTACTGATGAAGTCTACATTGTAATGTCCAAAGACCCTCTGGTCAAGCCATTAGTGTTAATATCATGTACGCACTTTTGGGAGATACGTGCTCGAGATTTTACTCATACCACTAAATTATGATAATTTCTATTTGGATCATAAATTTTTAAAAATTATTTCAAACATCTAAAAACTAAAAAAGTGAGTCAAAAATTTTGCATTGTTTTAATACATGCTAGGTTCCAGGGTACATGAAGCTGTTCAAGCCGTTGAGAGTACCTGTTGTGGTTAGTGTCATGAACATCACGGCTCCAAATATGCATAAAGAATGAGAGTGCTTGTTTATGGGACCCATGTTGTTTCGATTGGAAACTTTTTTTATAGTCTGCAATATTCAGCAGAGTCCCACAAAACGAGATAAATAGATTGAAAGGTTTGAGTTAGGTTTCTTAAAAAACGCCGAGTGTTTCACACGTGGAAGACGAACAAATACACTGTCTTCGTTTCTCCTTCCCCGGCTAAGCCTTCACCCTCAAATGGACCGCTCGTCTCTGAACCCGAAACTGGACCCGAAACTGCCCGACGCAAATTCACCGACCAAGTCCGACAAACTGCAATTCTCTGAATGACTGCTACATAACTATCTTAAATAAATCATTCTAATTATTCTGTTAACTAATATGATAAGAACACGTATCATTAAAACTTTCACTGACACTTCATCCTAAAATGTCTATCCCCATGTTTATTTTGATATATCATCCTCGGCCGATTTTAAAACAAGTCTTTATTATGACAGGGCCGACATGTGGACAGATGAGAATTAATAAAAAGAAAATAAAAAAGAAAATGAATTCAAAAAATATAGCAGTTCCCATAAGCCTCTGGTAGGAAGCAAAATCCATGCATTCTTGAAAGATAGACTTACTGGTACCAAAGTGAAATCTGTCCTCACTTCAGCCTTCACTGCTCGTACCGGAAGGATCCTTTTACACTTGGCTGCTAGCAAGGTAGCGCACCTGTTTACCAAATCACGAGGCTTCGCAGTAGTTTGTGTCTGCTGCTAGCAAGCCGCCACTGCCGAACATATCTCATTAAAAAAACACTTACTGGACATAACCACCGACTTTAAACTCACCAATCAAAAATGACTAATATATTCTAACGCCTTTTTTGGAAGACGTGACTATATCTTCTGGTTTTAGGAAGAATATCTCACAAAACAGTCGTCAAACCTTAAAGTAGGGTTTTGATTTAAAAGGTATTTTTGTCTCTTATCCTCCTTCCTTAAATTCTCTTGCAGCCTTTCACAAACAAAGAAGACGACAAATTAATTGGATTAGAAGAAGAACAGAAGGAGTCAGATACTTAAATCCAAAATCAACAACCGGTGACCTACAACAACGACCAACGACAACAACCTACGACTACAAACGAAAATAAATAACCACCCAACATTCTTATTCCCCATAAAAGCACCTGCCTGATATTTTCACTCGACCTTGCAAAAAACAAGTCAAAGTTTTTAACTAAATCACAATTTACCATAAAAAATAAAACGATTAACTAATATAATTAATTATAATAGTTATTTCTTCTATGTGTGATTTGATAGCTGCATAAATGGACGTACAAAAGCCATTAATGCAGTGGATCCAGCGAAAACATTTGTTACGCAAAAGTTGATCGCAGAACAAGAAATTCTACTCAGGTTGCATGAACCTTGATAATCAGATTTCAAGGCCATACTCCAATCCATAGTGGCAAATCTGGCAAGTAGTACTCGGAGAGTATCAGGCGAGATCGGCATGGTATATTCCAATGCGTTTAGTCACCTTCCTTTCCACAGCAAAAGTATCCAAAGCTTCCAAACTGTGCTTCACATAACCCAAATAAAAGAAAATTTTCACTTCATATGTAACATACCCATACTTGAATATGGGAAACGTACATAGACTGTTCATAACATATATACATAGAACATAGGAATCATGCGCTTCCGGTGCATGACGTCATTCACATCCACTGGTCAACCTTTCTATCTGGGATTTTTATTTTGACATCTGTGAATGACATATTCTCCCTGTGTGCGTGAGCACCTGCGCTCAAGTTTGCACCTAACTAACCCATGTGCTGAGCCGAAAGGTTCTCAGCCTAACTAAACCCAAAGGCAAGATATATAAAACGAAATTCCTCGGCCATTATATTACACATCCTCATAAAATAATAAATAATGAATTTAACTGAAACAACTTTTTTTTTTCAATTTACAGCGGATAAAAAAATGCATGAAATCAGTAGGAGCTGAGCACTGAGTACTAATGCCCTTACTCAATTTTACTTCATATTCCTCGAAATAGAAATGTTTTCACAATTAAACTGTACTTACATATAAACTCCGTGCTAATGCTAAACTGAATTATTTGAAATCGAACTGTTTTTGACATTGAAACTGTACTTTCATTAAACTGAATTGTTATATATAACTGCTTAAATAGTTTGAAATAGAAATGTTTTTGACAATTAAATTGTGTACTCATGCTAAACAGAATTGTTTTAAATAGAATTGATTATATACATAGTGGAAACAGCACTTCGAAAACCTACTAGGAAACCCACCGAAAATAACACATGAACCAATCACCGGAATAATTAGCAAACAATTAGACATTAAACTAGGACCGTTCACACAAGAAGAACTCGACTCGGTTCTCAGAAAAAAAATTAAAAATAGGAAAGCTGCAGGGCAGGACAAAATTCCCCCAGAAGTATGGAAGACCAGACAGTTCGACGACATACTGCTCCGACACTGCAACGCAGTATACAATCAAAATCCGATAGATAGATGGATGAAGGGATGCATACTCCCCTTCCCTAAAAAGGGGGACCTCGAATTAGCCAAAAACTACCGAGGTATAACACTTACATCCATAGCAGCCAAAATCTACAATGCCCTACTACGAAACCGCATAGAACCCAAAATCGACAACATACTTAGGAAAAACCAAAATGGCTTCCGAAGAAATAGATCCACCACCTCACAAATATTAACCATCCGTAGAATCCTCGAAGGTGTACGGGCAAAAAACCTACAAGCGACATTAATATTTGTCGACTTTACCAAGGCTTTCGATTCCATTCACAGAGGAAAGATGGAACAAATCCTACTAGCGTACGGCATACCTAAAGAAACCGTAGCGGCAATAACGATTCTCTATAGAAAGACCAAAGTAAAAGTACGATCACCAGATGGAGACACAGAATACTTCGACATTGTAGCAGGAGTACTACAAGGAGACACGCTGGCTCCGTATCTCTTTATCATTTGTCTAGACTACGTACTTAGAACATCGATTGACAAAATCAGAGAGAATGGCTTCGAACTGACGAAGAAAAGAAGCAGAAGGTACCCTGCAACAACAATTACCGACGCCGACTACGCCGATGACATAGCGATACTGGCAAATACACCCGACCAAGCCGAAACATTACTGCATAGTTTGAACGAGCAGCTGCAAGCATAGGCCTCTATGTTAATGCACACAAAACGGAATATATGTGCTATAATCAAACGGGGGACATCTCCACTCTAGAAGGAACCCCTCTTAAACTAGTAGACAAATTCACTTACCTAGGAAGCAGCGTCGAATCAACCGAAAAGGACATCGAAACGAGGTTAACGAAAGCATGGACAGCTATCAATAGGCTATCGATTATATGGAAATCAGACCTAACCGATAAAATGAAACGCAGTTTCTTCCAGACAGCGGTCACATCGATACTGCTATATGGCTGCACTACATGGACGCTAACAAAACGGCTGGAGAAGAAGCTAGACGGCAATTACACAAGAATGCAACGTGCAATCTTGAACAAGTCCTGGCGGCAACACCCCACAAGACACCAACTGTACGGCCACCTGCCCCCTATCACGAAACTATTCAAGTTAGACGAACCAGACATGCAGGACACTGCTGGAGAAGCAGGGACGAACTCATAAGAGATGTACGCTTATGGACCCCCCACACATGGCCGTGCAAAAGCAGGACGACCAGCACGAACATACATTCAGCAGCTATGTGAGGATACGGGATGTTGTCCTGAAGACCTACCTAGGGCGATGAACGATAGGGAAGAGTGGCGAGAGAGGGTCAGGGATATCTGTGCTACCAGCACGATATGATGATGATGATGATGATGATGATATACATAAAAATGGATGTGGCATTAATAACCTACAAGGTTGATATGCCATAAACCCCCCCCCCAAAAAAAACAAACCAAACCTAAGTATTCGTTTTGAAATCTTTGGTTGAATATGCACGTATATATAAACAGAATTGGCATTAAATGACCTACAAGGGTTGATATGCCATAAAACCAAACAACCAACCAACTTCATATTTCGACAGAAAGTATCATAACATTTTATTGTGAGAAGAGATTAATACAAATTGAATTTACATATCAAAAGTAGAGATTTTCTAGGAAAAATTCTACTTAGAAATTTCAATTCTTTTTACACTAGGCATACAAAAGACTGTATGATTCAATCAGAAGAAATGATACATTAAACTTAAACAATATTTTCCAAATTGTACTGACTAATTGCATTAAGAAATAGCTAACTTCTAAGGAATGAGTGCCACAATATATATATATATATATATATATATATATATATATACATATTGTGGCTCTCATTCCTTAGAAGTAAAGTACTTTTATGCAATTAGTCATAAATCTATATATATATATATATAATATATATATATATACACATATTGTGGCACTCATTCCTTAGAAGTAAAGTACTTTTATGCAGTTAGTCATATATATATATATATATATATATATATATATATTATTACTATTTATATAGGTATTCAAATTATGATGCCTATCACCATAGTAGATGGATGAGGGTGTTTATATTTCATGTAGTGCAATTACCCTTCAGAAAGGTATGCCACAAAAAATTCTCCCTCCAGGGAAATAATCGGGCAGATTGGACCCCTTAACTTTGGTATGGCAACCAGCCTAAGAGAAGGAAAACTTAGAACTCAAAACTGTTAAACTCCACTTTAAAACTGATATTCTGTTGCAATATGTTCATGCAGAGTGGTTAGGGAAATAGATAAATATAATATTATATATATATATATATATATATATATATGTACATATATTTGTTATATATTGGCCCTTGACCGAGCCATCAATCAGAGATGCACCTGTGTAAATAAGTGGAAGAAGGAGTGAAAGCAAGTGGGCATTAAGAAAGAATATAGGCAGATGCCAACGGCAGTAGAGTCAGTTATAGACAGGAAGGCCAGAGTGAGAACCAGCTTGCAGACTGAGAACACCCCACTGGGTGCAACAGTCCTCAGTGACCCCCGGTGGAGCAACCCCAGCCAAGATGTGGAAGAAGTGCGAAGTGGGTTCTTGGAGATAACACAGCGTGTTATGGTCAGGAGAAAATGTTGGGTCAATATAGCAGTCTGTCCCTGTCTCCACCCATCTTTCACACACCACAGAAATATCCTTTCGAGAATAAAGTGTGAGAGATACATATTTTTATAAAGAAGTGTGTTCGTTCGTTCGTTGAAGTTCATAAATTATGTTTGATTATGTTTCTGCTTATATTTGTATTACAGCTATACAACATATGATCATCCACAGACAGACTGTTTCATTGTATCACAACTCTTCAGTGTGGCTAGACACATAGGACACTTGAAGCTGGGATCGAAACTCACATAACTTTACGTTAGACTTAGTATCCTTCTGCTCAGTCAACAAGTGAACCATGTCAGCTTGGGAATTATACGGCATTAAGTAGTAGCTTTCGTTTGTTTACATTTATAACTTACCGGATACCTGACTGCTCAATTTGCTCGATGTGCTTTGCAATATGCAAGTGACAGCCATAAATTCTTTCACCAGAGTACTCAACCCCATTTATAATACACTCACACACACATACAATATATATATATATATATATATATATATATTATGGATATGTTTGCTCTGATGAGATTTTTATATATTCTTAAATATTATATATTAATAATCATACATCAAGCATCCTTGGAGATCATTTGAAACCTCTCATATATTCTCCATCTGAATAATTCCCACTGGTCTCTGGACATTTATTTTACATATATATATATATATATATATATTTATATATATATATATATATATATATTTCTCTGTTTAAAGGTCTCTTTAATCTAGAGAGAGAAACTGCTGGAGTAAGAGAGTGAACCACAAAGAGTATGAGATGAATTCGTTTGCCTTCAACAAAGAAAACAATACTTAATGCAAAAAATTTACATATCCTTCGCTCAAGTGATCACAAACAACTTTCCTGTTCTTTCTATGGCCTTAATACTCGGCCTAAAGAAAAAAGACAATGCGAAACTCATATGTTTAATATAGTCAACATTTTAATATTTTCTTCTCCTATCAAGGAACATCATCATTTATTTGAAGTTTAGCATTTTTAATATATCATGAATTTCATATGTTTATTGGGAACATTAGGTGATATTACCAACATGTAGTGTTCTTTACAGCTGTTCTACGTACACTTCAGCTACAAACTCTATTCCAATAATAGTGTTTCCTTTTCTAGATATACAAATAATCTCTGAAGACAATACTTTATCTGCATGCCTATATTAAAAACAAACACCTCCTGCTTCCAAAACTATAATTGCTTATTTAATACTGACAAGAATACAGTACCCAGTGAATATGTATGATCCTAAAATGTCTGTAAGACCAACTTCATGGTTATCAGTTTCAGAAAAATATATGCACATGCAGATAGATAGATAGATAATCATGATCAGACTCAGATAGATAGATAGATAGATAGATAGATAGATTGGCATTGACAGAGAACTATAGAAATAAGCAAGTTGGCAACCTTAGTTAAGGGTGACTCGAAGGTTCCCTTTTCAATAGCTACTACATGGAGGTGTAGGGGAGGGCGCCACCCATCCCCTGGATTGCTCCACTTTACCATTGGTACTTTCCTTATAATGCTGAATGTAAGCAAGACACCATCAAGGACCATTTTTGAGTCTTTGTTATGACTCGACCTGTGATTAAACTCCAGTCTCCCGGACCATTGGCAAACACTCTACTCAATTGACCAATGGTACAACCACGCTATAGAATACTGAGGTAAAAAGATAGATAGATAGATAGATAGATAGATAGATAGATAGATAGATAGATAGATAGGCTGAGAAAGAGAAATAGAAAAAGAGACTTATGAATAAGATAGATAGATAGATAGATAGATAAATATGAACAGACTGAGATAGATAGAGATAGATAGATATGAACAGACTGAGATAGATAGATAGATAGATAGATATGAACAGACTGAGATAGATAGTTAGATATGAACAGACTAAGATTGATAGATAGATAGATAGATAGACATCAACATTTTAAGGTAAACAGACAAATACTAAACATATATACCAAACATACATACATACATACTACATACATACAGCAATAACATCCCTATCTAATGTATATAATAAATATAAGTTGTTGTGTTATAACCTAAAATTGTCAGCAGTCATCGTCGACTAAGCTACACAACTTCCAAGTTTGAAATGCAGAGTTTCATTTAAATTTCCTTGGAGATTAGTGATATAACACATATCTGAAGAAGTCTGAATAGTCGGCTGGCCAAATGTGATAAAGGTAGCCATGATAAGGAAAATGGTTCAAAGAACCAATTTACTGATGCATCAAACACAAAGTGACTTTTCATATATATGTGTGTGTGTGTGTGTGTGTGTGTGTGTGTGTGTGTGTGTGTGTGTGTAAACAAGTCTTATAGAATGTGGCTGACAAGGAACATATTATTTATTCAACTTTTCTTGTTTCCTTACCAGAGAACATATATAAGTATTAAGAGAAAGTGAGAAATCTCCATAGTCTTTTCCTTGAAGTCCAAGTGATTTCAACTATTCTGTGAACTTGGCCAGGAACAAGCATAAGATATGAGCTTTATTGTCTTGAGACAAACTGACTTCAGTGTCTCTCTCCTTGGGAATAAGATTTGAATTATGTCATTAAACCAATGAAAACTAAGGGTTCAATTATTAACATAACAATGTCTCACATTCATTAAGATATGTTCACATAAAAAAG